>VZRI01000223.1:657-101093 GCA_013397515.1 Upupa epops
TGTCAGGAGGAAGGAGCCAGGCTCTGCTGAGTGGCACCCAGTGATAGGACAAGGGGCACTGGATGTCAGCTGGAACCGAGGAGGTTCCACATCAAGATGAGAAGAAACTTCTTCCTGGTGAGGGTGACAGAGAAATGGAAGGGGCTACCCAGGGAGGTTGCGGAGCCTTCTTCTCAGGAGATGTTTAAAACCCACCTGGACTGCTCCTGTGTGACTGGATCTAGGGGTTCCTGCTGTGGAAGGGGGCTTGGACTGGATGATCTTTTGAAGTCGTTCCAATCCCTAGTATTCTGTGATTTTGTGATTCTATGACCAGCGCCTGCATTACTTCTGACAGTAATGATCATGTCAGGTACACACACACCTGAACCTACCTTCCACATCTCTTGTGTTTAAGAACAACTCTGTGAGAATCCTAACCAATAGCAGGGACCATGGGGTACATGAAAATGTTGGTAGATGAGCAGGCTCAGGAAAGCTGAGGTTTGGATTTTTTTATCTGGTGGAAGTTGTCCTGAAACTCATAGTTCTTTCTGAAAATAGCTCAGGGTTCCAGAAATAACCCCAAAACCTGGATGGCAGCAGCAAAAGTACAAGTTCTCCCAGAAAGGATGGAAAACAAATAGATCTCATTTCTCATTTTCCTAATTAGTTATAATAAGATTATGAAGTAAAAATATAAGTAATTTTAACAGGGAAAAACATAATCAGAGCAGCTAGGAGATAAGAACTTTACAGTCTTGATCTATTGACTCACGTGAATCTATGCTAATTTAGAGTGGGGGAAAAATCTGTCCCTGGAGAACAGGGGAGTCGTGAGCAATAGAGCTGTGCATGTTTATCCCATACAGCCAGACAAACTCAAGAGGGTTTAGATCCTGCTTGTTCCTTGGGATTTGGTAATAAACACCATAGTGAAATCTGGCTGAATGTGTGACTTCTAATTGCCTGAGATTCCTTGTCCCACAGCGTGAACGTTGGTGAATGGCAGCACTCATGTGTGCAGGGAGTAAAGCAGATGGCACTGGGTTTCAGGAAGCTTCATTTGAGCCCATGATCCCAAATGATGTGGCTAGAACAAAGGCTGTGCTGATTGAGGGACTGTGAAGTAAGGTGAGAAATGGTGATTTCAGAGTTTGTGTCATTGTGGGTGAAGAATCCTGAGAGGTTTGATGCTGCAACCCCATTTTACTGAATATATAACATCTAAAAGATCAAATAAATAGTATGTTAATGAAACATGGAGACTGTTAGATTTGGAAGAATCACAAGTACTTATGTTGGTGGAGGGACAAATACAAGGGTCACCAAGAGCAAGATTTACACAGGCAAAAATAGAGGAGTAAACGATAATGAATTATATCCGCTGGGGAAGCAAAACACAAACTGCAAATATTATTACAGTTCTTCAGTCAGCATCATAAAAAGTTAACTGATCCTCTAGGGTGTAAGTCTGACCTCAGCTACATGTAAATGAGAAAGCTGCTGTTGACTTCAGGCTGTTCAGCAGTTGTTTCAGTTTGAGAACGGGATTTTCAATAGCAACTGAGAGGTTTAGAAGCATTTACCTACCCTCTGGTCCCATGGAAAGTAGTTCACAAAAGCTTGTTGCTAACTAGGCAGGAGATGTGTATGTCCTGAGACGTGGTCTGCTGGGATTACCAGCAAACACTAATGGTTTGTATCTTAGTGATGCCAAGTTCACTCCCCACCATTATATGCTCCGATTCTGCTGGTGTGTCACTGCCATCCAACAGATGTAAATTTCTCCTTCTCTCCCTCCTTCACTGAAAAACACATGAAAGAAACAGGGGAATATGTTTTCCCAGCATTTTGCTGCTATGTTTTCACCCAACATGGGTTATGATATAGGAAGAACTATGTGAAATTTAATAGCCTGGGTTATCCAGGAGGTCAGACTAACTGATCCTGGTCCTTGCTGGCCTTTTAACTCGACGAATAAATTAGAAACCTGATCTCTCAAAGTTTTAATTTCAGAGCAGTCTTTGTAAATGGGGGTGGACTGGAATTCCTAATAAATTACATCCTCCTCCAACATTCATTTTTCTCCCTAAGAAAGAGTTTTCTTTTAAAAACACAGTGTTTAGTTCCACATCTAAATTACCCAAAATTTATATCTCTTTATGCCTTACACTGCACTGGGTGCCAGCACAGCAATTATTAAAGCATTTTTATTGACATTACACAGTTCTCCATGAAATGTGAATTAAATTAATAATAAAAATTGATTTTTAATGACAGCTCTGGTTTAGTTTTCTAATGTTCATACTTTTCCACTATTTTTTTGTTGCCACTGGAGTAGGGCAGCTACAATGTCCTTATTAGTCAGAAATGGATTAGAAGACATCCTGTAGTTTACTCACATCCTTCAGCGTAATTCTACTGATAAAAACACTAATGCTTTCTACTGAAAATCTGCAGAGAGCAGAACTGGGCAAATGTGTATATCTTTGTACCTGAACACCTGGAGTTCCCATATCTGCACTTGGGCACTTACAGAAGCAGCTTGATTTCTAGAGCTGTTGAATGTCCTCAGCTCCCATTTTAGTTTTATGAGAATTATGGGACACCACATCCCTGGAATCAATTTGTTATCCTCTGCCTCTTTTCCCTCCATATATTATCTTTCCTTATTACTTACAGACTGCTGGAGGTATCTTTTGGTTGAGCAGACTGAACATGACACTGGATACTGAAGCAGTTAGCAGAGCAGGGAATGCTGCTTTTTCATCTACCTGTTTTTTCAGCTGCTGCAGATGGAAGGGCGAGCAAATTTTCCGGGCTTGCTGGTTAACAGATTGTATTAATATGCTTTTATGAAAACAGTCATCTGATATGTAACATGTAGGGGCAGAGTCTGGGCTTACAGCATAACTAAGTCTCCTCCAGCTTTAAGTTGACTGAGGACAAAAAGGTACAGTGGGAAGTCAAATGCAATTACTGACCACTCCAAGCAGCATTATGCTAGCTGAGCATCAAGCATGCTTAGCACTCAGGTAGCATTTGGAAGGAAATAAGGTCTGTATTAGCATAAGCTACTGTGGATAAAACCTACAGCACGGCAAAAAAAACCTGTCACTTGCCTCTCCAAAATAGCTGTGTTTCTGTAAGACACATCTGTGTGGGAGCTGGGGGAAGGCCTGCGTTGTTTTCATTGGCTGACGCGGGAAGGATTATTGGTTGCTGTTAAAAATGATCCCAAGCAAACTTTTACAAGGTCTTCTGTGACTAATAAAACCTGAGTCTTTGAAATGTACTACAACCCAAGTTGTTGTTAAGAGATAATTCTCTTCGATCCAGATGCTTCCATCTGAAGTGCAGTGCAGAGAAAAGAAAAAGGGAGAAGGAAAATTGATGGAAAGCTCCTGAAAGCAGAGGTGGAAGAACTCTGTGATTTCTCTCCCTTTAACTCTTGATGCACTGAACTTGGGGGAGCAGTTTAAAGCTTTCTGTGCAGAGCAGAGCCCAAAGGGGATTGCGAACGAGCCTCGCCCTGCGTGCTTTGCTTACCTGTGGAGAGATCTGGGAGGAGGTTAGTCCCTTCCAGTCCCTTCCATCTGGATTTCATCTGAAAGGTGATAGTAGATAAGGTGGGGTTATCTTCCCTGTAGTATAATCTCTGTAACAGTGAATACATGATCATAGATCTGTGAAAGTGCCAAGGAAGAGCTTCTCTTTACATGAGTGCTCTGAGAGTCAGGCAAAGGATTTTGATCATCCTCAGCAGGTTTGGCATAGTCTGTAGATCTAAAAGGTAGTAAAATCTTTCCCTCTGTGATTTGAATTCTGTGTTTCCAACCACTGTTCACCTCTTATTGCACTCAGACCCAAGGGCCTGCTCATGAATGATTGAGTGAGATAAGGTGTGGGGACATTTTCTCACGGTCCTGGAAAGTGTATTGTGGCTGCTGCTTGTATAGCGATGCAGCATCATTCCTTCACATCTTTAGATTCAGAGAGGAACAGACATATTTTCCTGGCTATCACATCTTCTAGGTGCTTATTTCATTGTTGGTCAATCCCTTCTTCCTCTACTCTGCCCTTTTGCATCTTGTTCCCGACCTCTGGACTTGATGTTTTAGTCTGGAGAGATGGACACTTCAGTCATCTGAGGCAAAGCTGGATTGTCTGTTTGCAAACAATAAATCATGAATGGCAGCCTTGTTACATGGGACACCAGGTTCTCCAAACTACTAGTGATTGCTGTAAATCAAAAGTACCTTTAAAAATCACAGCCTAGATATCTGATACATGCTGGTACTTGAGCAGCCCCAGTATTTACAGAACTTCACTGATACATCTCGCTTATCTGCTTGCTTGGCCCAGTCTGAAACATCCCATCAGCACAGGCTGTCTGTTTTCTGTTCAGGGAAGGAAATCCCTTTTTATCCTCCAAGAATGTGAAAGTACACCGAGCTCCTCGAACAAAAAATACAAATAACAGTGAGGCAGCCACAAGCAATAGAAATCAATACAGTGCTATTGATGTCAACAGAACTATGCAAATACACAGTAACTGAGGATGACACACAAAATCAAGCTCTAACTTTAAATGGAAAAGATAGAAACAAGAGCAGTGATATTAAATACACTTTCCAGCTATGCTCACAACTGGCTTGTGGAATAAGTCATTGTTGTAATATGTAATATGAGAGGGCTGTGAATTCTTTGGAGAGCATGTTGCTTCAGGAGTTGAAGCAAAAAAATCAAAGCACAGCCTTGCAAGTAACATTCCCTCCTGATATTAACAATAAAACTTGAACACTGCTTGGCTTTAAATAACAACTATAACCAGTTTCTGCAGGTTGCCATAAATTCTGCTGTGCCCCAAAGAGTCAGAGTTGCAGCAGTGCCAGAAGAAACGCCATTGCAGGCAAGTGATTTGCGTCAGCAATGGTCAGCTCGGAGTTTGAATAAAAACATAGTTACTTCAGAAATCCTGCCTGCCTGCAATGAGTATTATGGCTGTACTGCAGGCAATGCTCCCAGGGATGTGCTGGGGATGCTTGGGTAAAGCCCCTAAAGACTAAATCAGAAACACACCAGTATCATTAGTGAATGTGCTTCTTCTTCTTGCAGAAAGAGCTGCTGGGCTCACACAAAGCCGTGGTGGTGACAGAACAATGTATCTTTGGGTTAAGCTGCCAGTCCAATGCTGGTTTACCAGCACAAGACGTCCCACATGGGAGAAGCCCCTTTGTGAGCAGATGGGTTCCTCCCATCTCTGAGGTTCCCCATCTGACCACAGAAAAGGGTAGTGGATAAACAAAGCTGATATAAAAAATTACTTAATAGTCTACAGCTTTAGCAATTAAAGCGTGTGCCTATCCCATCAAGTTATCCACATGGTAAACTTGTCTGAGTTAAATTTTCACCTAATATTCATTTCACATGATGGAATTATTCCTCATACACATTAACCAAGACAATTACTGAAACACTGACATCAGTTTAGCTGCTAGATCTTGAAAAGAACAAAAAAAGAAAAGACATCAGTGCTGCAGCAAATGGCAGAAGTGTTAAAAGTCTCAAAGGTTGTTCAACTAGTAGACCGTTTTTAGTAAAGCTAATAAAACATGGCCACTTCATTATTCATTCAAGAGCTGACTTCAGACTATGTTTCACTGAGAAGCTCGTCTATAATATCCTGTCTTTTGTTCACCATTCCCTGATCTCCAAACACATCTTGTTTGTGTAGCAGTTCTAGTGCACTGAAGACCAACCCAGGAAAGGCAAGGAAGAATTACCCACCATTGTAACAGACTTTCAACCCAGTCCTGGGACAGAGCCTTGCAGAGTGCAGCAACCTCATGCTGACAGCGCTCAGTGCTTTTCAGGGAGTAACTCCCCCTTTGTTTCACATCTGGGCCCACTTCTGAGTTCAGCTTCAGGACTCCTTCACCTTTACTTTGTAAAAGGACTGTAGGATCCAGATCAAGAGTCCCACTAGGAGATTTGAGATCCAGTTTCAGGTCCTGACTCATGTTGTGAACAGTGATGTACAAATTACTCCTGTCGTTTGTTCTTCACTCAGACCACCATAGAATCATAGAACAGATTCACCTGGAAGAAACTTTCAAGATCATTGAGCCCAACCTTTCCCCAGCTCTATCAGCACCACTAAACCATGGAATTTATTTCTTTGTGTTCCAAGTGCCTCAGTGGTGCTTACAGCAGGGGTTGTGAGCCAAAGCTGCTGTGGTTTGAAGATGTGCTCGCTCAGGCTCTAAATGCTAAGGTTAGCTGAAGTTTCCAATGAGAATCAGGATACAATTGATAGGAGTTTTAGTGGGCATCCTATAGACAAGGCAGGTTCAAAACAACATCTTTACACATCACTCTGGCCATTTTCTCCCTCAGATCCTGTCAGTCCTTATTTCTTTGTATTCTTCCTGCCTCTTTCCAGCCATAAAACTTCCAGGAGTGTAACCTACTGTCAGATGAGGCAAGTCATCAAATAATTAAAAAATAACCAGCGTCAGGGCCAGTGGAAGGAAGAGATTGATTAGGTTGAAGCTGGTTTATGATTTTACTGATCTGATTTTCATCTTCTCCTTTTTCTGTCAGTGTTCTTGCCATTTAAAATTTAATCTCTTGATTTGACATTTTCTCCTGTTCTCTATGCCACTTGCTCACACTACAGTTCTTCCACTTGCAAAAGCAGCTTTTAAACACAGTATTATTTATATATTTAAAATTCATCCTAACCCCCTCAAGACTGAAATTTCTTTGTAATTTTTCAGAAAAAACTTCTGTTTCAAAACAATCAACTGCATTATTGAAAGAGGAAGGAATAGACAATTGGATGGAGAGGGTTACTACTTGAACAGGACACAGCTGGGCTAATAAAGGAAACCAGCAAGGTTTGGATCTAAGGGTTGACCAGGTGTCTTCAACACTTTGAGATGGGAATAATCTGTGTTCTTACCGCTGGCACTATGCAAGCAGAGGTCTCTGCTGGTGACTGTTGCTTTTCATAGAATCATTAGGGATTGGAAAGGACCTCAAAAGGTCATCTAGTCCAGTCCTCTTGCCATAGCAGGATCACCTAGATCAAGTCACACAAGAACATTTCTAGGCGGATCTTGAACATCTCCATAGGAGGACACTCCACAACACCCTGGGCAGCCTGTTCCAATGCTCTGTTACCCTCACTGTGAAGAAGTTTCTTCTGATATTTATGTGGAACCTCCTCTGTTCCAGCTTGCACCCATTGTCCCTTGTCCTATCACCAGATGACCTTGTGAGAGCCTGGCTCCATCCTTCTGACATCCACCCCTCACATGAATGAGGCCACCCCTCTGCCTTCTCCAAGCTAAAGAGACTGGCTGCCTCCTCCCTGGAGGTGTTCAAGGACAGGTTGGATGAGGCCTTGAGCAACCAAGTCTGGTTGAGACGTGTCACTACCCCTGGCATAGAGGTTGTAGTAGATGATCTCTGAGGTCCCTTCCATCCTGAGCCAGTCTGTAATTCTTTGATCAGAGAGTACAGAAACAGTGATCTCAAGAATAGGCACCACAGGGACACACTGTGCATAACCAAGACCACAGCAACTCTACAGAGACTGTGTCATCCTACTGTTTTTACATGGAACAAACAAACACTGTCCTGTGGGACAGGCCATTACTCAGTCCTCATTTGAATAATTTCTATAGATGTGAGAGTCCTCTCAGCTTTGTGACAGCCAATGGCTGATTCTGCACATGCTGAATTTCTGCAGGAATGCCACGCTGAACCGGAGTCTGAAAATGCAAGACACACTTTGAGTAGTAAGTACCTTTTCTGAACATCTTAATAGGGCTTCATTATTTGAACCAACTGTAAAATCAAAACATGACTTGCTCTCCTGACAATGTTATCTTGTTGAGATCCCAATTTGTTGAATGTTGGAGGGGTTGTTTTCCTTGTTGTTTTCTATTTGCTTTTGGTTTATCCTCAATTCTCTTTTCATTTCCCCTTGTATTGATTTTATGATTTTCCTTTCTGCTTTCCACATTTCACACTCTTAGATTTCAGTGATTTTTCATCTTTTCTTCCTGCATTGGTATTTAATATGTGCATTTTTCTCCATGCTTAAACATAGGGAGTCTCCATACCTTACAGTTTCATAAAACTCCTTCCAAAACTCTTCTCTTTTTGGTTTTGCTTTGATCTCACTAATGGTTTTTTGTCAGCTGCATGTTGGGAATGTCTCTTCAAGTAAACAGATCAAAACAGCAAAACAGAGTACAGGGGATCTCCTTTGGTATCTCTCATGGTTTTTGAGCGAGTCTACATGCTCAGAAATTACAGCTGTGTTTATGGCGCTGCTGAAGAAACGCCAGGATTTCAGCAGAAAGTCCTATTCCTGTATTTGTCATTAACATACTCGTGTCAGTTTATCATGAACATATTAATGTCATAGAATCATTAGGGATTGCAAGGGACCTTGAAAGATCATTTACTCCAATCCCCCTGCCACAGCAGGATCACCTAGACCAAGTCACACAGGAACACATCCAGGCAGGTCTTGAATGTCTCCAGAGAAGGAGATGCCACAACCTCCTGGACAGCCTGTTCCAATGCTCCATTACCCTCCCTGGAAAAAAGTTCCTTCTGATATTTATATGGAATCTCTTCTGTTCCAGCTTGCACCCATTGCCCCTTGTCCTGTCACCAGATGACCTTGTGAGAGCCTGGCTCCATCCTCCTGACACCCACCCTCACATATTTATAGACATTAATGAGGCCACCCCTCAGCCTCCTCTAATGTCAAGAGAAGTAAAAATGGCAGGAGCATGAAATATTGTTATTGGGCATGACATTTCCAATGGATGGGAAAAGAAAAATGGGGGTACAACTGTCTTCAGGCCTCAGGTATAACAAAGCAGTTGGGCAATGCTGGTTACGCTGAGTGTGAGTTGCTCTCCATACACTTCACAAGCAACCTCAACTTCAGGAACAGCATTTCCATGACTGTGGGACTCTCTGCCCACCTTTCTATGCTCTCTCTTGCCCTTAGCCACAGGGTTAAAATGGCTTTTGTGGTTATCTTCCAGCATAGCTTTTGCACAGAGCCATAGCTGGAGGGGAAAAGCTGGTAGGAAATGTGTACGATGTATAATATTGTCTGTAGGAAAGTGGTCTGTGCTGCACTGTGTATAGTACCAGCCATATGAAATCCAAGTTACAGCCAAAGCCAATGTACATCTGTTTAACTTGTCTGCTGTGAGCAGCCCCCTTTGAACCTGTGATTAATCAGAAGCAAAGATTTAAGTGAATAAATAAACACAGGCAGGGCCAGGATGTTAAAACGGAGCAGGTTGAGTCCCCTTGCTGCAGAGATCTCCAGCAGAAGAATTGTTTGCTGAAGTCAAAATGACTGGCCGACGTATTTCTTATCCTATAATGACCTCAGGAGCAACACAAGTTCTCATCCAGCCTGTTTCCAACCCTTTTATGATCATCATTTGCTGCTTTTGTTTAATAGCTTAATTTAGCCACGCGGATATTTTTAACTGAAAAAGCAGCAGCAAGTTTCAGTGAATTCTTGGCTTTGTAGAGTAGGATACAATCTGCTCCTACCCCAGATCTTTGTTGTCTGACAGTATTTCTAGTGTCAGCAGCTGAAGCCAAGTGACTGTTCAGTAATCTCAGCTTTTAAATAATAATAAAAAAAGACATTATCCTTCAGGGGTTTGAAAAATAGTTTAAAAAGTCTATGATGCAGTATACGAATCACATCCTTTCACAATGAGTTGTTCAACACAGAAATCAGTCCTGAAATTTTGCCAGCTATTGCCTTGATTCTAGCAAATTTGGGCTTCACACTTTGGAGGGAATGAAATACCTCTCTCAGTAATTACTGAGAATCCTTGTGGGTTTTTTTTAAAGACTGATTTTTGGGACTGGATATGAAATTAATTTACCTACATTGAGTCTCAGAAAATTAATTCTGTATTCAGGGTAAGTTGCAAGTTTGGGGAGGATATGCTGTGTTCATCATACAGATGAGAGTTAATAGCTGTTGTAAGCACCACATGCATCCCAGTCTACAGCATGGAGCTGCAAAAAGTGCTCAGGATCTCTATGAAAAAGATGAAGATGATTGGGTCAAACAGCATGAATTAGTTTGGGTTGACTTTTGAGTTTTTTCAGTTTTTGTTATTTAACCCCTCATAGGCAGCTTCAGATGTAGCATTTTGCCAGGAAGCTCTTCCCAAAACCATTGAAGTGCTGCTTTTCATGTGAAGAGCGATGGTTTTCCAGGAAGGATTCTCCAGCAATGAGGTGCAAACAAGGCTCTATTTCTGGTTGCTGAGCTAGACTAGGGCTGTACGATAATAAAGCTGAGAGAAGATTAAAAGCAAAAAAAATTTTCTCATTTTTCTCCAGAGGTGTGAAGATTCCTCTGCCCAGTTTTGTCTTGAACTGAAACCAAGAAACTATATAAGAATATAGTACAACACCCCATGATGTCAGCATGAGGAAGACACTGAGATGACTGTGACCTCAACAGGTTACAGCACTCCAGTATGGTTTCAACAGAGGAATTTTGTTCCTCTGAAGAGCTGGATGCTGCCAAGGCTGATGTTTTCAGAGCTACAGCAATGGAGATAAATTGAAGACACTGCAGGGGAAAATGACCAACCTTGGAGCAAGGAATACTTACAGAAAGACAAGGGTAGATTTTTATTTATGTAATAAACAACGATGTAAAAATCAAGACACAGTGACAATAGAACAACCCCTGAAATGATTTCCAAGCATTAATTAAACTGTGACAGAAGTCAGTAATTTCAAGACTGAGTGAGATGATAGAGGAACCCCAAGTAATAAAATGACATAAAATTCAAGAATACCTGCTCTTGGAGATTTATAGGTCTGCAGCCTCAAGCTCTCCTCTTGCTTTACCTCACTGGCCACGCTGCCTGCCTGCAGACAAAAAAGGAAAGAGGCAAAAAGTGGTCCATAAAGGATTCCTAAGACGAGCAGAGTTGTGGCTTTATCTTCTCTCCACTGTGATCTGCACTTCCCTCCTCCTCTCTGCTCTGCCTCTAACTTGTGGTTGATGAAGGTTTGTCTGTTGGTTTTTTTCATTATTACTATTTTATTAGAAGTTCAGTTTCTGCTGAGTCTGAAACATTCTGTGATAGCTGGCGATTAAGTCAGCTATGACACCGCACAAAATGAAGAGATTTGAGTAACTGCCATGGGAAGAGTTTTACTATACAAGTGTGTAAAGCTCTGTGTTATTGTCTTTTGTTAACACTTCATCTCACTTTTGTGGCTGGACTCACATTTTCCCTGTATTAAACTTTCACCCAGCTTCTTCCTCCAGATACACAAGGATTGCTGAGTAAGGGAGTTTGCTGAGGTACCCTATTGAAGGACTAAAATGTGAGGGGTTTACTAGGACACAGAGGAAAAGTCTGAGGACAGAAACCCCAGGTGATGAGACAAAGTGAGCCACTAGGAGCTGTAACCAGCCAGGTGAAGCACTGACCTGCTGGAGAACCAACTGCAGAGACAACGTTAAATAAGTCAACAGAAAGGAAGAGCAGATTGTCCCGGGGTCTCACCTGGAATGTTTCTCTCACTGAGTTTTCCCACAGCTCTCAGCGAGGATGCTGTAACACTTAGTAAAAGCAGAACTGATCTGTACCCAACATTTGTAAGGAAAAATACAACGTAAAAAGAAGAGCTAACCCATCTTCTCTTCCCATCACTCTTCAACATCCTGTCAGGCAGCAGGTCTACTTTCGCTGAATCCAAATTCATGGCGTTAGGGAACAAACAAACAAGGGACACATGTAAGAGGAATCATAGAATTGTTTAGGTTGGAAAAAACTTTCAAGGCCACAGAACCCAACGCTTAACCCAACTGTCACATCGAGACGTTCAAGACTAGCCTTAATCTGCTCCTGTGCGACTTGGTTGAGGTGATCCTGCTGTGGCAGGGGAATTGGACTAGATGATCTTTCGAGGTCTCTCCTGATCCCTAAGGATTCTATGATGATATGATCTCACTGCTAAACTCCAGACTTCCACAACTTTGAAACACATCCAGGGATGGTGACTCAGCCCCCTCCCCAGGCAGCCTGTCACTTTGCCTGATGACCTCCATCCCACTGCCGCCACAACACAAGAACTCAACTCTTTCATGTTTTCAGTCCAATGCATGAGCAAGCAAATCTCTCTGAACACTTACACCCTTACTCATGCTTTTCTCTGAGTAAGATCTGTCCTGGCAATCAAGAAAATTAAAAACAGATCCTATTTTCACAAAATCCCAGAATGTTAGGGGTTGAAAGGGACCTCTGAAGATCACCGAGTCCCACTCCCTGCCAGAGCAGAACCAAAACTAGGGCAGATATTCTGTGTCACATTAATAAAGCTCCCTCTGACTGTCTCCATTCCAGCTGTCAGAGTCTCACAGAGACTCCCCTAGCAGTGAAGGACTGAGTTCCTCCATCACACTACCATAGCCCAGCCCCATCCTGTCTCATTCTTCACGCTCCTCTGCCTGTGCTCACTCCCTCTCTGTCTCATCAGACAGCAGCTTTCCCGGGCAGCAGAGGCTCTTTATGTTTTACATTTGCACAATAGCAAGTACAAGGCAATTCCTGCCCCGAGGCATCAGTGCAAAACAAGTCTTCAAAGGATGATTACGTTTATGTCTATGCACATGGCTTATGTGGAACAAATGTGGTTCTCACCTTAGCCTCAACCATCTTCTCCACGTACAAACAAGGCAGAGGGAAGCAAGTCCATGGCAGCATTAGGATGTGAGGAGAGAAGCTGCAAGGTGCTTCCAGGAAGCGCTGGAAGGTCCCTTGACCTGGCATGAGAGGAGGAATTTCAGCACGGAGGTGAGATTGGATGAGCAAGTGCTTGCAAAGTTGGTCACTGAAGAGCAGTGCAAGCACCTGGGACCCTGCTGGGTCCAACCAGTCTCATTCAGCACAGGTCCTGGGAAAAGCTGAGTGGAAACAATCAGCAACCACTGCTACCATGCTGACCCCAGAGCAGGAGACAGCAAGAAAACTGTCAGAGGCCACTGCTTGGGTGATTTTTGACAGCTGATAAATATCCTGGTGGAGAATGACCCATTCATCAAAGGCAAAATTAATTATGGATGAGATTTGAAGGACCTGTTTAGGAGTGCTGTGTTTGGTTGTTTGGTAGCAGCGATCCAGGCTCTCAAGGTCACCACTAAAGGGGATGTCTAATATTCAGCTGACACTTGCCTTTGATTTCAAGCTCCTTTTAAAATCCATTTGCACACACCCTAGCCAGCTCAGATGCACCCTGGATTAGTAACTCACACCTCTACTCTGCTCAGCTCCCTCTCCTTTTGTTGCCTTTGAGTACTCCAACTTCTTCTGCTGCTGTATCTCAGATTTTGTATCAGTCTGCACTGTTTTCTCTCTGTGCTGCTCTCACTCCTTTCTCTGTCCCTGCATGTAATCCTTCCTCTCTGTGCTTCATTTATTCGTGCCTGTCCAATTATGCAGATTACACATTTGCATTTTGACAGGGCTCCTCCACCCCTTTTCACGTTGTTATTTGTAACACAAATCATTTCTCTGTGCTTCCCTTCCCAGCTTCCTCACTACAATCAAGTGGTGGAAATGTAGGGCTCAGCCACAGTCCTTCCTCCAGCCCTGTGCTGGCAGGGCTGCTCAGATCAGCACCCTGACCTCCTGCTGCTGTTTTGGCTGAGAGTAAAAACGGATCTTCTCACCTCTTCCCACCAACTTTTCTCGCTCGTCCCTTGTCTACTCTGATGTAGGTTTATAGTAGTTTTTTTTCAGAATGTTATGGGTTTAGATGTATTTTCCCCAAAGTTAGCATCTCTACATCTAGTGAAAAAAGCAAAGAGAAGCCACACAAGTACACTTAAAAGTAGAGTTAGGGTAGAGAAATTGAATTCTAATTTTTCCATCACTTAGTAAAACTCACAAGGTTTCACAGTAGCATCTTGCACTTCAAGTTGTGTTTACTACTGTTGTGCTCCACACCACAGATTCTCCTGTTGTCATCTCTATGGTGCTACAGGTTTCTCCAGTAGAGTAACATTAGTTTCTGCTTCCACTCAGCCTTTTTCTAGGAGGAGATTTGTTTCTGCAGTCTTGTGTTTTATTTGGGTACAGCCTTATTTATCTTAATTCTAAGTGCATCCTGCTCTGCGTTTACACTGGAGAGGACAAGGTCAGGGAGGTATACATCTTATTTAGACTGGGAAGTGCCGAAGTCTGAGGGTTCTCAGTGAGAAGTCTCCCAGCAGTTGGCATCATTCTTACTGCTCCCTCACAATGACCTTCATTAGCTCCCACATAAGTTCATTACCTCATCTCCCACAAAAGCTTCAGAGCTGTGACATGTTACACAGTGGTAAAATCACATTTAAAAATACAAAAGCTTTTTTGGCGTCACTGGACTGAGGCCAGACCAGCATGGAGCACCATTGGCATCCCCAATCCAAACCTGTCTGTGTGACTGTACCAGTACAGAGGGATTATCTGCTCATTACCCACAGGTGCAGCAACATAGCCCCAAGAGATGACCATCTGCAAAAGCAACAGTGGGAATGGTGGAGGCAAAGCAACATCAGCCATGGTTTACAGAGGCAGAGGGAATTAACCCAAGCTCTGTGAGAAGCTGGCAGAGGAGCTGGCAGCCAAGCCCGGGCACGTGGAACCATGAACCATAGAGTTTGCTGCGTGATTTACGTGCATGTGAATTTTTGTAACAGGAGTATATTTTTCCTCTTTTCTCTGTCAAGCTTGGGTGAGCTCACAGTTACAAGACAAAATTGCCTTTACTGTCCAACAGTGCTGTCCTCACCTGGTTTCCACTGCTGCTCTCACACCCATTTTTCTCTCTCATTTCTAGCTCTGTTACAACCTCCACCTTTTGCTCCTGTCCTGCCCAAGACAACATGGAAAATTCACACTGAGGGTGAAGTTGGTATGTCAGAGATCTGACATATGATTTTCTCCCCCTACAGCTCCCCATTTTTCCCACGAAACACATTTCCCTTTGAACTCCTGTTTTAATCTCCCTTTTATCAGGTGAAGTCCCATTGGTGTTCTGTTCAGCTCAACCCCTGTTTTACTTCCCAAATTCATAGAGTCACTGAATACATTTGTTTGGAAAAGACCTCCAAAGGGCATCTAGTCCAACCCCCCTCCAACAATTAGGGCCATCTCTAACCAGAACAGATTGCCCAGAGCCACATCCAGCCTGAGCTTGAATGGCTCCAGGGATGGGGCCTCCACCCCCTCTCTGGGCAGCCTGTTCCAGGGATCCCCCACTCTCAGATTCAAGAACTTTTTCCTCCTGTCCAGCCTATATCTCCCCCTTTCCTGCATCAAACGATGAGCCCTCATCCTGTCATTTGCTGCTCTTAAGAACAGTCTTCCCCAACCTTCTGACTGACCCTTTCAGGGATTGGAAGGTCACTATAAGGTCCCCTTGGAGTCTTCTCTTCAGAATGAATACCCCTGACTCTCTGTTTTCAACTACTTCCCCTGTCAATCAGCCCTCTTATCTGCTACCATCAGCTTAGCATCTTTTCTCTTCCTCTTTTCCTCCCCCTCTTCTTTTTATGTCCATTTTTAAGTGAATTCTTCATGCCTCACTGAGCCCACTGCCATCACTTCCAGTCCTGCACACCAGCTGGCTTGGGCACACCGGCCCTCACCCAGGGAGCTGCGATGTGATTTCCCGCACGCACCGCTGGATAAATGGCCAGCGTTAGAACTGTTCTGCTGAGATGGAACCCCATGGCAGTGCTAATGTGCCACCACTAGTGCATCTCACTGCCGTCGTCACATCAGTCCTGGGGGAAATCACAACACAATGATCTACAGCACCAGAGCTCCTGTTCTAATCCTGGCTCTTTGCATCCTGCTGGAGAGAACAGCCACATCAGCAGCTGGAAACGGCTGCTTTTTATCGCAGTGTTGCTGCATTGTTGCTTATTTCCCCACGTGTTGGCTCTCATCACATGTGGACTGGCCATAGCTAAAGGAAGCTTCAGGGGAGATGGAGCAGAGCAGAGGAGGGCTGGAGGAGGAGATGATTAACGCTAACAGCCGGGACTGGTGAGATGAGGCTGATAATGGCTGCTTGTTGCTTTTTTACTAGCAGAGAAGAGCAATAGCCATATGAGAAAGGGAAAGGTCAGATACTGAGGGAAATAGAAGATACTTAAAGCTAAATGCCAGAACATCAGTTTAGCAAACTAAGGCAATATTTCCCTCTTTGTGCATTACAGGCCTCCAGAATGGCCCAGCGGGGCTGGATGTGCTACTGCTGCCCTTGCTCTGCTCCAGGGCCACCAAGGGGCTTCTGCAGCAGGGACTCTCTAAACAGTTCTTGGCATCAATCAGTCACATTTAAATAGAATTACTGTAGTGCTGAGTCTCTTTCTTATTCAGACGTCATGGTGGGAACCTGTCTATGACAGTCACCGTCATTGGGTTTTGTGTGACTGTGACCATTGTGGCTGGAGCCTTCAGAGTTAAAAGCTCAGCTGCAGCTTCCTTCCCACCTCAGGCTACAGGGACTTGTATTCCCAGTGCAGCAGTCCAGGGTCAGGCTCTGTACTCTGTTCATCCCAGGAGGCTGGATGTGCACAGAGCCTGAGAAATCCTGGACACCACTTTGAACTTCAATTATTAATACCCACCTCGAGGCTTCCTGGAGAAGACGAGCTGAAAACCAGAGTCTGGCTTGCACTCGGAGGATGCTCCACCTTTATGTTCGTGTCAAAACAGGGGACTTTCACAAATGCCTTTGTGGCCAGGGGCTTGAATTATGTACAGGGAGCTTGGCTGGCTGCTGCACAGCAGTGAACAGCAGTGCATGGCTGTGGATTTATTAATTGGGTTTGTGTGCATTTATTTTTTCTGTAGTGGTTTAAGCAAATAAAATGAAGTAAGCAGAGGATTTTTACCAAGTTAATTAAAGAGGAGAGCAGTTCCAGGCAAGCATGACATTAAAGACCTGCCAAACACCTCTTCTCTGGAAATACTACCAGTCACTTTAAAGCTTGCCCCAATTCTCAGGCTGCAATGGAAAGTCCTTTCCAGATAAACTGGTTTAAGATCCAAACTAAATCAACTATTGGTGAGTCTGGAAAGTGAAATGGACTGGAATAAAGGGGAGGAAAGAGGGAATGAGATAACAGCTTAAAACGTCTGTGAGTGTCCCCTTCCCTAGGCATTTTAACTGTCTTGATTATGTCCCAGGCTCCCAATTCAGGGCCTATGTGATGAACCAGAGCGTCAGCATCCTCAAAACTGAATCTGAATTTGATCCTAGGTGTCTAAAATCTGTTTGATTTAATGTTCTTGGAACTCTTTTCCCACACTTTGTCCTGCTGTGCTGGCTTTGACAGGAAGCCCAAAGCAGTCAGTGGTTTCTATAATCAAGAAATGTGCCACAAACAGCTCTTTATTAAAATCAATGAGAGACCTGACCTGCTAATTTCTGAAGTAGCCTCCTGTCTGCAGAGAGCCTCTGCCGTATTGCTTGGCTCTCAGATGTGAGAAATGACACTTTGCCTTGCTCATGGGGTGCTAGAAATGTATAGATGTGAAATAGATTGGGAGATCTGCCAATACAAAGTTAATGGAACTTCTCATCATTTCCCCGAGTGACATTACTGACCAGGGCTGGAAGTGAAGTCAGGTCTGGCTTCACATCATCTAACATTTCGCTAAATGTTAAACAATTGAGATAGAATATTTATTGGGTACACCAGTATTTCTTCATTTACCACTATGTAGATAACCTCTATGTAGATATTTTTCCTTTTTTCAGTCCAGGAGATGTTTATTACAGCCTTTTGAGATGCATTAACAGGGTGTCAGTGCAAGTACAGCTCCCTTTCTTATTCTCCCAGCAAGCTGCTGAAGGAATTTAATGTCAGTTCACTGGATGCCTGATGGAAGGATCCGGCAAGAACACTGCAGTGCTCTCGAGGGCAGATGTTTGATGCCTTGGAGCTGCTGCAGTGGGAGAAAGCAAGGCAGTGATGCTGAGGGGAGAAAGCCCTTCATAAAGGCAGCCCACCAACAGAGTGTTATTTTTCCAAACGTACCTACTCAACCCAGCAGCATCCGCAGCAGGGAAACATAAGGTAAATGAGTGACCTTTCAGGCCCAGATGTTAAGAGAGTAGAATAGCTGAGAAATCCAAGGGCTAAGGTCAAGATAAAGAGTGCTGCATAAATGCAACAGCTGTAAGACACTGCAAAGGCATCAGAGACCGCAGCACCAGGAATGTATAAATCACTGGGAGCAATCTGCTGCAGCAGGGCCTGCTGGTCTAGGCAGGCTCTTTAAACTATTGCCAACACTTCCCAAAAGTGCACGGTTAAAATTAGGCTTCCCAAGCCCGTTTTTAGAAATTGAAAGGCACCGAAAGTACCGAGCACCCATCAAACAGATGGGCTCACACACCCTTTGGAAATCAGGTCACGCATTCTAGGTAGAGATTTCTGTGCTTTTCCCCCTGAACTGAGAATGGTCTTGGTCAGAGAGCACTTCCCTCCCCCACACCCCCCTCCAAAGCCTAAGGAAACATTTAGGAGTCAGCTTCTAGATTATGAAGAGCTCTGACCTATATATAAAACCCAGAAGCCCGAGCAGCAGAACTTAATGAAATATCATTTCCAACATTTCTTTTCCACCTGGATTTCCTGATACCTCTGAGGAGAGGCTTACAACAGGGTATCTCTCCTTTATACTCTCCTCATCTTCATAAAACTTGCTTAACTGTCTCCATCAGGGGTTGTTAGAGCTAGCCCTCACTTTCAGACATCTCCTTGGCTATTTGGCAGCACACTTGAGGATTTGGGGACCCTGTCACTTAAAGTAAAGGTTATATAAACCACACAGCAGTACAGACTGAAGGGCTTTGTGTTGTTTATGTGACTGCAGCTTCTCTAATTTATTAAAGGTTTTTTTCCAAAGCCATTCCTATGCATACAGCAACTTGTTTGCATCTTTTTTTCTGTCAGTCTTCTTGTTTAAAGTCTCTCAACTTACAAGAAGCTGATTTTTATATGTATTTGGTACATATATGCACACACACACTAGGTTCTCCAACTTGCTTTACCAAGAAATTCTTGTGAAGCATTCTAAAAGCCAGGGGGGGGGAGGCTGGAGGAAGAGGATAAATCACCTTTAATTGGTAGCGTATGGCCAAAGAAAAGATCCAAGTTAGCTACAACATCTAGCTTCCCCCTCCATCTTCAGATTTACTTGTTCACTAACCCATCAGAATCCATTCACAAAGACTGCAACTGCTTATGTCAGATGGGATGCAAACAAAATTTATTCCATTGGATCCACCAGGATCTGTGAACGACACTGAAGGGTCCCCTTAGCAGATGCAATTTCAGTGACCCCAGCACCTACCTGATCTGCAGGCAGAAGGGTACTGAGTTCAGAGGAGTAGCAAAACCAACAGTGATTCACTGGGGCACTGGGAAGACTGAGCTTTCTACAGGAGGCAGCAGGCTCCATGCATCAAGCTGACCAGCAGGACAATCTCATGAGCCATTGGGTTTCTTCCTCCACCAGATTGGAGTTTAGTCAGATAAGCAGGATTCTAATTTATTTATCACTCGTTAGGTTGGTTGTTTTTTTTTTAAGGCTCTGATGCAGTAAACACTCGTGTGTTTGTGTTTATTGCTCTGGTGCCAATTGCTGAACACAACTGTTGTGCAGAGTTCAATTGCTGCCTTTTTCTTTCTTATGGAATGGAGTCCTACCATTGTGGCCTATTTAAAAGTAAAATTAGGCAGTGATTAACAACTATTTCCCAAATGAAGAGGAAATAAAAAAGCCCCGTTGAGACAACACAAAGCTGAGACCTTCTGACAAATCAGCATATTCCCCAGTCCTTGTCTCATTCAGGTTTTACTGGTAAAAAGAGAAAACCTACAAACCCACTCTGTTTCTTCTCAGAAAGGTGTGTTTTCCCATTTAAAATGGGAAATGCCCCACCAGCAATGCAGTTTTCTCAAAGCAAAACAAAGCATACTGCAGCTCATACATACAAATACAAGTAATTGTAAGTAACACACCTATAAAATCCTTGATTATTAATGTGTGGATTTTCTAAACATTACTGGCTTCAAGATAAATGTGTGTGTACCGTGTGTGAAAACACACAGGAAGGCTCTTTACTGCTCTGACAAATGCTTAGAGCAACTGCAGGGCACTCTGCAGAGATCCTAATGCTCCCAGGAAAGACTTTTTCACCCTGTCCTGGGGAAGGCTGACCGGGTGTTCTGGCTTCTTCAAAGAGCCTGGAGCAGAGAAAAGAAACCCCAGGAACATGCCTGGTACAAGAGAAGTTTCACAGGGATTTGAGGTGTGCTCCCATTTTGGAGTGATCTAGGCAGCTGAACTTCAAGGAGGTGAAGCGCTCTACTTGCTCAGTCAAGGTCAATCACTGCCGGAGTGTTTGTAATGTTTGTCTCTCCAGCAGCTGTCAGAGTGAAGGGAGGCAGCCAGCTACAGTGATAAGCTAATGAAACTCATCCGGTACATTAGGTAGGAGAGGTGTAAGGTGGAAGACCATGTGTTCAAACCCTACTATTAACTCATGCACAGGTTGGCTCTGTGTCCTTTTCTGAAAGCAGAACAGAGGTTCACAAGCATCATTGCTGGGAATAAAGATGATAAATGACAGCTGCTTTTCTAACCATGAGCATCTTTTCTCTCCAGTGCGACTTAAGTTGCTCCTGAGATCCACTTGGGGCAGCTACCACTCCAGGTTTATTGTCCTCATGCCTTTTATCAAGCCCCTAGAAAGCATTTCCTCTCAGATGAAAGCACACATCTCATTGCATGCTCAGTGATTCACAGCCCTGCATGTCCCTGACTGGGCTGAAGAGCCCTGTGGTGCTGTGAATGCCCCTGTCTGGATCTGTTTTATCCTCCCCTGGGTGCACAGTAGGCTGTAGAGTTCTTAACTGTGCACTATGGACCACGCAGGGACCCTTTCTCTGATTTAGGTGAAGCCACTGAATAGCAGCACTCAGCATCTGGCTCTGATCCTGTGTTCTGCCACAAGTTCCCTGATGGACCATCAGCAAAGCACACAGACGGCAGAGAACTGCAGGATTTGTTTTTGAATCCAGAACTTGCACAGAGTACTGAATCCCAGAGATTCTGCTTGTGTTAAGCCAGATTCTTGAGACTGCTTAGCACTCAGTAATGTCCATGCTGATGTGAGAGCTGGACTGTCTGTATAGCTCAGCATCTCTGCACGGAACTCTCTTGAAACCATGGGGGTTCCTCCTGGTATTTGAATCCAGGTATTTGAAAGCCAAATGCTTTCTGCCATCTGTGCTTCAGTGCAAGAAAACACTGGCCTTCATCTCCCCAGGTTAAAATCTCAAACCACTAAATCCAAGAGAACTTTCGCCTTCAGTTTTGATCTAACAGCAGGATTTCTCCCACTCTGCCTCGATATCCACCAGTAAAACTAGGAGTGTTGTATTCATTTTGCTGGTGTGCACAGCACTGGCGTCTGCTGCTCTTGAGTCTTCTGAGTGCTAAAGGAATGAAAAATAAAACATCTATTGGCAAATCTAGAGTCTTTTCAGGGCAGTCCTCAACCAGATCGTGGGCTTCGTATGGCAGAATTAATTTGTCTGCAAATTAATCCACAGAAATGCTGGTGCCCCCAGGGACTTACTGATACCCTATCCAGTTACAGATAACATCTTGGCCAACGTTCTGTGCCATCAGTGTTGTTGACTGTCTTATTTTCACCCTTATAATTTCTTCTTGTCGGTCTTTTAGGTGGAACTAGCAGTTTTGTCCTAATTAGACAATTACACATTATGATGCACTAATTTGTTAACCTATGTTCACAAATCTTTTAATTACAGCAGTCTTCTTTGATGTGCTGTTGTTATTCAGCTATGGCAGTAAACAATTCAACAGCTAACTGGAAGAACTCATTATTTTCAGAGAGACATTGTCATTATTTTTCAAAGTATTTTTATTCCCCTAGAACGCAGACGGAGAATAAACAGAGAAATACGCAGAGAGGAGTCATTACAGAAACCAAACATCTCGTTCTACCATGCTGATAGTTGTTATTGACAACACAAAGACTCCTTTTTTGGCATAAATAAGTTGGGGACTTATCCTTCGAACTTGAAACCCCCAAGCTTTGAGACAGCCAGAGGGAGGAGAAAGCCTTATCTGGAGGCAGCACAAGCAGCAGCAACATGTATCGGACATGTTGCCCTTTGCCAGGCTCACAGGTTTCCACATAAGCAAGTTTCCACATCAGGTGGGACACAAAAGTTCTTCTCAATTTCAAAGGTGGAGTAAAACCTCTATGTGCTTAAAACTCTTAGGTACCTTTAAAGAAAGGATTTAGCTCTCCTTTTGTCCTTATTTCTTGCTCAAGCAGAACAGGTGAGTGACTGGTGTTTCTTCCTTGCAATTACTGTCATGGTGCTGCCTTTAATCTCTGTTAGGATTATGTAAATATTGTCAAGTATTTTTTCCCCACCCTGGTGCAGGGAGGCAGCGCTTCAGGGATTCCTTCTTGTGATGATCCTTCAATTGTCTGGATGAGATGTTGACCTCAAAATGTCCTGCTTTTGGTGATGTCTACACATATCCCACCGCAGCAATGGTCATTTGTGGACATTAGCTAGGAAGTAATGTCCCTTCAGTATTCAGTGCAAGAAAGCAATGCTGTTTATCTTGGCTGCAATAAAAGCCCCTTGGTATCTCCATGACCTTCCAGTCCATCAATGCTCTAAGCAGCTCTCCTCTGCAGGAGACAGTCACAGAATCAATTCCAAGTATTTTAACTTGGAAGAGAACTTTCAGGTCATCAAGTCCAACCACTGACCAAGTGCTGCCAGGTCACTGCTAATCCAAATCCCTCAGCTCACGCTGGTGTTGTGGATGAAGGCAGCCACCCCACCAACCCGCTGCCACTCATCTAAACCTGCATTCCCTTTCACTGTGTGTCACGGCAGACTGTGTGACAGTCTCATGTGGCCAGGTTCTGGTCCCTTGATTTTCTCCTTCTTTCCCTCAGGAAGGCTTTGCATATGGATTTGTTTTTTTAAACAAAACAGCTAAAACCATCAGAGTGGTGGAGATGTGTTTTATCACCAAGAGCAGCATAAAGCAGCTGCTGTTCCATTACCGCTCCAGCACACCCGTGGCAAGCTACAGTCTGATTGTCTTGACAATCAGGTTGTCTGTGTCTGTATTTGCCAGATGAAGAAGCCACATCCAAAATTTTGGATCCTCTGCTTTCTGAGAACTGGAAAAGGTTCTCTCCTGCCTTTGCATCCCTCAGAAGAGCAGCAGCAGCCACTGAGAACTTGTATGAGAGTAAGAAGGGGGAAAGAGGGTTGTAACCTGCCCATCTGTTTTAACACCCTGAGTCATTATCGTTTTCAGAAGACTATTTTTGGTCTAAACAGTTTCCTAACACTTGAGCACCCACACACCCTTTCTGCTGGCAGCAGAAACAGTGGCTGTTACTGAGGACAAGAAAATGAATGGCAGAAACTAGTGCTGGGTCTCCGAAGCAGAATCAACTTCCCCTCATCCCTGCAGATATTTTGCTAACCCCTTCTTAAAGAGCTGTGATGATGGAGGTGTTATGCTCTCTCCAGCAATCTCTTCCAGTGCTGAACCCTTCCTGCCCTCCGAGCGCTTTTTCTAATGTGTAATCTGTGTCACCTCCGCTGCAATTTAAGGCCATTATTTGTTGCCCTACCCACTTTTCTGGAAGAGAGAAGCCGAGCAGAGCAGACAAGATAAGAGCGAGACAAAGGCAAGAAGACATCCGCTCTGTTTCCTGGGGAGCAAGCCTGGGTCGACCTCTCTGCAGTTTGCAGCCTGTTTCATTTCTCGTACAAGTACTCTGGTTTCCACTCCATAAAACCCAGCAGCGAGTGTGCTGCCATGAGACGCTCAGCGAGAACTTGGAGGGTTCATTTTGTCGCCGTTTTAAAATGTCAGCTGAGTCGTCGCAGTCACATTAGTACCGTTAGCTTTAATATAGTCACTGCCTAATCTGCCAGGGCTGCTTTATTGACAGGCTGTGTCTCTATTGGAGCTTGAATAAACTTGTGCATAAAACGTTATCAGCAATGACAGCTGAAAAGAGGTCTATTGCTCTTTAAATTTTTGATGGGATGCAAGCGCTCTGTCATTTGTGATAGCATTATGTGTAATCCAACACAACAACTTGATAGTCTGATATAACAACATTCCAGCTTCCCTGCTACCATTGTAAAGAGACGCTGTGTACAAGCTATTCACAGTAACACCAGCACTGACAGCTGGAGCAGAGTCCTGCTTCTCTCTTTACGTTTTGAGAAAACCACCTCATCTTTATTGAGAGATTTTTTCCCAGGGGTGGACATCTTCTTTGTTTGCCTGGGGAAATTGGGCTGGTCTGGAAACTCATTACAAGGTGAAGATGCCTCAGGAGATGTCTTCATTTTCACAGCACTGTCTGCAAACTGGGTACAGTATGACTGTGCTCTGCCCTGGATCACAGCACAGGGGCTCCTCAAAGCCTTTGCTTGCTGCACTTCACAGAATCACAGAGTGTCAGGAGTTGGACAGGACCTCTACAGATCATCTAATCCAACCCCCTCCTGCTGGATCCTCTAGATCAGGTCACACAGGGCTGCATCCAGGTGGGTTTGGAATGCCCTCAGAGCAGGAGACTCCACAACCTCTCTGGGCAGCCTGTGCCAAGGCTCCACCACCCTCACAATGAAAAAGTTTTTTCTTATCTTTTTTCTTATTTTCCTTTTTTTCCTGTCTTCTTCAATTCTTCCAGCTGTATCTCTCGAGTCCTCTTGTCACTGTTGGGTGCTGTCACCTAGAGTCCTTGTCTGCCTTCTTTCCTTCTTCCTCAAAAACCCCAGAGAATCACACCTCTGGCTTAGCACCAGCAACTCCTAGTGCACTGCCAGAAGGGATGAGCTCTGTCACCCTGCAAGCATCATGCACCTGTGCCCCAACAAGTACTTTGTCGCTTCATGCTGGCTGCTCCCTGCAATCACAGTCATGTAAGGGGGCTGCAACACATAGATGAATTATTTTACCACCATTGGCTTAATAATTGAATTGTGACTTTTCAGATTGCAATATCTTAACTGCTTGAGGTCAGGCAATTCAGAAATGAACTCCAAGTTAGTTCTCCCAAGAAAAAAATCAATACACAGGATAAAAGATATCCATTGCATTATGAAGATTTCATGTCCTACAGAAATGGCTGCTCTGCTGTTTCTTTAAGTGGACTTGATTTTCACTCCTTTATACCTCTTCC
This sequence comes from Upupa epops, assembly GCA_013397515.1. Lineage (NCBI taxonomy): Eukaryota > Metazoa > Chordata > Aves > Bucerotiformes > Upupidae > Upupa > Upupa epops. The sequence continues at coordinate 26,020 of VZRI01000223.1, forward strand.
ATGCTAGTATAATTGATTTAAGTCAATGAAAATCCAGTGGAGCAATTCAGTTTCATTGAGCTGAGCTACACCAGCATGAAACTGGGAATGGCAGTGAGGACTAGTGCATCACAATCCTTGGAAGTATCGACAAGGACCCAGTTTGTTTTTTCACCTCCTCCCCTGCACACTGTAGCACCACCAGTAAACAGCCAGATGCCTTTGGATGTTACCCAGGGGTACGTCCAAGTGAAGGAGCATCTTTCAATGACTCCATGTGTTGCTGTATGAGCTATCAGGTACAACTTACAGGGAGGTGGGTACCAGTCCTGTAAGTACCTGAGATGTTTGTATTTTAAGGCACAGATTTGTGGGGGAGGCTGAACTTTGTGATGCTGGCAGGAAGCGTTGTGATAACCTCACCTGACCTTTGGCACAACAGGGATCCCAGAACTGCACATGAGGTGTTTTAACTTGTTTCTTCTCATTTTTCATTCCTGTCTGTACATGCTAGAGCATTCCTTTCTGTTCTGGTTAAATCTTTCCTTCATTGTCATTACAAAATAGCCTGCTCTTGCCCAGGAGCATCATTACAGGTGTTTATGTAGCGCTGCTGGTGCATATAGAATCACAGAATCACAGCAAGTCAGGGGTTGGAAGGGACCTCTAAAGATCATTGGGTCAACCTTCCTGCCAGAGCAGAGTCTCAACAACTTGTCTGGGCAGCACTGCATCCAGGAGCGTTTTGAAAGTCTCCAGAGCAAGAGTCTCAACAACTTGTCTGGGCAGCATGTGCCAGGGCTCTGTCACCCTCACAGGAGAGAAGTCTCCCCTCACGTTGAGATGAAACTTCTATGTTGTAGCTTATTTCTTGTTGGATTATTTGGCACCACTGAAAAGAAACTGGCATCTTCGTCTTGACACCCACCCATCAGGTATTTACAGACATTAATAAGATCCCCTCTTATTCTTCTAGAATCATCTAGCTTAGAAAATACCTTTCAGCTCATTGAGCATAAATCAAACACTCCCAACTTACCCACTGAACCCTGTTTCCCCAGCTGGGAAAAGAATGGAGCCAGTGTCCCATTGTTGAGCAGCCTGGGCTCACCTGGTCTGTCACAACAGAGCCTTAATCAAGCTGGACATGGTACTGAGAGGGTATTTCCTGCACCGCTTCATGAGGAAAGGTCTTAAGACAATGTAGCAATATACATAGGGACTGGAAACTTGTAAGGGGAGGAAATGCTGCAAGAGTGGGTTCTCCCAAACCTCCAGACACTGGTCCTGCTGCCTTTGGAATTCAAATGTGGTTTTATCCTGGTCAGTCCAGTGATAAGTGTCGGGAAGATCAGAGCTTCTTGAATTAACTAGAGATCTTATTGAAAAAAAAAAAAGAAATAAAAATCATTCTAGTTACTGTGCATAAAACAGTTCTCATCTTGGTGATGCACCCTTTTCCAGGCTTCCCCAGGCTGTTACTCAGAGAGGTAACTGCTAACATCTTCACACTGCTTTAATTCGTAGTTTCTTGACAATCTTCTTAGGCTCAATCTCTGTGAACACGAACTGGTGATACAGAGTAAACACAAAAGTGTCAGCGGCTCATGGAGATAAATTAATGGCTAATCAGACCACACACATGTAATTAGTTCCAGGTTCTAGGTCAAAAGTAATAAAATACTTCTCTTCTAAAAGAAAAATTGCAGTTATTAAAGTAATCCTAACATGTGACCAACCCCCCGGCTTCTCTGTACCTCTTACAAAGCCAAAACCAGGAGCTGTGTCCATCCCTGTTTTGCCAGATGATCTCTGCTGTAATCACCTCCTTCCCATCCCATACCTGTGCATTGCTTCTGGGGATTGTCCCTTCCATGTTCTTCTGAAAGGGTGCAGCTATGATGTAAAGGTCGGCTTGGGTGTGGTGTTAGAGGTTGTGTTCTATCTGTGTCTCCCTGGAAGCTCCAGATAGGGCAGTGATCTCCTGCCTGTCTGGATCATAGAATCACAGGCTGGCTCAGTTTGGAAGGGACCTTAGAGAGCATCTACTCCAACCCCCATGCCAGGGGCAGCAATGCTCCTCAACCAGATTTGGTTGGTCAAGGCCTCATCTAACTTGGCCTTGAACACCTCCAGGGAGGGGGCAACCATGGCCTCTCTGGGCATATGGATTCCAGAGTCTCTGCACCCTTGCACTGAAGTACTTCTTCCTCAGATCTAGCCTGAACCTCCTCTCCTTCAGTTTCAAACCATTTCCTCTGTCCTATCTGGATCCCTTTGTGAGAAGTCCCTCTGCAGCCTTCCTGTAGGTTCCCTTCAGAAACAGGAAAGCAGCTCTGAGGTCCCCCCAGAGTCTTCTCTTCCCTGGGCTGAACAACCTGAGCTCCCTCAGCCTGTCTTCATAGCAAAGGTGCTTCAGCCCTTGGATCATCCTTGTGATCTCTGGACTTGCTCCAACACTTCCATGTCCTTCTGATGTTGAGGACACCAGAACTGGATGCAATATTTGAGGTGGGGTCTCACAAGAGTAAAGGAGGAGAATGCCCTCTCTTGCTCTGCTGGCCCCGCTTCTCTTGATGCATCCTGGATCTTCTTCCAGTGATGCTCAGTAGAATCCCTGCAGTCATCAGCTCAGTACCGGACTCCTGGCAGGCTGCTGTGTGGGTCATGCTCACTGGTGCCCCACGGTGCCTGCTGGCTCTGAGCAGGATTTCAACCGGAGTATTTGTCAAGCAGGCATTTGGTACTGGAACCACTTGGGCTGAGGCTGCAGAAAGCGTCTGTGTGAATGTCTATGAGCTCAGCCCAGTGAGGGCTACTACATAAAAACAATCTCTCTATTTTAAATGTCAAGAAAGAGGCCTTTGCTGGGAGATCAATAGAAGCAGGGGAAGCAGTATTTTCAGTTTTGCATCCTTCATTCATCATTATCTTCATTCCTTTCCTTGTTTGCGGGGCTGCCCTGAGCCAAGCGAAAGCGACACAGGCTGCCATCCATCTTGTCTCTCTTCCGAGCTGCAACCTATTAGCGCTTTCCCTCCAGCCCAGGAGGGTTGGTGGTGTGAGGGGCGGATGGGTTTGTGCTGGGAATGAGCTCTCCAGGAGGAAGGAGTTCTCTGGTTTGGGAGGGAGCACTTGTTGGCAGAACCCCTACTGCTGGGCAGGGATGCAAACCTGGGCTCGCTGAGAGAAACCAAATGTGCTCAGATACTCACCAAGGGCAAACTTTTCTCTTTTTTTGCCATAATTTTCATTGCTGTTGCTATTAAAATGTAAAATAGGAAAGTGGAGTCAAGGAAGGAAGTCAGGAGAGCTGGAGACGTGCAGCGGCTCCAGCCTGGAAGCTCCCTGCCTGCTAATGAGGCATGAAACACCACGCGGAGTTTGTAATGCAGAGCTGGGGAATGGATTAAGTGGGACAGCTTGTCTTCCTGTGGAAGGCGAAGTGGCAACTGTGAATTAAGGCAGGTGCATGGGTGGGTTTAAAAAAGGAATCAAACCAGTGTTAGGTGTAAAAAAAATGATATTAGGAAATTGCTTAATGGCCTGTAGCCTTAGCCAGTCTTAAAAGGCTGGTGCTGTCCTCGTGCTGTCAGAGCAAATGCACTTAGTGATCACCAGCTCCAGTTATGGGGAAACTTCATTTTACAGATGGGATGGTCCTAATGGCCACGGCGTGTTCTGCTCCTGACCACCTCAGGGTTTTGTGTGAGCTGAGAAAAGGACACTTATTCACAATGGAACTACCTTTAACAGCAGCTAAGACAGCTGAGAAAGAGACCAAAGGTACATATTTAACTGTAGGCAGATTTTAATAGTTCTTCAAGTGCCTTTTCAATGTGAACTTAACTGAGAACATTAAATAAATTGGGTGAATACTGCAATTTCATTTCTCCTAATATGCATCAAGTTTCCTACTGGAGCAGCCTTCCCATTCAGGGGTTAATTTGAATGCTGGTGGTTTAGGTCTGGTTTATGCCGTATTTTTTCAGTAAACACACATCAACTCTGAAGATCTTAATTAGAGTCTTTGGAAAAACCCAATATGCTGCAATTCTTCCACCGGGGTCTATATGGAAAACAAGGAACATATTTCAAGTGCAGTGGCACCAAACAAACAAGTGTGTGCAGCCCCGGTACGCAGACCCCATACATACACACACACTGACCTAATGTGCTTCCTTAGGCTTTACAATCTGTTTATTAATTCCTGAGTAGACTTGATATGCCCTCTGGAAAAAAAAACCCCACAACCCTAAAATAATATCTCTCAATTGGCTTCACTGTTAGCAAGGCTCTAATTAACTACCGTACACCTCCACTCGCTGTTAAACTGTTCCAGGATTCTTAACACCAGTGTTGTTAGGTGCCAGCTATAAAGATTTTTAACAGCTCTCCTGTTACCACTTTTCTCCTAAGTACATGAAAGTGGCTTTACAGAGCTGACCTTTCCCTTCTCTGCTCCCACATTTTTAACCCTTCTTTCCCGCTGCAGCAAAGTGCTGATGTGCCGGGCAGCTCATGGTGAGGATGCAATGTCCCCACTGCCTGGCACAGGGCTTGTTTCCATTGGCACTGTTCTGAGCACAGAGTCCTTGTGTGTGTCCCCTGAGACTGCAGATGGCTGTTTGATGAGCCAAGCTCTGATTTAGTGAGTAAGGCCTTGACTCACGGCAAATGCCGTGTGAGATGCTACGGCAGCACCTTTCATGGGGCTGTTTGCATCAGGAGGCAGGAGCTGTCAGCCTGGCACTAAAACATCCCTTTTAACTCCAAATACAACAGAAACCCCACAGCCTAACACCCAGTAATCACCAGGAAGGCAAGAGCAAATCCACGGGATTATTTTCCTTTTTCAAGGTAAGCGGGATAATGCGCTTAGACAGAGTTCAGCCACAGGCTGACAAAGCTGGGGATGAGCCACACCCTGCAATTACAGAGAGCGTCAGGAGTCAGACGGGATCAGTCCACAGGTACCTCACACAGAGTGCCCGTCTGTCCCACAGCTGAAGTGATGGAGTGATGGCTAAACCCCAAATCACTCAGAGGAAATGGTGCTGTGTCTTCAACAGGTCCTCCTGTTGAACAGCTGAGGGACAGGCGTTAGTGGTGACCTGGCAGTGCTGGGTTGAAGGTGGGACTTGGTGATCTTAATAGTCTCTTCCAATCAAAGAGATTCTGTGATTCTGTGACACCAGGCTTAGGGCCACAATCATTGCATACATTTTCCTCTTACATTTGACACATAATGAAACTGTGATTTTTACCCATTAGTTGAAGAAAAAACCCAGATCCTCTCGTTAGAGGATGCACAGGTAGATGACACTTCTCTGCTAATGCCTCTGTCCAAAGTCATGTCCAGCCTCAAGTCTAAGCTCAAGTCCAACCATCACCTTACAACCCCCAACCACTAACCCATCTCCTGAAACACCCTGGCTGCTTGTTTGTTGAACCCCTCCAGGAATGGTGCCTCCAGCCCCTCCCTGGGCAGCCTGTTCCAAGGCCTCCCCACTCTTGCTGGGATGAGGTTTTTCCTAGGATGTAGTCTGAACCTCCCTGGCACAACCCAACCCCATTTCCTCTGGTCCTATTTCTAGCACCTTGAGAGAAAAGGCCAACCCCTGCCTCACTGCAACCTCCTTTCAGGTAGTTGTAGAGAGCAGCGAGGTCTCCCCTCATCCTCCTCTTCTCCAGGCTTAACAGCTGCAGCTCCCTCACCCCTCCCCATCAGTCTTGATCTCCAGACCCCTAACCAGCCCAGCTGCCTTTCTCTGTCCCCTCTCCAGCACCTCCATGTGCTTCTCATACTGTGGTGCCCGAACTGTGTCCAGTACTTTGAGGTGCAGCCTCACCAGGGCTGAGTACAGGGGCAGGATCACCTCCTTGGTCCTGTTGGTCATACTCAGGTGCCATCAGCAGGATCATAAAACACACAAAAGTCTGAGCTCTAAACCCATCGCTGTTCATCCAGCGGACAGGTCAAGGCAGGGATTGCCTCATAGTCTGTGCAGGATCTTGCTCAAGATCCTGTCTGTCAGCAGGAGGTGCTGGAGCAGAGCAGCAGGGGGAGGTGCAGCGTGGGCTCTTCTCTTTGTATCCCCCAGGTACCAGCTCGCCTTGGCTGGATGATGCACATCTTCTGCAGCGGCTAAGGGACCACTGAACGTGTCTTACCTGTCTGAGAGGTCATCTGTAACACCCTGTGACTGGGAATGTCACAGCTTAACAAAGTGAGTGTGAAAAAGCACCTCCAGCTCTCAGCAGGGACCAAGCCTGACAGGAGCTGAAAACACTTTAAATCAGACACCCACAGCCTTTTGCCTGCAAACTGCCATCTGTCTGCCCCAAGAAGCAGTCCCTGGCTCTCTGGTCATAAGATGCTCGTGGCTCATGGCAGCTCTGTGCAAAACCAGTTTTCCTGGGAGCTGTCAAGCCATGATGCATCCCATGTTCACTAGATTCTCCCTCGACCCCAGAGAGGTTCTCTGTGGCCTTGAAACAACTCCTGCAGGTTAGTGTCAGTGTCTAGCAGCACTGGGTGGATTTGCTGCCTGATGGCCTCATGTGGGAGGGCTCAATAGTGTGGGAAGGAAGATCCAGTCCTGGCACAGCCCCGTCTGCTGCCAACCAGAGCTGCTCCCTGGGACAAATTACCCTCTGAATTGCAAACAGGTTTGTTGCAGTGATGGTGCTTGTGTCTGCAAGAGGAGACCACCTGTGGGCACTAACATGCTGAGTGGGATGATGGAAGGACCCACACCCCAGCAAAGGAGGGCACAAAAGGAGAGCACCGCACATCCAGCAGTGTAGACCCACCCAGACCTGCCCATCACGATTCCACAGAGGTCATTGGGACAGTGAAGGGCTGTCACATTCGCCAATGACAGAGGTCACAACTAACTGCTGCCTTCCTGAGGTGGAAGCTGGAGCTGTGTGTAGGCAACTGCACGTGAACGAGTCAGTCAGGTGCTATCAATTCAGCAGGATCCAAAGCCAAATCATCGCTCAGCACCCAAGCACACTTGTCAGCCACAGCCTGGGTGTTAACTCTGGTCCTTAAAAGCCAGTTGCTGAGGTAGGCTTTAGTGAAAGCAGTTGCTGTGTCTCTGCGTAGCTGTGATGCCCAGATGAGGAGTGTGCCTAATGGGGGAGAAGGGTAATCGCATTTGACATGAAATTATATTAGTGACAGCTTATTCCTGGGACTGCTCAAAGGGCTGGGCAGGCTGGATGATGTTTTCATGGTACTTACTAACCTAAAAGTAAATAACTGGAGCAGCAAATGTCACCAGGGAATGGGCAATGGGAGCAGGGATAGAGCAGCAGCACGTGGAGGGAAGGGCAGGAGCAGCCCCAGCCTGGCACACAGTAGAAAAGCCTGGGGAGAGATAAGGGCAGCCATCACCTGGGGCAGAAAGAAGAACACAAAGAGAAGAGTGGGGCAACAGCAGGGTCTGCTTGGTTATGCCAATGTGAAGGAAGAGACTTCATGTGGAGTCTTTGCTGCCCTCAGTGCCCACAGCTCAGTTGAGCTCCTCTTGCAGCAGAGCAGGAGGGGAGGTGGGTCCCCATCAGCACCCACTGCCTTAGCTTAACCCCAGGCAAGCACCACCCCAGCACACCATGCAGCCTGCCTGTTCATTCTGATGTTCATTTACAGAGATGTCATAAAGAGCCCTGCACCAGGTCACTGCCAGCTTTGTGAAACAAGAGCTCAGTGCTGGGCATTTCACCACACAGAGGCAGCGCTGAGGGCAGGCAGAAGTGGGATGAGCAGAAAGCACCAGCACTCCCTATAGCAGGATGGCTCTGACCTCACTGACCCTCAAGCCAGAGCTGGTTGCAGGAGAACATCACAGACCTGGTGTGGTTTTCACTTGGCAAGCTGAACCCAGACTGCATCTCCTGGTTTTCCCTTCTGTTGAGCAGGGTACTGGAGGAGAAACCATTTTCGTTTCTGTTTCCACTGTTACAACTGGAAGGTGGTGGCAGCATGTCCCAGCTGCCTGTGGAGAGGACAGCTCCATGTCCACAGTCACTTTGTGCCACCACAAAGCAAGTTCCAGCTCTGTGTGTTCAGCCCCTTCCACAGCTCAGAGGAGAGGTTTTGCCATTACCTTGCTCTGTGATCGTTACCTCCATCCACAGCAGAAAGAGCTGGACTGATATTTCCCTGCATCCCCACCAAGCTCACAAATGAAACACCTCAGTGGTGTCTGCTTCTCTTGTTGGACATGCAGAGTTGAGCCTCAGCCTTTGGTCCCTGTTTGTAGAGAACCCTGAGCTGTGTTAGGGAATTGATAAACATCAAAGAAATACTTTTGGAAAATGTTGGCTATTGGGTGCTGTTTCAGGATGAAGTGGGGTTTTCCCCTCTGCTATCAGAGACCTCAGAAGAGGAACAGTCCAATTAGGACTATTCCCTGGACCATTCTCTCCAGGGTTTTGTACAGGGCAATATATTACAGGATTGGACTAGATGATTGGTCCCTTTCAATCCCTAATGATTCTATGATTATGTGAAAGCTTCGTACTATAAATCATTTGTACCTGTGCTGAAATAGCACTGAATTAATTCCTGGTGCTGGGAACATTTCCTACATGATCCATACAAGGCTCTGCAGAGAGACCCTGAGCATCCAGATTCTGCTCTTTGCCATGGCCTGATGTTTTTTCCCAGCCATCACAGGTCCTGACTGTGGCATCATCCCTCCACCAGCATCCACAGAAAACAGCTGAGACAGTTATTCCCTGGAACTTACAGAGAGCCTCCACTGTTGTACTGTCAATTAAATATTAAATTAAAGCCAAAATATCTGCAGAGAGTGGAAGCCATCAAAACAAAAAAGGGTGGGAGTGCTCAGGGAGGTTAACAGGAGTGGCTAGTTATCCTTGCCTGTGACACCGCACACAGGTGGCTATGAGGTGCCCTCTGGGGTGGACCTGGGCACTGAGAGATTGCAAACCAAGAGGAGCACTGAAGGAGACCTATTGGGATGTGCTGGGGTATGACCAGGTTGCTGGACTGAGAGGAGATCACGGAATATGTTGGGTTGTCAGAGACCTCCAAAGGACATCTCGTCAAATCCCCTACAACAAGCAGGGCCATCACTCATGAGACCAGATTGCTCAGAGCTTCAGCCTGACCTGGAATGGCTGCAGGGATGGGGCCCCCACCACCTCTCTGGGCAGCCTGTTCCAGGGATCTCCCACCCTCAGATTCAAGACCTTTTTCCTCGTGTCCAGCCTCACTCTGCCCTTTTCCAGCTTCAAACCATGACTCCTGGTCCTATCGTTCTCTGCCCTGGGAACAGTTCTTCCCTGCCTGATGCTGTGTCTCTGCAGGCACCCAGTGTCGTCTGACACACTAGTCCAAGCAGGCTGAGGGACATCTCCAGCCTGGCCTGGCTTCTCTGCACCTCCATTCCAAAGTGGCAACAGTCTCCTGTTTCCATCCAAACAACAACTGTGCCCTCTATCCGGCTTTTAATTGCTTTGGGCCTTTGGAGGTTCTGCAGTGCTTTAAAAGGCTCTTTCTGGCTGACTGGCTCTGTGTGAGAAATTAGCCTTGGAGAACCACAAATACCCTAATCCAGCCCTTCTGTGCCCTGCAGATAGGTTCCTCGTGCTATTCTTATGCTGTGCAGGTCAGAGCTGCCTTCCTGCTCAGCTTGATTCGGTGCACAGTGCAGATGGCGTGATTTGGTGGTGGAGCAGAAGAGGCTCCTGCCTGGAACTGCTCAGCACATTGAGCCCAGCATAGACCAAACCCTGCCTTAGCATGAACTACACTGGACACATCTCAGAAGAGAAGAATTCCAGGGAACCTTCCCATCCCTGAAAAGGCTGTCAGAAGGCTGGGGAAGACTGTTCCCAAGGATAGAGAAGGATAGGATGCAGGATCATGGTTTGAAGCTGGAAAAGAGCAGAGTGAGACTGGACAGGAGGAAAAAGATCTTGAATCTGAGGGTGAGGGGATCCCTGGAACAGTCTGCTCAGAGAAAGGATGGAGGCCCCATAGCTGCAGCCATTCAAGATCAGGCTGGATGGGGCTCTGTGCAACCTGTTCTAGTTAGAGATGGCCCTGCTTGTTGCAGGGAGGTTGGACTAGATGCCGATTGGGTGTTCCTTCCAACCCTGTGATTCTATGATTGTGGTCGGTGCGCACCCCTTGCCTGCAGCAGAGCAGATCCACCAAGTCTATCTGCCACCACCTTGTCTCTTTTCACAAGTAACTTGTGAGCTTCCAGCTCCAGAAGATGCTATAGGTCTCTGTCCTACTCACCAGCAGCTGCTCCATGCACCATCTCTGACTCCAGCATCCCCAGCACCAGTTTGCCTTCCACAGGGATCAAGACCTCATTGGAGTTTGTGCCATGTTTTTAATTACAGGCTGATATAAAGGGCTCCTGCTGGGGAGCTCCTGCCATCTCCTAGAGCATCAGTTTGCTCCCAGCCTTTCCTGGTATCGGAGGCCAAACCACAACAGGAGAAATTTTTTGTTACATATCTTTATGGTTCTTCCAGTAGCACATAAAACATATTAGCCACTTAGGCCATTATTAGGCACTTATGGCCTTTTGATGTTGATGATTTATAGCAGCAATTTGCACTTACGTGGTGCATTTCAGCTCAGGCTAATACAGCCATGAGTGCTCTCTGCATTTTGGTGGCGTCTTCACTCTTCAGCTCTTGGAGAGCTTCATAAATGCATGCTGGGTCCCGCAACAAGGAACTCCTCTGGGGTGCTGGGGGTCCCAGGTCACTGGGCATCTGTTTACTCCTCACAAACTGGCACCCATGTTCAGAACCAGCCCAGATGACTGAGCACTATCGACCTGTTAGAAGAGGCTCTGCTGTTTACATTAGTCCAAAGTAATGAAGCTCTCCATAGCCGGAAACCCAAAGTGAAACAGAGAACTTTGGCTGTGGGCATAGCTTCTATCCTAAAGCAAGCTGAGAAACTCCTCCAAACACACTCATCTGCAGTTCTTGAATGTGAGGGTGGGAATCCCTGGAACAGGCTGCCTAGATGGGTGGTAGAGGCCCCCATCCCTGGAGCCATTCAAGCTCAGGCTGGATGGAGCTCTGGGCATTCTGTTCTGGTTAGAGATGGCCCTGCTTGTTGCAGCAGGGTTGGACTAGATGCCTTTTGGAGTTCCCTTCCAACCTTGTGATTCTATAATTTCCTCTCTGTTGGATTTACAGGTACCTTGGAAAGAGTTATCACCTGACCTTAGTATCTCTTCCTGCAGTTTTGACACCTTGCTACAGCTTATTTGAGCTCTGAGAGGAGACCCAGGAGTGCATCTCCCACTGGGGCATGGTGAGGTAGCTCTGTGCTGTCTTGCTCTGGGCTTGGCTGCTTTTCCCTACTGAGGGTTAGTCTGTCTCTGCCTCAGTGTTCTCAGCTGAGACATGAGCAAGTCCTTGCTCTTCTTCACAAGGATGTTCTCACAGTGGCTTCATTGTGGGTTTTTAGACATTTTACCTGAAAGGCAAAGCCAGCTGGAATTTGCTGCTGAGGATGGAAGATGGGAGGACAGATTTGGGATGGGCGATACTGTAGATAAGGCTGTTCCCGCTGCTGTTCCCATACAAGATGGGCATTGAGAATTCCTTCACAATCCATGAAGAAATATTTCAGTGCTCACCTTGACTCCCAGCTGCCCCTCTACTACCTCCTGGTCACCCTCTCCTTGCAAGGACATGGGGAGATGCTCAGAGCCAGTTTGGCAGGATACAGCTGTGACAAAAACTGCTTATGATGCAAAGTCATCGTCTGCAAATGAGCCCTATTTCTCGGGGATGTTTTAGAAAATTAAACACGCTGTCAACTCAAAGTTTGCCGTTTACCTTTATGCAAATCAAAATGTCAACATCTGGCAGGAGGACTCGCTGAGCCTTTCCAGCCTGTCTCTGCACCAAGGGGCTGCCTTCTCCAGTTGTGCTTTTTTTCCCAGACACTCATCACCATACGCATGCTAAGCACATCCCAAAGCAATTTTCAGAGTAAAGGCAAGTGTAGAAAGTGAGGTGTTAAATGCTCTTTCAAAGCCACCAGGAATATCACTGTTTACTTGTTTTCCGGCCTGGAACAGATGCTGGCATTCAGCATGCAGAATGCCTCCGGAAAAAAGGGGAAAAATGAAGATTGTCACAACAAGGTTAGCAAATGACAAGCATTTGTCAGTAAACCTTTCTTTCTCTCCCCGAAGTGGAGCTTCTTTTTATGAATGAGCAACACCTGCTGCCCCGTGTGCTGAGGCTGATTCCTGCACGTGGAGAGGACACTGCCATGGTGTAACGGGCAAGGCTTGCTCGGTGTCATGGTGTGGTTGAGCAGCTATGTGATGCAAGGTGCAAGTGTCAGACTCAGCCCACTACATGGATGTGATGCAAGGTGTAAGTGTCAGACTCAGCCCACTCCATCGGCCTTAGATGTTTATTTGAGTAGAACATTGGTAGCAGCTGCTGCTACTTCTGAGGTAGATCTTGTACTCACTGGCACTTGCAAAACATTGAATCATAGAATCATCCAGGTTGGAAAAGACCCCTGAGATTATCAAGTCCGACTCTGCCAAGGTCACCATTAGACCAGAACTCTAAGCACCACATTTTAAGGATCTTTAAACACCTCCAGGGATGGTGACTGAACCCTCTCCCTAGGCAGCCTGTTCCCATCCCTAACTGCTCTTTCTGTGCAAAACTTTTTGCTACTGTCCAGCCTAACCCTCCCCTGGTGCAGCTTGAGGCCTGTCCCTCTTGTTCTGTCACTAATGTCCTGTGAGAAGAGACCAGCACCCACCTCTTTACAGCATTCCCTCAGGTAATTGTAGAGAATGATAGGGATTCCTCTTTGCCTTCACTTCCTCAGGCTAAACAGCCTTAGCTCCCTCATGTGCTCCTCATTCTCAGGTCAGCATAACCCAGGGAGACTTGAGGGATATCTAGAAATATCCCAAACATGCAGGCAGGTCTTCATGGAGCATACAGTGCTAAGCTTTGTGAGTGGGCAACTCTTACATGTTTTTGGTGGCTGATCCTAAGTGGAAACAAACATCTACAATGTGCCCTACATGAACTCAGAGGAGCTTTCTCCTTTCACTCTGAATCCTGAGATGTCCACTCCTCCCACAGCAGTTATCATGAAATCATACAGGCATTAAGGTTGGAAAAGACCTCTAAGCCCAACCATCAACCCATCACCATGCCCATTAAGCTATGTCCCAAAGTGCCATGTCTGCAAGGTTTCTGAACATCTCCAGGGATGGCGATGCCAACACTTCCCTGGGCAGCCTGTTGCAGCCATTGACCACTCCTTCAGAAAATCAATTATTCCTCAAGTTGCCAGTCTCCAAAGTTTCCCCCTTTCCTCCATTTGAGTCTGGGAATTTTAAATGCAAAACTTAGATGAGGCTTCATCAAATCACAGAATGTGTTGGGCTGGAAGGGATTTTTAAAAGGCATCTAGTGCAACTCCCCTCCAACAAGCAGGGTCGTCTCTAACCAGAACAGATTGCCCAGAGCCCCATCCAGCCTGACCTTGAATGGCTCCAACGACGGGGCCTCCACCATCTCTCTGGGCAGCCTGTTCCAGGGACCCCCCACCCTCACTATAAAGAATATTCTTCTGACATCCAACCTTAATCTCACCTGCTCCAGTTTAAAACCAGTGCCCTCCATCCTGTCGCTGCACACCCCTATGAACAGTCCCTCATCAGCTTTCTTGTAGCTCCTTCAGGTACTGGAAGGCTTCTTTAAGGTCTCCTCAGAGTCTTCTCTCTTCCAGGCCCCAACTCTCTCAGCCTGTCTTTGTAGGAGAGGAGCTCCAGGCCTTTGATTGCCATAAAATGGGTCTTGGTCATGGTACAAATGATTTTCTATTCCTTATCAATCACCACCCATCTCGACTCTGGATTTCTGCTTGGGACAGACCTACTGTTGGCAGTCTGAGCTCTCCGTGATACCACATGCAGTGCATGCCCATCACACGCTCTGCAAACGAATTCATCCCACTCGGAAATACAAAAGAAAGCAGCTCCTCTGTGGTGCCTGGCAGCATGCAATCAGCTCAAAGCACCCCATGTAGAGATAAAAAGCAGCAGACATGCACATAAACAAAATATACTGCAACTTCTGCTGCTTGGAGCCCAGCGCTACGGCAGGAGAACACTGCTTCTCCATTGAGGTTTATCTTTCACAAACAATTCATTGGGCCAACCAAGCAGCTTCAGAAAAGAGATTCAGAGTGTTTCCAAAGGCTCCTTTCAGGGTTGGCAACCCCTCCCCATGGTGCTGACACTGGGTTTTTGAGGGAGCCTGGGAAAATACAACTCAGTGAGATCCAGCAGAGCCTGGGGGCTCCCTCCTCCCCCACCCCCAGCAAATCTCAAGTCTTTCCATGGGACACCAGTCATAAACCTGCCACTGCTGCTGGGCACAGGATGATGCCAGCCCTTACTACGTCCACAGACTGGATGTCAGCAGAGGGTTTAATGCAGCAGAAGCTTTGTGGTTCCCACAGAAGGGAAAAACAACACGGCAAGGGTTTGTCAGCTGGTATTTTGGTAGGGGAAAGGGTATTTTGTTCCCTGGTGGCTATAAATCCATAGAGTACATTCTTCTCACTGCCACAAGGCAAATGTTCCTTTATAAAAAACAGGAAGAGTGGAGCAAGTGAGGCAATGAGGGATTTTACCCTTAAAGGAGGTTGGGAGACATTGGTGAAGTCAGAAAGCCTTTGGGCTAACTCCAGAATTGATTCTGCTTTTTTTACCAGACACAAAAATGCTCTGAATACTGTCTGCCTGCCTCTGTTGGTTGGGAACATGCTCATCTCATGAGGCGAAATGGGAAGCAGAGTGTTTTGATGCTGCGGCCTTGGCCTTGGCCGCCATCTGCTTAACCTGGTCTTCTCCAGATGTTTGGTGTCAGCTCCAGAGGTCACAGCACCATGGGATTGACCTGCACAGCTCTGCAGTGCCTTCTGAAGGAGTGACAGGACTGGACACACATTGCCACTGGCTTCCCCAAAGGTTCCTGTGGCTTTGCCAGCATTGATGGTTGTTGTCGGTAATGGGTCATCCTTCAGCTGCTCCCAGAAACTCGGGTAAGAGCTGGGCTGGTCACTTCCCAACTGCACATCCAGCCGTGGGCTGCCTCTGTCACTTGGAGCTTGGGCTGACGTGGGAATTTATTCCCTAGTGTGGAAACCACCATGAAGTTATCTCCCCAGCACCAGAGAAACACAGCTGAGGTCACCTTCCTCATCCCCCCCTAACCCTTTTCTTCCCCAAGCACTACTTTGGATGAGATTGGTGAGACTAGCTGCTTGATTTCCCTAAACATTAGGGTGCAGAGCAGTGGCAGAGTAACATTTCTCTGGAGCCACAAGAGCTGGACATGGCCTTTCCCCACAGGAGTTGGGACAGCCAAGGAATAACATGACAGCAGACACTGCAACTGTAAGAACTGTGTGCGTTAGGAAATGTCACAGAGCCAATAACAAGAGAAGGTGAGGCAGGAGATGCAGTAAGTGGTATTTGAAAGAATTGCCTTCTCCCAGCAGTGCTGATCCAGATGCTGGCTGGCTTCCCCTGAACAATGATTGACACCGTGGTCAAAAGGCAAGCTCCAGCCTAACCCACTGAACTCACAGGCAGGTTTCCAGCTATCTGCCATAACTGCTTTGGCAGCAAAAACTGGCCCAGGGGGCCATGGAAGAAGCCAAAACACGATGATCCCCATTGCCAAAGAAATACATCGCAGCCCCCACAGTCCCGCTGCCAGATGCACCTTGGGCTGGCCACAGCCAGGAGCTAGAGCTGGCCCTGACACAACAGAGCTGCTGAAAATACCACAAATCCAGATAGATGAGGAGGAGGAACAGCAGTGTGAGCCACAAGAGAGGGCATTGTGCAGCTGGCAGGGAGTGTGGGCATGTGTGCCAGGCTCCTCTGTCATTGCTGCTGTCCAGGGGAGGGAGAGGAGGCAGCAAATGCTCATTGAGGGGAGAACAAAATCTCTATGTGCAAAATGAAATTTGCAGTTGTGCTGGGCTAGTGAGATTCAAGCGCAACTTGTTGTACTGGCACTCAAAGGAGCCAACCTTGAGGAGGGGTTGTTAAAGCAATTCACTGGAGATAGCATGGTCCTTTCGCTCAGAGGGGAGGTGGGAGGAGAGGGTGGCTCAAGGAGAAGGGCAGGAAAAACTAAGAATGGAAGAGGAAGGGAGACCTGTCATGGAGAAACTATCCTGAAATAAAGTCTCTTGCAAAACGGAAGGGAGGAGGTTGAGTCACCATCCCTGGAAATGTTCAGAAACCATGTAGGTGTGGCCCTAGGGAAGAGGGTTTAGTGGACAGGGTGCAGTTGTATTGATGGTTGAACTTGATGACCTTGGAGATCTCTTCCAACTTGAATGACTCCAGGAGTCTACGATTCTGTGAAAAGTGTGAAACCCTTTTTACTCTGTGAAACCCATCACACTGCATTGTGACAGGCTTAAAACTGGAATCTTTAAAGTGTAATTGTCCTCTAGGAATCAGATAGGGATACAGTTAAGAGCTCTTGTTCAGAGTTAGTCACTTTATAGCTTGGGTCTCCACATCACTTGGAGCACATACGTTTCCATCCATATATGCTAATGCTTTTAAACAACATAAACATGCAGATCTTGATCTCAGGATGGTTTGTTTCATTTCATATTTAGTTTCAAGCAAGGTGAGACTCTGTGCTCAGTATGGAGCTCAGTACAGTTGGGTTCCATCCTAATATTGATAATCCTTATTTTGCTCTGTGCTTGAGATGAACCTGATGCTATTTACAGCGTCAGGACAACCCCAGTGTTCAAGGCTTCCAGTTCAGCAAAGCACTTAAGCACATGCTTAGTGTTGGGACTACCACATCAAGCACCCGCTTGTGTGCTCCTGACTTAGGAGAGATTAGCACGTGTGCTGATAGCTGGGGAGATTTGGGAGAGATTTATGCGGTTGCCTGCTTGTGAGCTTATGTCAACAGGCTCTGCAGAGCAGGAACCAGCACTGACCACGTGCTTCAAATTAAGCATGTGTTCAAGTTACTTGTTGAAACCAAGGCCTCATTTCATTATTACAGAGCAGCAAGAGACACCATATCCTTAGACAACATCCTCAAATAGCAGGGAGCTAGCCCCAAGCCCAGCAGGAGGCTCAAGCAGAGTGGGTCAGGGTACCGGGTACCGGCTCCAGCCATGAGCTGCTGAATACAAAAGCTCTGTGGGAAGTTCTGTTACTCAACATGTTCAATCCATCTTGGAAAAACCTCTTCTCTCTTTCTACAACTACACTAGAAGCACATTCAGACTGTCTTTTGCCCTTTCTGAAGCCTGTTGGACTTTGCATTTTTCCTGTCTATAGGCTGTCTGCCGTCTGAGGTGATTAATACGTGATAACTTCTGACCTTGTAATAACTTTTAGCACAGACATAAAATTCCCATTTAAACATATTTAGGCAGTGCCATAAAGACATCAGTCTTGCTTGCCTGACTTTGCCAAGTGGGAGGGTTTGCTGCATGTGCCAGCTCCCCTGGCCTAGCTCTCTGAGCGATTTCTTTTGGTGTGTTGTACTTGTGAAATGGTAGAACTAGAGAAATGGTTTTGTTGGGGAAGTCCTTCAAGCTCCAGCCATAGCCCCAGCACTGTCAGGGCACCACTAACCCATGTCCCTAAGCATCACATCTCCACAGGTTTTCAACCCTTTCAAGAATGGGGACACCACCACTGCCCTGAGCAGTCTGGGCCAGGCCTGGGGAACCCTTGTGGGGAAGAAATTTTTCCTCAGGGACAACCTCAACCTCCTCTGGCACACCTTGAGGCTGTTTCCTCTCATTCCATTGTTCCTTGGTAGAAGAGACCAACCACCACCTAATTTCAGCCTCCTGTCAGGGAGTTGTCAAGAGCAAGAAAGCCTCTTATGAGCCTTTTTTTTCTCCAGGAAAACTCCCACCCAGTACCCTCAGCTACCCCTCACAGCACTTGTGCTCCAGACCCTTCCCCAGCTCCGCTCCCCTTCTCTGCATATACAAAGAAGAATGTCCACATGGCTTCAAGTGGAAGCATCAGACACTAGAGCACTGCCTCTCAGCATTGTGCACCATTGCATTTGGAAAGAAACTGCTATCTGAGCCACAAAACACAGATCCTGGTGACCCCTCACCTTCCCCTGAGTGAGCTCTGTGAAGTTTAATAGAAGTGGCAGCTGGCAGCCTTTCCCTTGCTGAGGTACCTAAGTGCTTCCTCACTTCTCTGCCTCTCTACTTAGGTTTACAATGGAAGAAACTGGTACGGGTGAGTGTCTCCGTCTCTCACATTTAGTTGAAGCTAGCCAACAGTTCTTGAAGCAGATAAAAACAGTGTGTGGGATCCTGAGGCCTGTTTTCTTAAGGAACTGGGCTAACAGATAGGCAGAAGACGTTGCTGGTTGGGAATTAGACTAGGAGATGGGCAGAAGGCAGCCCTGGTTGGTGGAGCAGGGCCAGTCTGGCTTGCTGCAGCAGCAGTAGTACAAGGTGGGTGGTGTTGGGGGAAAGGAGTACGGTCCTTGGGACACTCCTGGAGGTATCTTGTGGGCAAGCTGGAATAGCAGCTGGGCAGTTTAAAGCCCTGAGCTCATCCAGGCAAGGGGTGATGAAGATACAGGCAGAGCAAGAGGAACCTACTAATTGAGATGCTCATTTCTCTTGAGTTTGAAGCCTCCACCAGATACATAGTGACAAACTGGAGGTCCAGGTAGCTGTGGTGGGATTCTGGTGGGGATACCCTGTTCCAGCCACACTGCAGCCGTACTTGTGCATTGCTGCATGCAGCAGTTTGAAATCCGATGGCATTGACTGCAGCGATGCAGTACGGTGTCTCAGTCCACCAGAGACCAAATCAATTGACTAATTACTTCAAACGAGGTTTACACTAGGCAGCCTGATGGTCATTGGTGTTATCATTTCAGCAGCCTGTCTGCTGCCAGGCTCAGCGTTTGAAGTGCAAAACCTTTAGTGCCGACATCGAGGGGATCTGGAGCCCTAAGACATTCATTCTCCCACGTCCCAGCCTGGCTGAATTAGCCGGTTGTCTCTCTCTGTCTCTCTTAGTGGGCTCAAACAGCCTCACTGAATCTGTTCTTATTGATTTAGGAAAAGGCTTTGATTCTGCAAACCACAAGCTCTTACTCATGAAACTATGACAACTTGGTATTAGGCTGCAAATCAATGAACTTTTTAAATGCAGTCTAAGCAACAGAACTCACTTACTGCTAAACCCAGATAAGCCTGGTGCTGGGACAAGGCAAACCTTTATCTTAACTGCCATGTGATCTTCTCCAGTTTGATAGTTCCATTTACTGTATCGATAAGGATTATAACCTGTCTGTAGTGAGATTTTACTCTCTCTGGAAGCTCTCATAGAGCAGGTGATACTGAAAAGGAAATATGTTCTTAGAACTTTCTCTCCATACCAAGAATTCCCCAACACATTATTCATATTCATCGCTTCCTTCCCACCCCACTCTGTCTGCTCTGCTAATCTCTGCTCTTCTGACACTGAGCAGAAACCACCAGTAGAGATTTATGCAATGTGACAGCCCTGCTGCGGGGATGGGACTGGCTCTGGCAGCTACTACTGGAGTGGGGACCACGTCAGGACAACCGCACTGTCTCTCCCAGCGTTCCTTATCTGCATTTCCCATCAGTGGGTGCGAATAATTCATCAGGACAAGCATTGCTGCTCTTGGACAGTGACAGACAGGCTGGCATCATCAGGCTAAAATCTAGAAGGTTTTATCTAGAGTGATCCACAACATAGACTGTCCTCTGGGAACTTCTTTTCTCACCCACCGATTGATGCTGGGTCCATCCCTCATCAGGCAGAGCCTGCCTTGGCACCTTTTGGGTGGCATTTACCCTAGAACTCCCTATGGAGACAATAGGAACGAGATGCCTAAATGCGACCTAAATACCTGCCCAGAGTGGCAGCTTCAGCTCAGCAGCTCAGGCATTTGGGATGCTGCTTCAAAATCAGAGGCTCCTGACTTCAGGTGTCACCTGAGGCCAGCTAGGTGTCACCAAAAAGCGCCAAAGCATTCAGCAAAGCCTGAAGATGGGAGGAACATGACCATCCCCACACAGGCTCTGCAGAGGCCAGGGAAGCTGCTAGAATAATGGGCCCATTTATTCCCCTGGGGGAAAAATGTCAGAAAACACTGAAATGGGAAAAAAATTGCCTCTTTGTTCTGCAAATGGTCATCATTGTGAGGAAGTTTAAGCACCCCCCCGGGAATTCATTCAGCATCATCAAAAACGAGCTTCATGAAAGTGATTTCATATTTACCCACAGTTATTTTACCAAAATAATTTGTTTACTGGAAGGAAGGTGAAGTGGGGTTACCAACACTGGCAGACGCTCTGTCACTGCTCTACAGTGGCATAAAGATACTTCATCATGGAAACCTCAACCTATTGCAAAGCAGCTGAAACCTCAGTGAAAGACCATGGGAGCTCCCTCACAGAATCACAGAATGTCAGAGGTTGGAAGGAATCTCAAAAGATCATTGAGTCCCACCCTCTGCCAGAGCAGGATCCCCTAAATCAGGTCACATAGGGTTGCATCCAGGTGGGCTTGGAAAGTCTCCAGAGCAGGAGAATCCATATCCTCTCTGGGCAGCCTGTGCCAGGGCTCTGTCACCCTCACAGTGAAAAAGCTTTTCCTTCTGTTTATGTGGAACCTCCTCTGCTCCAGCTTGTCCTCACTGCCCCTTGTCCTATCACTGGACACCTCTGAGCAGAGTCTAGCTCCATCCTCCTGACACTCACTCTTCATATATTGATCAACATGAATGGAGTCACCCCTCCATCTCCTCCAGTAGAAAAGACCCAGCTCCCTTAGCCTTTCCTCATGAAAGAGATGTTCCATTCGATTTGTCATCTTTGTGGCCCTGCACTGAATTCTCTCAAGCCGTTCTGTGTCCTTCTTGAACTGAGTGGCCCAGGACTGGACACAATACTCCAGATGTGGTCTCACCACATCACAGTGGAGGGCAAGGAGAACCTATCTCAACCTACTAACCACAACTGTTCTAATTCACCCCAAGATGCCACTGGCCTTCTTGGCTACAAGAACACATTGCTGGCTTATGGTCATTCTGTTGGCCACCAGGACTCCCATGTCCCTTTACCCTCTTCTGCTCTCCAGCAGATCAGTCCCCATCCTATACTGGTACGTGGGGTTGTTGCACTGGCCATTGGCCATGGAAATGTGCTCACAAACTTGTTCAGCTGAGATTTTTCTGCCCTTCACATGTGTTTAGCACTATGTTTGTGCACACATGACTTAGCTTTAAAACATCCGGGCCAAGCACAACCCGTCTCTGGGCAGTCCTCAGGACAGCACAGATCAGCCCTGTGTGTTCAGGACCATGGGTTATTTATAGTCTATACTGTTGTTGCCACTAACGACCCCACTGAGATCAGACCTTGTTGGGAATGTATATTCACTAAAGAAATAAGTCTGGCCCCAAAAGCCTTCCACTGAGCATCTCACACGGACATATCCCGATGGGAAGCATTTGCTACCACCATAAAGTGTAGGTCACTGGTTTATGCAAAAATAAAATCTTCTCTCCTTTTGTTTTGGCCAGATTTATACCTCCAGCCTTATAACAATTATTATATTGAATCCAACCAAGTGAGAAAATACCTGTTATTTCAGTCTCCCTGCAGATCTGAATGGGTTGAAGCTTGAGGCTGAGTCATAGCCCAGAGTTTTAGTGTCAAGCCATATCCCCATTTCTAAGAGCTTCCAAAACAACCCATGTTTATGAAGTCAGGCTTTGGGAGTACCCCAGGAACCTTGATGAGTTCTCCCACTCTTCTCCAGTCCCTTACCCACTCTCCCCAGGAAGGTACCCTATGGGTTGCCATGGCAAAGGTTGCCCAAAGGCTGCATTGGACCAAATGGGAGCTGGGCTCTCCCCAGCTCAAAGCCAAGCTCACAACAGGACCTTAGACTCTAACAAAAGGTGACTTATTTTCCATGCTGGAATTGAAAGAAAAGGGAAAAGAAAAAAAAACCCAAACTCAGCCCTGAGTAATTTTGCAGCTTAGGAATATTTCACATACTTCTTTCACCGTAATGTGAAGGCCAGATATAGCTCTCTGATAAATGGGGGCCATGGAGTGCAGTAAATGCAGCTTTAAGGGAAATCCATTTCACAGCAACACAATCACTCTTTGAAAATCCCGCCCCTTCAAACACTGGATGGTTTTTGCCTGCACATTTAAATGACTCTCAGCAAATTAGGTACCCAGCTCTCATCTGAAGTCACTGGGGTTTGAAAGTTTGGTCCTTAGAAATGCCCTTATAAACCTCAACCATCTCAGAGGAGTAGCTCTGAGAGTCCTGCTGTTGAGTTGGATTGGGCTCTTGCACCATTTGGCTCCTTAACTCACCAATGAAACTTTTCCACTGGAATTTCTCTGCCCCTTGTTACACTACCAAAAAAGAGCTGAGGGGTGAGCACCAGTGAATACTGCGGGTGGACAAAACTCCTTGGGTGTCTTCACCACTGTGGCCAAAGTAATCTAAACTGGAATGGGAAGCCCTTCTGCTGAGATCAGAGGAGCATTTGCATTAATTTTTCTGGGTTAGAGCTGTACTTGAGAGGAAGTAGAGTCTTAAAGTCTAAGGGATAGGAGATGCTGAAAGAAAGGTAAAAATCGCAGACAGAAAATGCTTGCTGAGAGCCACCTGCTCAAAACTGGACAGTCAACTGCCTGGGTGAATTAATCAACACTCCCAACTTTACTAAGGTCCTGGGAGCTTTCCAAGCAGTGTGGCATCTGTAGGGGAAACCAGACCCTAGTGCTGGCCTGCACATACTGTATGCCCACTGTGTTGAGTAGGTCTCTGACCACCTCCCATGTCCCGGTGTATTAATGCCATCATTTGTTTCTACTCCTTGGTAAAGTAGGACATTTTAAAGAAGAACTAGAGAGATGAAAGAAGTCAGGACATGTAGCTTTAATCACTGCAGTGGATCCTGCTGGTCACTGAGTGCTCAGGCTTAGGTTAGCAGTGAAACCACAGCACTCAGTCCACATTTAGGGTCTTCTTGTGGGACCATTCCTGCTCAGGCACTGGCCCCAACTATAAAAGCCCTGAAGACTCTGCTCGGTCTGACAGTTTGAAGCCTTTGAGTCACTGATATATTAGAGAAACAGCTGCTATTTAGTGAGATTAATTCATCCCCTGCTTCCTTCTGACAAACACAAGCATTTGAGTAATCTTTAAAACCAGTAGCGTAAGAGGGAGATGCTGCACAGCATCTCAGTACCCTGCATAGCCAGTGGTGGTCTGTCTTCCTTTGGGCTGGAAAAGGGTGATTCCAGTCTGGTGTTCCCATAGCAAACTGGCACTTACTAAAACGTGGTTCCACGCGGTATAATTTCTATGGCTTTTATTAATGCAGACAGTATAGGCACCATAAAGAAGAAAAATTACCAGCGGAAGATAAAACTAAAATACTAGTTGCATTACAATCACATTCTAGTGCAGCAATAAATTGCATGAAGCCAATAAAGCAAAACTAACTGAAGATATTTGACACAAACCAAAAATGAAATGAGAGTCATTATGCAGTCTGCTACAGGGACCTGCCTTGATGTAGTTAAAGCAATAAACTACCTGGGAGTAATCTTTACTTATTTTAAATTGCATATTCCTATTGCAAAGCTGTTTCTGGCATTTCTGCCACACTTATTTTGCTGAGCTCAGAAGAAGAATGACATGTCTGGGTAAGTCATGTTCTATTAAATGTGCATCATATCTGCAGCCCTCGTAAGTCACTCGAGTCATAATATTGTTTATTCTAATATTAGTCACTATTTTCTATCATAAATTAGCTCTTCGCCACAAGAGTGGCAATGAGATTGAGTCAAGGTTGCAATTATTCTGCTCATCCACATTGGCACAGGGACCAGATTGAGCGGCTAACTCTACAGAGGAATTACCATCGTTGGGCTACGGGTCAATTATAACAAATGTATTCATGCCACTAGCCCCCAGGTATCTCCAATAATAAGAGTTTGCATTCCTTTCCCTCCCTAATTATTCTCCTCCATGGTCTGGCTGACCCTCACATGTGTCAAAATAAGCAGCAGTAGCACCTTCTGCAAGAGTCAAGGTTAAACCCTCCCAGCCATCACTCCCTGCCAGCCCCCTGAAATCCTTCCTACCCACAGGATATTTGCATGCGAATCAGCAGTGGCACGGTGTGTCTGTGCCATGCAGACAGACCTGCTGCTAATTAATTGTCTGTTATTTTGCCTTTTTGTGCAGAAGAAGAAACCTCACCCCCCCCAACAGTCGGGAGAGAAGGAGGGGATGTGATTCTGCTGCTGTTCACTCATCCTGGTTGTAATTTGGCTGAACGTGCTGGTATTTCCCTGCCTTTGTGTGCCTTGGAACGTGCCCATGTCTGGCACCATCACCATCTCTGCATCCCAGTTTTGACCCCATGCTGTCTGTGCTGGGGGACTCACCGTTATTCCATGGTCCTGGAAATGGTGCTGGCAGCAGAGAGAAAGGGCAGTTTTGGCTGGGATGCATTAAGTCTTGTTTATACACAACCTCCTTTTAGTTAAAATGGAGTGTTTTGCCCCAGAGGGAGCAAGCCATTATGGCAGTGAATGGTGCTTTATCAGACAGCTCATTCCCTTAGGGAGGAGGCAATCGGTTGCCCCAGCTGAAGGCACATTCATACTTGAATTAAAAACCCTGAATAGCTATTTTTTAAATTGCCTCTCCTGCAGAGCTGGATGCATCCCTTATGAAGAAAGAGAAAAGAAAAACAGCTGACTTGCACATCATTCCGTTCCCTCAGTAACACACGGCTTCACTGAGGCTTCAGGTGCACCTCACGCAGCTGAGACCAACAGTGCAGCAGGGCTGGCCCTAACCCCTCCTGTGCTGGGCTTGGGGAGGGATGCTCTAGTTCACTAGTAACAAGGTGGAAACTTCCTACTTGCAATGTTATCTTTACCTTCCCTCTTCTGAAGGAGCAGGATGAGCTCAGGAATGCCATGAGGATGGAGATCATAGAATCATAGGATCATTAGGGATTGGAAGGGACCCCAAAAGATCATCGGTCCAATCCTCCTGCCACAACAGGATCACCTAGACCAAGTTGCACAGGAACACATCCAGGCAGGTCTTGAATATCTCCAGAGAAGGACACTCCACAACCCCACTGGGCAGCCTGTTCCAGTGCTCTGTTACCCTCACTGGGAAGAAGTTTCTTCTGATATTTATATGGAACCTATCTGTTCCAGCTGGCACCCATTGCCCCTTGTCCTATCACCAGATGACCCTGAGAAGAGCCTGGCTCCATCCTCCTGACACCCACTCCTCACATATTTGTGGACATTAATGAGGTCACCCCTCAGCCTCCTCCTCTCCAAGCTAAAAAGACCCAGCTCCCTCAGCCTTTCTTCATAAGGGAGGTGCTCTACTTCATTATCTTTTTCGCTCTACGCTGGACACCCTCCAGCAGCTCTGTGTCCTTCTTGAACTGGCAAATCAGTTGCTGCTCATTTTATAAAGAAAATTGCAAACGCACAGCTATCAGTCCCCTCGGAACTGTCCTGTAACAGTGGATGGGAGCAGTATGTGCTCTGCCCATGCTGCCAGGACACTCAGCCCTCTGCACATTGTGGCAGTAGCTGCTGCTCTCCCTAGAACAGAGCAGGGATGGAGTTTTCCCTTTTGAAAAGTAAATATGAACCAGCAATGTGCAGTGTGGAATCAAGAGATCTCATCTCATGACTGAAACTCTTGCAGTGCTGAGCACAGATGCCCTCCTCTTCACCTTGGAGTCTGCATCCTTTCTGTGCTTCCCACGCATCCTTTGCCTTCACCTCCAGGATGTCTGTCTCGCCTTTGAAATATCACTGCTTTCCTACTGCTAAAGTATGTGGAAGGATGAATCTTTTATCTCCCTTTTCTATTAGGGAGGTTGATTCTGGGTTCATTGGTTAGGTTGAAGATGTTACAAAAACATCAGCCTGGTGGGATTTAAGGATGACAGCCCTCCAGTGCTATTTCAATACAGGGAATGGCAAGCAGATCCCTCTGCTCTCTTTGCACCCTGTTAGGAGGAAGAAGCCTGTCTGGAATAAGGATGTAGAGATAAGAAGAGATTAGAGATTCAACCTCAAGGCCACTTTCTCTCAAGGAAAGCAGGGGAAACAGCACAGCTGAGCCCAGCTCTGCTCCTGTGGGCAGCCCCTCCACAAGAGATGCTCCAGACCAGCTGCAGTTCCTGTGTGCTCAGGTGGCCAGCATCCTGGTTTGTATCAGAAATGGCATGGCCAGCAAGAGTAAGGAAGTGATGGTGCCCCTGGTGCCCCTGTTCTCAGCACTGGTGGGACCACACCTCAAACACTGGGTCCAGTTTTGGGCACCACAGTGTAAGAGGAACATTGAGGTGTCAGAGTGAGGACAGATAAGGGCAACAAAGTTGTCTGAGGTACTGGAGGACTGGGCTGATAAGGAGAGACTGAGGGAGTTGGGATTTATCCTGAAGAAGAGGAAGCTAAGAAGAGACCTTATCTCCCTGAATAGCTACCTGAAGGGAGGCTGCAGGGAAGCTGGCTTTGGCCTCTTCTCCCAAACAACTGTTGCCAGGATTCGAGGAAATGGCCACAGGTTGTGCCAGGGGAAGTTCAGATTGGAAATTAGGAAAAATTACTTCAGTGCAAGAGCAGTTAAACACTGGAACAGGATGCCCAGGTTTGTAGTGGAGTTCCCACATCCCTGGAAGTGTTCAAAAGGCAAGTGGATGTGGCACTTTGGGACATGGATTTAGTGGTCATGGAAGTGTTGGGTTGCAGATTGTACTTGATGATATTAGAGGTCCTTTTCAATCTTCATGATTCTAGGATTCTGTGAAGGGAAGAATCCATACAGCTGCCTAGACAGGACCTTAGACACAAATTCTGTCCTTAGCTCTGTATCAATGTGAGATAAATTCATTCTGCTCCTCACGGAGACAGGTTCACAGGAGTCAGGCACAGCTTGGGCCTGGGCTCTGTGTCAGGCAGCTGCTTTAAACCATCATGTAAGCCCTTTCTAAAATGATTCCTACTAGAAAAACACAGGTTTGGATGAAACTGCAGTTGCTCCAAGAAAACTGGAGAGATTTCATGGCTTCTTATTACGTAAAAATGGGATTATGACAAAATCAATTAGTTTTGAAAAGGGTTGATGCAGTTTCCAATCACTATAGTTTCAGGGCTTATTTGGTTACAAATTTTCCGCTTTGGCCACATGGCTTGGCATAACTCAAGACCTTCACTCACAGTCTGAAACACCAGGCTGACTAACACCCCACAAACCCTCCCACCCTGAGTGCCTACCCACATGTAGGAGCTGGGAGCATCTCCTGCTTGGTTCTCTCTTGGTTTCCTTCTTGGACATGAAGGAGAACTTCAGCTTCATATAAAGTTGAAGTCATCTCATTTTCTGGATCAAAGTGTCTCCTGTTCTTGCTGTGATGAGGCAGTTTGACACTTCATGTAACACAAACATTCCCAGTCCTGATTATAGAGTCAGCTGTTTCCAATATCTCCAGAAAGCTTTTCCAGATTAACACAAGAACACGGCCAAAAAGTGCAGGACGCCAAAGGGTGGGAACATTGCTCTGGTTAATTGAATTGCTCTGACTTTAGCATGAAAATGTGTCAAGATTTTCACGTGAGCCCATTCTACTTGAAATCTCAGTGAAGACAGAGCCACTGAGGTTTGCACAGCGAGCCCATGGCCTGCTGAGGCTTTCAGGGAGCTGAAGAACTCTGGAAGCTGTTTCTATACAGAACACTTGAAGTCAGGATTGAATCAGTATGAACAAAACCCAGTAATCAGGAAATACCCAACTCAAATCAGTAAAAACAAACCCCAAACTAACTACCCTCCCCTCCACATGTACAATCATGTATTTGCTTGCAAGGGTTCCCCAAATTGCATCTACTCCAGCCCCCCTACAACAAACAGGGCCATTTCTACCCAGAACAGATTGNAACAACCCCTCCACAGCTTTCCTGTAGCCCCCTTCAGGCACTGGAAGGCTGCTCTAAGATCTCTCCAGAGTCTCCTCTTCTCCAGGCTGAACAGCCCCAACTGTCTCAGCCTGTCCCTGTAGGAAAGGTATATATGCTTGAGAGTTCACCCTTAGCTGTGTCCTGCTGGGTCAGGACTAACCGTCACAGGAGGGTTTTGGCTCAGTGTGTCTCCATCACACCCTGGGGCTGGGAGAAGCAGAGCCTGCTCAAAGCCCAGGGCAGGATGGAGCAAGTAAGCACTAAGGGAGTAATTAGTAGACCAACATTCAGCTATAAACCCAAAACTTGAGAGAGGCAAGTTTTGACCACACTTTTCTTTGAGCTGATGAGGAACTATCAAGCCTCGATCTTGTCCTGTGCCTCCGTTTCCTTATGGAACTGGTATGACAACAACAGTTTGGGAGCTGTTCTTGTGAGGAGCCTGGTGGGGCTATGGACAGGTTGTGTCCACTTTACAGAGACTATGAAGATAAGCAAAACCCCAGCCTGACCCCACAGCATAGGAGAATGTTGAATCCTCAGCCAGCCAGAGGAAAGGCTGGGTCTGAGTCGCAGCATCAGGGGCTCTCACTCATGGCTGAGACACCAAAAAGCAATTTATTCATTTAGTCTCCTGAACAAGTATTAAGATGAATATCAAACCATAATTGTCTCAACCATCTTTAGGCTTTTACTTATCAGCGAATGATAACGCTCTGCAGCGATATGTTCATTTGTCTGCAGATCTCTGTAATCCTATTAAGTATAGAGTGATAACTATTAAACTGTATGTGTACACCCCCATGCGCACATTTGTTGAGAAAAGTATTTAACACACACAGTCTCTCTCTAAGGAAAATTTACTGCTGCTTGGAGAGAGTAGGAGCCTCTGCATGGGGAGCTGAAACACAACCCACTGTGATTAGCACCAGAGCACCCTGGGTCAAAGGCCCCTCCTCACACAGCATCAGGAATGTTGCTGGAGCTAAACCAGGCAAAAAAAAAATGAAGTGACCCCTTGTGTTTTGTTCTGAATGTCCTTCAGAGCTGAGGGAATTTTTCTGGCTCTGCCTTCCGTGCCTGGATGTCATAGGATCAGGCTGGGACAGAGCTGGTCTCACCTGATGATTCAACGCACTGCTGGTGGCTGCGTCAGCACTCCCCATGGGCTTTGTTCATCTGTAGCATTCCTGGACATGGGGAACAGGACATTCCAGAGCAGGAAAACCCATTTGTGAAGAAGCCACTGGAGATTTTAACCAAAAAATCCCCCTCAACATCCTGGGATTGAACAGCACAGGAAGAGAAAAGCCTGTGCCCCAACCTCAAACCCACCAGCCTGGCTTTTGCTTCAAAAGTTCCTGCCCAGGTACAGAAAGCTCCTGCAGAACAGCCTGACACCCCTTTGGCATAGCTGCTGCCCGCAGGGACAGGGACATGGCCTCTCCGTAATTCAATCCTCCCCCTGGCTTGCTCCTGGGTCTCAGGGCAGTGACCGTGGCCATGGCCCCGCTGCTGCCCCAGGGCTGGCTGACGTGACTGGGAGCTGATACCAGCGCCTCACCTTCCCCTCCTGACCTCGCCATATGCTGGAGACAACCCCCAGCCGACAGATCCCTTTCCGCATGGTATCTCTGTTCTGGGAATTTATGTGGCACCAACCCATTACTCACCCAGGCAATGTGCTCACATCACCTCCCTGCCCTGCCCTCCAGGGACCTACAGCTATACCAGTACTGCTTGGTACAGCCTTCCCTGCCCCTTTTTTTTTTGTATTCCAGAGTACTTGTGCACAGTGCAGGAATATGACATCCTGCATCAGCAATAGTGCAGCCAGCAGGACCAAGGAGGTGATCCTGCCTCTGTGCTCAGCCTCAAGTACTGGGGGCAGTTTGGGCACCACAGTATGAGAAGGACATGGAGGTGCTAGAGTGGGGGCAGAGAAGGGCAATTGGGCTGATTAGGGGTCTGGAGAACAGGTCTGATGGGGAGAGGCTGAGGGAGCTGCAGCTGTTCAGCCTGGAGAAGAAGAGGATGAGGGGAGACCTCGCTGCTCTCTACAGCTACCTGAAAGGAGGTTGCAGTGAGGGGGTAGTTGGCCACTTCTCCCCAGGTACTAGCAATAGGACCAGAGGAAATGGGGTCAGGTTGTGCCAGGGGAGGTTCAAATTGGATCCCAGGAAAAACTTCTTCCCAGCAAGAGTGGGAAGGCCTTGGAACAGGCTGCCCGGGGAGGGGGTGGAGACACCATTCCTGGAGGGGTTCAACAAACAAGCAGCCAGGGTGTTTCAGGAGATGGGTTAGTGGTTGGGGGTTGTGGGGCAGACAGTTGGACTCGATGATCTTGAAGGTCTTTTTCAACCTTGGTGATTCTATGATTCTTATATCCACCACTGACCTTTTCCTCTGTAGTATATCCCTAATGGACTCTGAACTCAGTATCACAGTAGTTCCAGACATGTCCTAGTTTTAAACACACCGTTTTCAAAACAAAGCAAGGAATAAGGACTCACATCTGTTTTTTCTACCTACAAAGCCTTGGCTAAAGGAGCTGGAGAAGCCTTGCAAGATCATCAAGCCAACACAAACCTCACTCACATAGCATCTCTCTTAATTTCCAGTCATCAACCTTTACTTCAGATTGGCACTCCTGTCTGCAGTTTCTCTTTTTACCTCTCTTCTACCCCACTTGTGCATAACTATCTGCTATATTGTGGTCCAAGGACAGCTAGAGCTTGCCAGCACCTTGGGGCCAGGACTGCTGGCAGCTCTTGGTGAGGGACATTCTGAACACTAGTGAGCTCGGAGCAGCTCCTGGGTTCCGTTAGTGTTCAGCATCACTGGCAGTGCTGGTTGCTGCAGCGCTTTTACTGCCTACCATAAAAAATCCTTCTCCCTGTTGTAGCGGGGAGGTGGTGCCTGGGCCATATTTCCTTCTTAATTGCAGGCTGAGAGGTACAAAGATACACTGAATGGAAATGTAATGTGCTGAGATTGGAGTGGATGGGGCTGTCAGGAGACAGCCAGGAGAGCGTTTGTTTGCATGAGGGTGGCAGGCAGAGGAGCAGAGGCTTCTCCCAGACCCTTGTTAAACACTGAGCCAAAACACCGAGAACTGATAGAGAAATATAAAGAAAATAACTGGGGAAGGAGCTTTAGAAATATTGATAATTTGGGCAAATCACTCCTCTGGACCTCCTTTGATTACATTATCTCCTCAGTCTTCCTTACAAAGCGCTGCTATCACACAAGTGTAATAAAACAAGAATATATAAATGGAAGGAATTAAGAGCCATCCTACTGGGACCAATTTAATCTTTGCTTCATTTAAAAGGAGAACATGGCTCCCTTATCTAATGTACATAAAATTGCTCTTTATTCCCCAGGTTTACATCTAGATGAATGATCTATATAAATATGGATCGTCTCCTTTTCCCCAATCTGTTGTGAGAGGAGCCACTGTCCATCATTTCTATCCTCAGCTCTGGACACTCGAAGGAGAATCTCCCTGCTGCCCTATGTTCTCACTGTGAATGGAGAGGACAAGGGTATAGTAGCACCCTTGGAGACTACAAGCTCCAGCAGCTGGAGTCTGAAGGAAAAACAGAGAGAGTGGTCACAGGTAGCTCTCACTGAGAGGCATCTGGTGTTGAAGGGAAAAGGTTAGCTCATTCGCAGTTTGGGATCAAAACCCTCCCAGGACCTCTCCTCTGCCGCCTGTCTGTGCTAGTGCTCTGGTTAGAGGCTGTTGAAGAAAGCCCACAGAGATTTCCATGTGGTACATGGCACAAAGGCTCCTGCAAACGGTCATGTTCAGGCCACTCAGAATTTTACTGTGAAGATACCAAAAGCAAAGACCTGCCCTTACCAGGATGCATAGATTAATGGAATATCGGGTTGGAAGGGACCTCAAGGATCACCTACTCCAACCTATCAATGTAAAGAGAGAGTTGAAATGAGATGTCCCAGCAGGCTGTCCAACTGGGTCTGAAAACTGCCCTATCGACCCCTTCCCCTGGGAGATTATTCCAATGGATAATTGTTCTAACAGGGAAGGATTTTCTTCTGGACTCCAATGGGAATCTCCCCAGGAGTAACTTACACCCACCACCCCTTGGCTTTTCCCCGTGACTCCTTGTAAACGGAGTCTTCTCCATTTTCTCCTTCTTAGTAGCCACCCTTTAGGTACTGGGACATGGTGAGGGTCCTGCTGAGCTCTCCCCTGGGAAAGGACAAACTGTGATCCCAAAAGTATTGCAGAAAGGTCCAAGGCCATTTTAGTCTCCACAGGTTCAGGTTTAAGTTAAAAAAAAGCCCTTTCCTACACCCACATAGAGTCACAGAAACATCAAGGTTGGAAGAGACCTCAAAGATCACCCATTCCAACCCAACCCCACCCTGCGCACTGAACCCTGCTCCCTAGAGCCACATTTTTTTGAACCTATCCAGGAATGGTGACTCCCCCTCTCCCTGGGCAGCCTGTGACCAAAAATACATAAACTCAAGGTGAAATATGGATCTCAGGCAGAGTCTCTGCCAATGTTACTGGTCCCATCACCACTGCAGAACAGGACCCAGAGCCAATACAGGTTCACATCCTTGTCTGTAAGCAATAGTGTCCTTTTCCATAGGACACCGTCAGAACTGTGCACAAGTCTCTTTCCCTCACTGCTGAGCAGGGGAAAAAGAGAGGTGTTCATGAATCAGCCACTGCTTTCCAACATGCTGAAAGCATCAGAGGACTCCCTGCTCTTTCAAACCTACTATTATAACTGCAATTTCAAAGTGTTTCTCTCTCCTAATATCCAGTGGCTTTTTAAAAAACAACTAACAGCAGTGCTGGAATGGCTAATGCCTAATTAGCTAATGGGTAATGATGCTCCTGTGAATGAGACTGACATTTCACTCTATAATTATCATCTAGCCTGATATCACATCCTGCAGTGGGCAGCTGGAGGTGCCTTGGGATGAGGTTAAAGAACAGGCAGGCCCGTGGCAGTGCTCCCAGGCTGCCCTCTGAGCCACTGACATGAGTCGGGAGCTCCGACAAAGCCATGGTGGCTGCTGCTGTACCCGACTGGAGCAACACAGAAAGTCAACCGTGGCTTCTGTGTGCCTGGATTTCCCTAGCCATACCCTTATTTTCTATTCCCAGATTTTTATGTCTGAGCTGAAAAGAGGAATTCAGTCACTTTGCTGGGAATTGCAGCTGCCCAGCAGCCTGTGAGCAGCTTTTGCACAGTCCAGATCTTGGGGTCTCCCTCCAGGAGGCACTGGAGGAGCTGAAGAAGCCACTTTCTGCCTTGCTGTGGATCAGCATGAAGCCTTGAGGAGTAATGATTTGGTGTCACCCCCAAAGCTGAAGGCTCCTCTGCTGTATTGACTGTAAAAAAAGCAAACTCATGTCTTCAAGGAAGTTTAGAGTCTATCAGCTGCTGGGAAGGATCTGCTCAACACCACTAGTGCAGACCACTGTGCCCTCCATTTGCTTTTACAATGGTACATTACAGAAGCAACTCAATTGTGTTCCTAAGGGTATTAAACAGTGAACAGCAACCCGTCTGCTTCAGGGGGGTTAATTCTAGTGCACAAGTACAAAATCACCCCTTCTGCAGTCACGGCTCTGCCTCTCCCCAGCTACTGCCCTACCTACCACAGCAGGACACCCTCTGAAAAAATGACCCTTCAACCTTAGGATCAGCTCCAAAAATCTCTACTGCCAGCTGCAGCTCTTGAACAGAAAAAAAGTCACTAGAGGATCTGTAAGAAAAGAACACCCACACCCCCCCAGAAATTTTCACCTAGCTTTTTGGAGATTCAGGGATGTCATCTGCCTCACGCTTTCACCCCATGAGGAGCCTGCACCTGGTCCCCCTCACATAGCCATAGCTCTGCAGGATCCCTGGGCAGCCTGGCAGGTTTTTCTCTGGTGAATCTCCACATTGGTGGTTTTGTGTACTGGAAATTTGATTTTTCAGACAAGTTTGTAAGAAAAAGTGGAGCTGAGGGCAGAAAAGAGACACAAACCACAACACTCAGAGACGCTTGTGTGCTGGAACAACCTGCTCCAGCCCTTTCCTCAACTAATCCCCAATAACAGGGGGGAGCAGCAGATGCACACCCTGCACGTTTGCTTTCCCACTTTCATGGTGCTGCAGAAGGAGGGGAGATGTGCAAGGACTGCTCAGGCTGGCGTGCAAACGGTTCATGCAATACAACACTTGACTGGCAGATCAAAATAATAGTAATAAAAGATCCCACTATTAATAAGCAAAAGGAGCACATGGAGCCCTGGGAGACACATTAGCTGTTTGAACAGGCAGATATTTCTGTCCCTCCCTCTCTGTGTAATCAACATGTATTTATTTCTTTATTTAACTCAATGCTCACCCTTTCAGGGGAAGATGAAAGTGTCAAGATGACCCTCTCCTTATCACACCCAGCACCAGGGAAAGCTTTGAAGATATAATATGCAGAAACACCGAGCTCTCTGGTGACTTCTCCAGATTTAATTAGCCCGACCTTCTGTGTGGATCCTGCCTTCCCCTCCAAACAGCCCTTCTCCCCTGCTCCCCAGCCACAGACGAGCTCCTGGAGTAATCGGCAAAAGAGCAGTTGCTCAACCCTCCACTTAATTCGGAGCTTGGCTCTCTGAGAGGAGCTAAAAACAAAAGTCTTAAAAAAATGCCACCCCAATGATGGGGCTGCTTCGATCATTACACACGAGCTGCAACTGCCAAGGAAAGTTTATCTTGGAGCCAACGCGGGCTCTGTTCCTCCAAGTTAAATATTTCCATTTAAAAAGTAGAATGAACTATACTGTGGGACTTCCAATTACTTCCTGAAATATTAAGAAGGAATAGCTTTAAACATTAATCCTTTGTTATAGTGCTGGAGCCTTTCTAAGAGAGGGCTACTTTTTCAGAGCTGTGTGTTTTTCCCAGCAAAAGTTGAGCCTTTGGTTAGTTCTTATGTCCTCTGCTTCTAAAAGGCACTGCAAGACACTAACACTCCTCCCAAAACAATAAGTAAAGAACCATCATTTTTGTCTCTACTGTTATTGTTGCTGGTAGGAAGCAGAGACAAAGGACACCCTTTGCACTGGGGTCATCATGGGCTGCATCCTCATAGAGCTCAAACAACCAGAGTCACGTCTCTCTAGTCGCATTGGTGCCTCCACACCCACCAACATATCTGCACCAGGGGAGGGTTAGGATGGACATTAGGAAAAGATTTTTCAACAGAAAGGGCAGTCAGGGATGGGAACAGGTTGTCCCGGGAGGGGGTTCAGTCACCATCCTTGAGGCATTTACAGATCATTTAGCTGTGGTGCTTAGAGGTCTGGTCTAGTGGTGACCTTGGCAGAGTACGGTTATTGGTTGCACGCGATGATCTCAAGGGTCTTTTCCCACCCGAGTGATTCTATGATCTGTTATGCTGGGACAAGCATGGACATGCTCTCACTGCCCAGCCCAGATGGACCAGCAGTGGGAGCATCCAGACGACAAGACTCCCATTTCTCCCAGTGCTGGCAGAGCAGGGCTCTGTGGGACAAGGCACCAGCCTGCCTGGGCTCTACCTCCCAGTCCAGCGGCTCTTCTCAGCAGTGCCAGTGAATCAGGACAACTCTCAATCCCCTTGCCCTGCTCTTTCCTCCAGCACCATCCCATCCATCCTTCCCGACACCAGGGAAGCAGCTATTGAAGCAGCAGATCAGGAGAGCAGATTTAATGCTGCTTTCGTGGTAGAGAAGAAAAAAGGAAAAAGAAAAGAGAGGAAAATGATGTTGCTTCCAGGCCATTTACATGTTCATTTCTCAAGAGAATGTGACACTTTATCCTTTTTCTCAAATTAACTTCTGTGTCACACAAGGAATAAAAAGAGACGAGAGACAGGAACTGAAACAGAGTGAAATACAAGACTGAGCCCGTGTGTATGGAGCATATGTTTGTGATCTATAGGAGCCGGGGGAGGGACGGGGAGCAGAGCTCTGCTATGTCAACCATTGTTCAGCAGCCTGGTATGTTGGCTTAATCTTACGAGGTCTCCCAGAGGTCCTTTTTTCCAGATTATTTTTTTTTCCTCACCCCCTTAAGGGCAAATAAAGTGGTTTCCTGAGCAGGCAGCTTGACCCGCTTAACCACTTGAGTGCTCCCTGGGAGAGCCCCAAAGGATGAAGGTCCTCAGACAGGATCACAGAATCATTAGGGATCGAAAGGGACCCGAAAAGATCATCTCGTCCAATCCCCCTGCCACAGCAGGACCACCTAGACAAAGTGGCACAGGAACACATCCAGGTGGGTCTGGAACATCTCCAGAGAAGGAGACTCCACAATCCCCCTGGGCAGCCTGTTCCAATGCTCCGGTACCCTCACTGTTTAGTTCTTTCTGATATTTATATGGAACCTCCTCTGTTCTGGCTGGCACCCATTGCCCCTTGTCCTATTACCAGATGACTTTGAGAAGAGTCTGGTTCCATCCTCTTGAATCTCACCCCACATATTTATAGACATTCATGTGGTCACCCCCTCAGCCTCCTCTTGTCCAAGCTCAAGAGACACAGCTCTCTTAGCCTTTCCTCTCTGATCAAGTTAGGGATGTCAAAGCCAGAGGGGCAACCACAGAACATAAGGCTGAAGAGATGAGGTAATCCTTGCCCACAGGGTCACACCAGAGAATCATGGAGCAGCCATGCAAATTGTAGCTAGGAGAGACTGAGAAAGGATTGTTGAAAACAGGGGGGGGGGTTATGGTGCCCTAAGCAGGATGACATTGTGTGACCAACATCATGGCTGAGCTTAATATCTGATTTCACACTAACAGCATCAACAGTGCCCTGGCAGGCCTGAGGACCCATCAATTTTGCCAGCTTGGCTGACTATGTGCCCTTACCGTACCCTTCTGAAGTGCCCCATAACCATTAGTCTTTATCTGGTGGGAGATCCTGGTCACAAATTTACTTTCTAAACAGCAACTGCAAAATGAACCAAGTCCTGCACAACTGACCTGCATTTCATGTCTCTGCACTGAGCAGCTAAACCCCAGCCTGGCAGGCTATGGGGACACAGGCTAGAGCACAAGATGATCAGTGAACAAGGCCTTCACCCAGACAGCCCCTGGAATAAAGAGGATATTTGTCTAATTTACATTGAACTTGTGCCTTCCTGATTTTCACAGACTGGGCTGGGTTGGAAGGGACCTCCAAGGGGCATCCAGTCCAACCCCCCTACAACAAGCAGGGCCGTCTCTACTCAGAAGAGATTGCCCAGAGCCCCATCCAGCCTGAGCTTGAATGGATCCAGGGATGGGGCCTGTTCCAGGGATCCCCCACCCTCAGATTCAAGAACTTTCTCCTCCTGTCCAGCCTCACTCTGCCCTTTTCCAGCTTCAAACTGTGATCCCCTCATCCTGTCGTTCCCTGCCCTTGTAAACAGTCTTCCTCAGCCTTTTTATATCTTTGAGGTTTTTTTAAGTGATTAGAAAGGGGTTTTCTCTGGTCAGGATTCCCATAAATACACACATGGTGATGCATTGGTCCCAGAGTCCCAAAGGAGAGGTGGGATGTGGAGACAGTGCTTTTCAAGGCATTTTAGACACCTGACAGAATGTTGTTCCACCTGCACATATGAGTCCAGCAGGTGCATTGAAGACTTAGTCCCATCTCACACTGAGAGGACATCATGGAGCTTTATGCTCTTTTCTGGCTGGTTGCAGGGAGGTTCACACACAGATTTTTCTTTAGGAAAAAGCAAGACTCAGAAATCACAACATGAGAGAGAGACTGCACAAGTCAGAATTAAATGCTGCTCCTGCAAATAACTAGCCTCCCCTTCCAAGTCCTAAAGGAGGAGGCTGGAGTTTCTTCTGAATTCACAAAAATTTGACCAAGTGTCATGAGCTGGCTGCCAGGGAACACTGCTCTCATGTCTCCTGAGAGAGAGAAGAGCCATCAGCAACTTGCCAGCCTCTAACCTGGGCATTGTACATCATTTACAAGTCAACATTCTCCACCTGCAGAGAACTGGAGGGGCTCTGGCTGTGGGATCACAGCACAGCCATCCCACTCCATCAACCTCCACCCAGAGAGGAAGGCTTAGTTCAGCTTTTACATCCCACTTGGCTCTTGTGTCCAGAGACCCCTAACAGCACTACTCCCCTTTGATTTTCTGCCTCTCTGACATTCGAGGTCAAGCCTGCCTGAGCAGCAACACAACCACTGCACCCGCTCTGGCCAAATGGGTAATGACCCCCTCCCCAGAAAGGCATCTGCTCTGAGCTGTGAGCTCTGGGAACTGGGCTGGGGACAGGGCTAGATGAATATCAGTGCTAGTGTGGCACGATGCCCTGCCCAGGAAGCAGGAAGTATACAGTACAAGTAAAACTGACATCATTCCAATCCAGAGTGAACAATCAATGATGTCACAGGCTTTTTACTAAGGAGGAAAGCCCCAGACATTTTGGCACCATCTTTTCTCCCCTCAGTCCAGCTCTCCCTAAGACTGGATTAGAGGTTAAGTCCTCATTTAGATCATCTTTCGAGAACCCTTCTGATCCCTGATGATTCTATGATTCATTTCTAGCAGACCCTTTCACATTTAGGGTCAGGAGAGCCCTAAGGTGGTGAAGATCCTCAGCCCTGTCAGTAGGAGCCTTTTCCTCATGTCCCTCAGCCTTGAGCCATCAGGAGGTTGTCTGCTGAAGGGAACAGAAATGAAAAATCACTGAACTTTCAGTGAAGGTGAGAAGGAGGATCAGAAATTTGCCTTTTAATTACTGTAGCTTAAAAAAAAACCAGAGGGATTAGTTTGGGGCTGGAAGGGTCAGGGAAGAGAACACCTCCCTGTGAGATCTGTCTCCCAGCTATCTCAAGCTTTGAGCTCCACCGCCGTGCTGTGGGGAGGTGCAGCAGACTCCTCTGGGTCACATATGGTTTGGGTTTTTTTGCGGGAATTTTTCTTTTTTATTACCTTGCATGCTTGTGCCCTCAGAAACCAAGAATTCACCATCCTGCCTCAATTTCCCTTCTGCAGCAGCAGAGGAAGGTGTTGCAGTCCATGCCTGCTGCTTCTTTTAGAGCTTCATAAGCCATAATACCCACTTAACAACATATCAACCTCATTTCTACTCAAGATGGCTCTGAAGCAGCAGAAGGTGAGATAGCAGAAGGCCATCTGTCTCTCAAGTATCCCCACATTCCTTGCAGAGATCAGCACCCTGTCCATGTTTAGGAACCCATGTTTTAGGGACCTTCTGCACATCCAACCCCAAACCCTGGGGGCTGCACACTCATCTCCACAGATCCAGTGCAGGAAACCTCTCCTGGAGGTGACCACCCTAAGCTGCTGTTGGTTGACACTCATGGCAGGACACCCTCAGGCAGAGAAGGCAGCTGGGAATGATTTTAGTTCCCTAGAGCTGCCTTTAGACCTCAAGGGCCTGAAGTACTTTAGTTCTTTGGGCTGGGGCTTTGCTGTGTTTGGGGGTGCGGCTGAAGGGACCCAAGAAGCACAACTGTTTCAGTGGAGCACCCAAGGAGGGAAAGGGGTGCCTGGGCTTCTTTACAGAGACCCTAGACCACCCCATCATCACTCCAGCAGTGGGATTTATTTCATTTTGAGAATCCACAGCATATTTAGCTCTATCAGAGTCCACCACCAATCACCCAGGAGTGCCTGAAGTCGAGTGGACATTTGCAGGATGTGATCCCCTCAGCAAACATGGACACATCACATTGGACAGGAGGATCTACATCCCACATTGCCTGTTCCTTTCCAGCACTACAGAGGTTGAAGGAGAGCCACGGGACAAGTTCCCACTCCACAGGGTCTCTGCCAACCTCAGTCCCAGCCTTTGGTTGACCAGTTTAAAATAAAAGGATTCAGTATTCAGGCTGAAGAAGTTTGAGGAGAATTTCCACAAAGAAAAGGCAACTGCCACATCAATAGCATTTTCTAGTTCAACATCTCAGTTGTTTTTTTCCAAAAGCTTGAAAGAAGGGAGCCCAGAGAAAAATAAAAGATTTCCTCTTCTGCTTCCAGCACAATTCAAACGGATGAACCTCGCCTTTCCCCCAGATGCAGGATGTAGGTCAAGTCAAGCAAATGCTCTCTGGGACAGGGTTTATAGTGTGGAAAATTGGAGAGGGAAAACAGGTGAGACCTCCAATACTCCCACCTGGGCCATCCACCTGCTCAGGAAAGGACAGCAGGACAAGCTGCATGGTCGTCCCCAATGCTGGTGACCTGCACACACTCAGGACCTGTACTGCTTCAAACTCACTGCTCTGGAAAACAGCCCAAATCCTACCCCAAGGAAATCAGAGTCTTCTGGTTAAAAGGGAGCCATGAAGTATTTTCTCGAGATCAAGTTCAACTCCTAATCAAAGACAGCTACAAAAGTAAACTCTGAGTCTAAACCAGACCTCAAATCCACACAACACTCCAGCCGGATGGCATCATTGGGGTGCAAAGCAATAGACAGCCACACTGGCCATGGTTTGTGTCTGCCCATGCAGACAGGTTCCCACCCTACCCACACAGGACAGAGGGATTTTTGTCTCTTCACCTGCTAGAACATCCAAGGCTGGTAGTGAAAAGAAATTAAATATTTAGCAGTTGCATAAAGGCACCTTGGGATGAAAGCATTATGGATACAAAGCTGTCACCTCATCCCTTCATCATCATATTTTTCATGTAGCAGACATGTGTCTTGTTGGCAAGGCAACTTCTCTGTTCGAAACCAGCCTCATAAATCTCATCAGGATGCCTTTTCAAAGCCACCAAAGCAAAAAACAGGAAAGGTACCCACTGGACACCACTTCCAGTCCTTCAGGACTCTTTTCCCACAGAGCTCTCAACAGCAGCTAGTGGGATGCTTCCCACTGAGATGTTTCAGGATGTCTACTGAGATAGCTGCAGCAGGACCAGCAAACACGCCTTGCTTCACTGGAAAGGCTTCTGCTGAGTTTAAACTACATTGGGTCGCACTCAGTTTCCCTCCCCACTATAGACCCAACAAACCAAACCCATCCTCCAGCCTGCGGCCAGTGAGATCTCTACACTGGCACACTCACCTGGGCTTAGCTCCCATTTGTACAGCCTGGGTGGAAGAACAGGAGCTGCATTTTGCAGAGCCACTGATGTTTAGACCTGTGCAGTAGTCACAGTGGCCTTTTTGGAGCTGCCACCACCAGAACAAGTTCCACTGGGAAGGGAGGATGGGCTGGCCCTGGACATCACAGGGGCAAGTGTTTAACTGAGGTCCTTTGGCTACCTCCAGGCAGAATTAAATCAGAAACCTGTTTTGGTTGAAGAGGAGCAGAGCCATGAAAAACACACTCTCTGTTAGGAGCCTTTTTAATTCACAGTGTTGTATTTCTGGGGAATCTTTAATTCAGACTGATTAAATAATGATTCCCTGCAGCAACCTACCCTTTCAAATGCCCACTTGAGAAGTGATTCAACACAACAGGCTAAGGGGTTCATCTCACAGGAGCTGGTAGGACTCTGGCCCTCTCTCATAACAGTGATGCTCCCCTCTTTAACAGCACAATCAGTAGAATTTAGTGGTGCCTTTGCTCTCCCATACACACCATCTCTCTGATGTTTGGTGTCATCTGACCCACAGATGCTCCTCAGAAGGTGCTATCAGCCTCTAAGGAGCAGGCATCACTCATTTCCCTGTAGCAGAGTCCATGTGAGCATCTATCACCCTTGTCTACGTGCTGGGAG
The DNA here is from genome assembly GCA_013397515.1 of Upupa epops. Lineage (NCBI taxonomy): Eukaryota > Metazoa > Chordata > Aves > Bucerotiformes > Upupidae > Upupa > Upupa epops. The sequence continues at coordinate 67,852 of VZRI01000223.1, forward strand.
GGAGGGAAGGATGAGCAGGGGATGGATAAAGGCCATGCTGCACTTCAGGCAGCCCATAACTGCTTACCCACATGTGGTTTCACTGCCTCCCAAACCAATGCAACCTGCTGAGCCTCTTCAGAGCTAGGAGAAGCATCTTCACACCAGATGCAGATTTGCAGGAGGTGTGGTTTTTGAAGGGAGCTCAGTTTGCTCTTACTGGTCACACAAAGGTGGGAGTGGTCCAGAAATAAGGATTTGGTGAGCAAAGATGAGAAATGTTCTTTGAATGGGAACACCCTCTTCATCCCTGAATCTCCTGGGAGAGGAAATTTTCATCAGTGAGAGGATTTCCCGGAGTTGAAACAATCTCCACATGGCCCCACTAGACTGGGGCACCCCAGCTCCTGCCCTGTCCTGCAGCAGCGATACCCCGCACCAGCTGTCACCTCTCACAGTGGTACAGAAGTGCTCAGGTCAAGCTATTACTGCACAGGCATCCCGAGGATTCAGGCAAATGTCCTGCCAAAACCCTTTGCATTACAAACTCCAAGCTTCCTCCTGCAGTTTTCCCTTGCTGCAGCCCAAGAGCATTCCTTGCTGCTTTGTTTGCACTGGGTATAGCTATACCTGGGGGCACTTGTCAGTGGGTACCCACATTCCCATCAATAGCCTCTGCCCCATTAATGTGCCGGCGCAGAGAGGAGATGACTCCCCAGCACCGGCCTCATGGCCATGGCAGACAGTTCAGCATGGCCTGTGGCTACATAATGCATCACCCCTCACCTGCTCCTCACTGTCTGAGGTGAGCTGAATGCAATGAATATTTCAAGAGCCTCTGCCTGCCCAGGATACTATTAATTTTGGAGTCCCTATAATCCAATTCCTTTTCCTCCAAGTGGGTGGTGATTATTAATTTCACAAGCTCCACTTCCATCAGCTCCTGCCTAAGTCCCTCGTGGCTAAGGAATATTAATCCACATTCATGATGTCATTCAGCTGCCCAGGAGACTTTGCTGTGAACAGTATTATTATTATTATTAATGCCATTGCTTCACATGTGGGTAAAGCAACTTAAAGACACACAGACAGGTCACAAAGGCCATTTGCAAACCAGCACCTCGATGCTTATGCTCAGGGAGAAAAGTCATGGAGTTCAGACAACACTCTTTGTGGAAGTTCTCTGGCTCCTGGACCTGCTGATGCTGGTCCTGCCTTGCCAGGGCACAGGGGATAGTGTCCCCTGAGAAGAACTAGGGAGGAGGAGGTCAACCCTAGCCTGTTCCCAGCCATCCCTGGCCCCCAGCAAGGAGCTAAAGGTTTTGTCCTTTTGGAGTCAAAAATAAATCCTAATATGATCTCTGTACTTAAATAAATCAAGCGCCTTGCTGCACTGCAATGTAATCACTATTGACACCTCACCCTTATTATCAAATTTTCTTGAAATTAAGCAATTCATTTGAGTTCTGCTGCAAAGGCAGAGAGCAGGAGGTGGCAGCTGTTGTGTTTCTGTGCAGAGTGGGAAAAGCCTTTCCCTGTCAGCCAGGTTTACTCAGCCGGGCGACACACATTTCAATCAAACAGCGCTTGGAGGGATTTGACAACACATCAAGGGCTTCTTCAGCAAGGGGCACTCAATGGCAGAAAGATAAATAGGAGAAAAAGACAGCTGAGAAACGCAGCATTAAATAATAAATAGCCCCAGAGGTCTCCTGTTCACTAATGAGGGTCAGAGCATCCACCGACGGGCAAAGAAAGGAAGGGGCAGGGGGTGAGGCTGTGCAAAGGGAACATCAATGGATCACAGGCTAAAGACATGGAATATCCACATCGCTGCTGGAAACCAGAGCTCAGACACTGCTGACTGCTGGGCTCTGGCAGGGCTGCCCCAGGGCTCCTGTGGAGCAGAGCATCTCCACATCTGCAAAACTCCCCGTTCCCCTGATTCTGCTCTCTCAGCCAAGACCTTGCGTGGTCTTTTACACTAAAAGAGACACAAGCTGAAGGCAGAGCCTGCCTCTTACCTGAGATTTTCTCAGTCACACTGTCACACAAGACCCAGTGGGAAGAGGCTCCTTCAAGGCAGTGAAGTCCATGGCATCTGACACCAGCACACAGTTAAGTTTAGGTACTTAGCACTGCTGGCAGCTGAGATAGGCTGGAGACTTCACAGATGCAACTGTTTCCCTAGTTTTCCCTCCTAGAAGGCTAGAGCCTTCCCCACATGTCAGCACTTCAGCCAGCACAGCCCCAGCAAAATGCACCAACGTGATTACAAAAGCAGAGGAGGGAAAGATTACCCCATCCCAGACCTCAATCCGAAAGGACACAAACAAGGAAACAAATCCCAGACCTGATGGGTCCCACTTTGGATGGCAAACCCTTGGTTTTCCAGATGTCACACAGCCTGGGCGACCAGATCTCAACCCCACAGTCCCAGACACGTGGAGCAGATCTGCATCACAGAGGACTCAGCTGCAAAGCATTAGTCCTGCAGCACAGATGCTGGCAGCCTCCCACTGCTTGTCCTGTGGTGAGCTGTGGAAACTGAGGGATTAAATCCCTGCCTGCACCAGGGCAGCTCCCTGAACTTGAACTTACTAGAGAGGTTTAACACAGCTTAGAGACCCTGAGTGGCTTTGTATGGCCAGCAGAACCTGTCTGACATACAAAGACTTCATGGAAAGGGAGACAACAGAGATTTCAGCCCCTCCTTTACTCTCCCATAGAATCACAACATCACAGGCTGGTTTAGGTTGGAAGGGATCTTCAAAGCTCCTCCAGTCCAACCCCACTATGCTGACCAGAGGCATCTTTGACTAGAGCAGGTAGCTGAGAGCTCCTTCCAGCCTGACCTGTCATAACCTGGGATAGGGCTTCTACAACGTCTCTGGACAGCCCTTTCCATAAATAATAAACAGCTCAAGGTACTCACTATTGTGAGGAATCTCATGGTAGATGTCCCCTGAAAACCATCCCCCTTTCTTACTTCAGTGAACTTGGAGATTCTGGTCCCAGTTTTCAGCATCACCCCTGCCTGCAAAGCCCAAGCATTCAACAACTAATTGACTCCCCCAGATTTGAAGACTTTTCTTAATGTCTGTTAAAGGCCTCACCACCTGAACATGAGGTTTTACCATGAGCTGGTGCAGGTGACTCACCGGGACTGGAATCGAACAGCTCCATCCCCAGCAGAAGAGCTCTGCAGGAGGGTTTGACAGAGCACAGAGGTTTAAGACCCCTATCTGCCTTCCAAGAAGGGTGAGCTTTGGCTCAGATTCTAGCCTGAAGTTGTGGCCCTTGGCTAACCTGGAACCGGCTTGCACCCCTACGCATTTCCAGAGCATCCTACACCACCACTAATCTCACGCCACACAGAGGCCCCATTAATCTTACTAACTCCAGTGAGTTTCCTGTAGGGACTCCCAGGAGGATGTTCTTCACTGAAACCCCTACAAGCTTTCCAGACCCTCTCCAGAGTCTTCAGGAGAGCTGTGTACTGGCCTTCCATCTCCAAGGAGCCTGAGAGCTCTGCACTGCTTGCTTCCATGTGGAGCTGTGTGAGACACACTCCCCTATATCGTTATTGTGACAAGTGGACCTACTCGGGGATGCTGACATTGGTGTTTTGCACACAATGAGTTTCACTACAATTCACACAAGTTGCAGATTAATGGGAGGTGGAAAAAGGTAAAACTGTTAGATTTTTGTGTATTTGCTGCCACACAGCAATAGGTAGGATCTACCAGAGCCATCTCCTGCCCCACACCCACCACCACAAGCACAGGATCTTCCACCTCAGCCCTGCCAGAGCCATCTCCTCCCCACCACCACAGACACAAGCACATGGCAGGGCACCACATGATGGGCTGCTGTGCCTCTCTGCCCCTGCTCTGATCAATCACGTCTATGTAAATACATTGCAAAATCCTTACAGCTACACTAAATCAAGGTTTAATACAGCAGGAGGAAGAAGCCAATGCACTGACAATGATGCCTCAGACCATTCAGTGCTGCTCAGCATGAGCCTGGAGTGACACTTGCTCTAGGGTTTCCTGCAGCAGCTCTAATCAACTTCTCTGGGCACTGGGATGGTGCTGGGAGCTGCAGATCACCTCAGGTCATCAGGTTCAGGGGCTGCACGTAGCACATATTTTATGAAAAATAGTGGGGCCAAGCATGGGGATGAATCTTAGCTGAACTCTTAAACCATCATTTTGAGATTAATTCATCAGAACCAGTTGGCCACTGGGTGCTCTTATTTCTGTACATGAGCAATATCTGAGCAGAGAGATGGTTTCAGAAGTGATTTAGAGCTTAAAACTCATTTCTCAAATGATACAGGTACATAAGAACTCAAATCACATTGAGCCTTACTTGTTCTGCTGTATCTAGGAAACAACAGCATCTGAAGCAGATTCTGATGTTTAGAATGGGATGGAGTGGGTGAACAGACAACCCCCAGTGTCTAGAAAAACCTCCTGGGGAACAAGGGGAGCCAAAGCTCTCAGTCCACTGTTTCATAGACTTTTTTCTTGAAAGGAAGGTTCCAAAGAAGGGCCATGAGGATGAGGCCATATAAGGAAAGGCTGAGAGAGCTGAGTCAGTTGACTTTTTAGAAGAGAAGGCTTAGGGGGCACCTTACTACCACGTCCCAGCACCTAAAGGGTGGCTACCAAGGAGAAGACTCTTTTTTCCCTAAGGAATCCTATGGAGTAGACAAGGAATGATGGGTGTAAGTTACTCCAGGAGAGATTTTGATTGGAGTCCAGAAGAAAATTCTTCCCCATTAGAACAATTAACAGCTGGAATCATCTCCCAAGGAAAGGGGTCAATTGCCCTGTGCTGGACAGTTTTCAGATCCAGCTTGACAGGCTGATATATTTTTATCTGGGTAGGTTGGACTAGATGATCCTTGAGGTCCCTTCCAACCTAGTAATCCATGGACCTGTATGAAAGATTCGGAATCACAATGTGCTGGAGCTTTGTGAACTGGTTATTTTACCAGGGACTGTGTGACCAGGCACAGACACTCTTCTTCTTCACACCAACACTCTGAGCTGAGCTCAGCTGCTGCATCTTGCTGTTTTAGTGAGAAATGACCTGTTTCAGGAGTTTTGAAGGATGGGATACAATGCTGGAGCTGGTCCTACAGGAAGCCTCCTCTCCCTTTGGTCCAGGAAGGTGCTAAAACCCTCTCTGAAATGACACTGCCGTTCATTACAGAGGGAGATGTGAACATGTCCTCAAGTGTTGGCTTTAGAGATATTTAAGCAGCTGATCATTACTCGAACATGTAAAAGGCAATAAAAAGGAAAAATTAAGCCAGAAGTGATGATCTCACTCACTTTTATTAAGGGAGCCATTAATTCTGGTGTGAAGTAGGTAGATAAAGCCTGTTCTCAGGTGGGCACAGTGCTTGTCTGACGATGTCCTAGGGAAAAGCTGGTTTGGCTCCAGCCTGGGAGCTGTGGGGTGTAGGGGAGATGAGGGTTGCACTGCACTCAGTGTGGTACACAAGACCCAGACCACTTCTCTGGTGGGGTTTACACTCTGAAGGGAGGAGAGGAACAAAACTTGGAGATACAAACTATGAGGGTTTTGCAGGCAGGGAAGGGGAAGGTCTTGGAGTTAGGGAGGATGCCTGAGAAAAATTAGAATCCAGCTGAAGCCCAAAGCCCACTCACCATACGGCCATAGCCCTTTTACAAAGCAAAAATTCGAGTCCTAGCCCATGGCACAGCATTAATCCATTGGAGACTGAAAAGTAAGCTTTCTGTTTGCTTCCTTAATTAGCAACAGCAAAACAACCCAATACCGTCACAGTAGAAACAGCACGTGGAGAGAAAAACACAAGAGACCCCACCTCCTGCAGGAGCAGGTCCTTTTCAGCCCAAGTGCCTCCTGGTTTTGGCATGAGAAACGACACTTCCATGGACTCGGGGGTGTTAAGAGGCTGAGTAAACAATGGCTTCCTCCAGCTCCCAGTGGAATTGCTATGGTTCACTCAATGTGGCCAACAGGATGTGTTAAGGGGTGGCAGTGCCCGGCACCTCCTGCTCTCTGCCAGCCAAGCTCAGTCCAATGTAGAAGCAGGGCCTGCAGTGCCAGAGGAAAACCCAACTGTTTTGTTAAGCATATTACAGGCTGTCTTGTTGGGATATTTCCTGGCAGTTAACATCTTGCTGGATTGGATACCTTTGGCTTTGCCTGAGGCCCTCGGATCCTCCAGCCGTGTAACTGCCAGGAAAAATACCAGCGCTGCTGGTGACTACAGTTTAATTAATGCAGCTTTTCTGAGGCACAGGATCAGGAGAGTTCCAGTTTAAGAAACATCTCTCCCCCGCCAAGTCCTGCCAAAGTGAGCACAAGACCAGCAGTGCGAAGTCTGAGGGATCCAGCCCAGCAAGTGATAGGTATCGCTTGCAGCAGGAGGTGACAGGATTCCTGAGGAGGACAACCCTTTTCCTAAAAAGTTAGTGGTTTACACTCTAAAATGAACTTCTGGCGCATGAGTCTTTCCCCAGGCAGGTTTTGCTGTCTCAGCCTTGGGTGGATGATGCACCATGGAATCCCAGAATGTCAGGGGTTGGAAGGGACCTCTAGAGATCATCTGGTCCATACCCCCTGCCAGAGTAGGATCCTCTAGATCAGGTCACACAGGGCTGCATCCAGGTGGGTTTTGAAAGTCTCTAGAGCAGGAGACTCCACCACCTCTTTGGGCAGCCTGGGCCAGGGCTCTGCCACCCTCACAGTGAAAAGTTTTCATTATGTGGAACCTCATCTGCTTCAGCTTTTCCCCATTGCCCCTTGTCCTGTCACTGGATACCCCTGAGCAGAACCTGGCTCCGTTCTCCTGACACTCACCCTTCCCATATTTATCATCATTAATGGGGTGACCCCTCAGTCCCCTCTTCTCCAGCTGAAGAGACCAAGCTCCTTCAGCCTTTCCTCATCAGGCAGATGTTCCACCCCTTTCATCATCCCTGTGACTCTGTGTTGGGCTCTTTCCAGCAGTTCCCTGTCTTTGAACTGAGGGGCCCAGAGCTGGACACAATATTCCAGATGAGGCCTCACCAGAGCAGAGAGGAGTGGGAGAAGAACCTCTCTCAACCTAGGGCAAAAGGACTAAGCCCAAGGGCTGTCTGTCTGACGGTGTCTGTGAAGCCAGATGAGCCTGAGGGATCAAGAGGTGTTTCGTTTTCAAATCTCAGCCTGTGCCCTCAGGACCCTTTACACAGCAGTAGCTGAGCCATGATGGGAAGTCCCTGAGCACTCATGTTTAGGTTGTGGTGTATCTGCTCAAGCAATACCAGTTTGGCTGTACCTCCCCAAGTGCTCCTGGTGCCTGGGCACACCCTGGAGCTGGTAGGTCTCAAGGCTCTTTCCTACCAGGATACTGCATCCAGCACCCCATTCTGCAAGCAACAGACACCAGCTTGGCCCTTATGTGGCAGCTTTGGTGCCCTGGAGCTGCCCTGGACACAGGATTAATTTGTTAATCTTGGTGCAACACACCCCCAGAAAAGTGCTGTGGTACTCGAGAAACTTTGCCATGAGGACAGGCTGAGGGAACTGGGGTTGTTCAGCCCAAGGAAGAGAAGACACTAGGGGGACCTTAATGCTGCCTTCCAGTATCTGAAGGGAACCTACAGGAAGGTTGTAGAGGGCCTTTTCCCAAGGGACTAGGGGAAAAGGTTTGAAACTGAAGGAGAGGAGGTTCAGACTAGATCTGAGGAAGAAGTTCTTCAGTGCAAGGGTGCAGAGACTCTGGAATTGATTGCCCAGAGAGGCTGTGGCTGTCCCCTCCCTGGAGGTGTTCAAGGCCAGGTTGGATGAGGCCTTGAGCAACCACATCTAGTTGAGAGGCTTTGCTGCTTCTGGTAGGGTTTGGACTAGATTCTCTGTAAGGTCTTTTCCATCCTGAGCCAGTCTGTGATTCTATCAATTAGAAACACTGATTTCTCCATATAAACCTTCTCTGAAGTCTTGCTCACCTTGCTTCACCCAAAGGGGCAGCTGTGGCAAGGAAAGGACGAGCACCATTCCAGACATTCACCACAAATCCCCACATTGTGCTGGTCTCCAACAATCTCATTGCTTTTAGTGGCAACAGAGGAAGACGGATGATTCTCTTGTGAGCTTTTGCCAGTGCTAGGATTTAAGCTCCTGTAAAGGAAAAAGGCACTCAAACAGTTCCTTGGGGCAAAACTGTTATTAAAGCAGAGTCTGAAGAGTGGAGCTGCAGCTCTGTGTGCAGCACCAAGGAGCGGACCAAGCCCCTTCTCCTCAACGCAGCAGCCTCCAGCTTCATCTCACCCAGCTCTGGTGGTGCCTGTGAAGAGAGGAGCCAGCACATGCAGCAGGAATTCCAGAATATATGGGGTTGGAGATTATAATTTAATAGAGCCAAGCCAATCCATTCATTATTTAATGATTTAATTGATGACTGCAGCAGAAAGCTGATAAAAGCACAGCCCTGGCCTTTAAAGCACCTTTTGCTCTGTTTATGAAGTGCAGCAGCACAACGTATTGAACTGAATAGATTTGAATGCAAATGGAGCAGTCTTTAGCATACAGGTAATTATTGTGTTTGAGAACTGGTGCTGCTGTGTGAATTTAGCACCACTCATATAAAAGGAGTCAAGGTAGGGTGTAAACACACCCAGATGTGAGCAGCTGCTCATGGTAATGCACATAGAATCATGGAATCATCGAGGCTGGAAAAGACCTTCATGATCATTAAGTCCAACCATCTACACTATAACCCCAAAACACTAAACCATCTTCCAAAACACCATGTCTGCCAGGTTTTTTTACACCTCCAGGGATTAACCCCCTTTATCTAATGGAGGAGAAAGGGATACAGCACCTGCTTCGTGCTCCCTTGCCATTACATCAGGCTTCTCTCAATGCTTCTCCCCAGCATCACTCTGTTATTACTAAACCATCTCACAGGGTCACAACTCAGTCCTTATGGCCAGGCAGTCCCACAACAGTTGCTTTGCAGATTGAGCTGCAAAAGCCATCAAACAAGTAAGAACGAGGTAAGAGCCATAAACCACTTTGCTCATGGCAAATGTGTTTTGCATTTGTTTAGGAAAGGTAGTGCGGGACAACCTGTTGCTATTTACCTTTGTCCCTTGAGAAAACTCTTGTTCGGAGTGTTTTCCTATTCACTGGTCTTGGCAGTGCGGGTCCACAGCACTGTCAGCTCAGCAGTTAGTCTAGAGGGCTTCCAGCTCCAGGAGAGCTCACCCAGGGCAGGGAGGCTGCCTTGCTGAAACACCCTCCTGCAGAACACCCTGCACCAGGCATCTTGCTTCATCACTCCTCTCTGTATCCCAGTGTGATTCCCACTTTCCTACTACCTGAGAAATAGTCCTTATTTATCTTGCCACCGCCCCATGGGGCTGCAAAGCAGGACATCACCCAACAGAACAAGGGCTGAAGGCATAAGCCCACACAAGCTTGGTGTGATGCATTGGGCAATGCAGTAGCTTCAGTTACCTGTTACCCAGCCTGGCCATCCTAAAAGAAGGCTTAAGACATGTGGAGTTTAAACATTGAAAAACATCCTGTCGTTAAACAGGTGATGCTCTATCATAAAAATATTTTAAGAGCATTGAAGCTGCTCACAGCTGTGCTCAGGAGAGGGTTGTTCTGCTCGGGTTGTATCTTTAGCACTTCTTGTAACTTGATGTGATGTTGTGCTGATGCAGATGTTAACAACATCCCTGCTCTCTTCCTTCCCCATCCCTGGTCCTCTCCCTGTTCCACAGGCAGAAAGGCATCTGTAGCCCTAATGCTGGATAAACTGCCAGGCCAGGTTTCTCACTCTGCAGAAACTGGTAGGGAAATGTGTTCAGATAGCCTCAGGCATAGGGACGATGGGCAAAATTGGAGTGGCATTGCTTTTTGGCAAAGGCTGTGGTGGATTTATTTGCACAAGGCACAATGAAGATGATTATCAGCAGACTGTGCCAGAAGCAGGGATGTTCACAAAGGATTTCAATTCTGCAAAGAGCCAGCACATTAACTTCTAACACCTGAAAAAAAGCTCTCAGGTAGTCCCAGGCCACCCTGGCTGGCCTGACACATCATCTTCATTTGTGTTATCTAATTACTGTGGTCAGGAACAGAAGCTGCTTAGTGCTTCAGAGGACCAGGATGTAAATGTTCCTTTGTTTTTCACAGAATATTTAAACTTCCCTTCATTCCTACCTGCTGTGAGAGGTCCAGGTCTTCAAAGCAGAGGTGACTCTGTCAGTGCTACAACTGGAGGAAACCAAATGTCCTGCAAGAAAATGGGAACAGGATTTAGTGAGCAGGGTGGGGTTGGGTCGAAGGATCCTGATGTTTCTTCCAACCTTAATGATTCTATGATGATATGGCCACCAGGATTTCAAGGATACTAATAAAGTACTTTAGAGTTTGTGACAATGCCTGGGCACCTTTGTGGCGGTTTTCCCCAGGAATTCTTTGCCAAACCCTCAAGGCTATGGCCATCTCACCATCATGCTGCTCACCTCACTGCAGATAGGATCCGTCTGGCCAGTGATGTTCTTATCATTCCGGGCACTGCTATCCACCCTGTGTCCAGCTGACACCAGTTTCTGGAGAGCAGCCCTTTCATGGGATGCTCTAAGTCAATGTCTAGAGGTTAAACCCTTGAATGTCCACATCCTTACTCCCTCCAGTTTCTACCGGAGAAACTAAGGCATGCTGCACTTTGGCTTTTATTTTTCAAATTGCAGTAATATGAACCCTTAGAGTTTAGCAGCACTCAGAGCCAAGTGAATGGAAATATAGGAGTGTTCTCCTGTTTCCATGTCACCATCTGCAGCTGAGCTGGTTAGCCAGCACATCCTACTTGTACCCTCTGCAGTTAGCTGCTGCATCACTGCAGGAACTAAAGCTCCCTACCAGACCTGCTATGGCACTGGCTTCTTGCTTTCACATGGCTTTCCAAGCTTTGGACTTGCCTTGCATGGACCTGAGGTCCTTGTTATTCCCATAGGTGTTCAAGGGACATGCAGGTGTCAACTGCTCTTCTGCCAAGCTCTGTTTCTATATCTGTTCTAACAGGCTGCCCAGGGAGGGGGTGGAGACGCTGTCCCTGGAGGGGTTCAAAAACAGGGCAGACATGATGTTTTGGGAGATGAGTTTGTTGTTGGGGGTTGTAGGGTGGACTTGATAATCCTGAAGATCTTTTCCAATCTTGATGGTTCTATGATCCTCTGATCTGCACCTGGGTACACCTTAAATGAGAGCAGATTGCACCAACCTACTTTGCATTTCACTTTTCATCCTCCTAATGAATGAAGGCTAATTATGAATTTCTAATTTCCACTGTTTATACAAAGCCCTTTTGCTTTATTTCCTTTTGAGTCTCAGCCTTCAGAAACTGTAGGAGTTCACGTAGCCTCTGGTGCCTTTGTGCAACAGGAAACACAATCAAGTAAGGAAATTTATGTGCACCCTGGTTTTGCAAGAGGAAGATGTGCTGCTGTGTGCGAGCCGGCGATGAATGGGCTCTCATAATGTATTCCTCATTGCTTTCCTCTTCCTTTGCAGACAGTCAATACCCTTGAGAGAAGTTAATTAGATCCGCTTCACTCTGTTTGGTCCTACCACTCCGAGCACTGAATACAGGGGAGAGGGAAATCTCAGCAAAGCAAATTGACTCGATTAGAGCAAAAGACCACTGAACAATTGCTCCCATTGTCCGTGATCACAGCAGATGATCTACTTTAAAAGCAAGCATGAAATGTTAAAACAATTATTTCAAAATATTTGTGCAAAATCCCAGTTCGGTGACAGGATGCGAGTGGGAACTTGAAAGGAGCCGCTTTCAAAGGCCCCAGTGTACACAATATGTTCACAGAGCCTTATGCCTGCATGCACTGCTGTTTGAAACCACTCACCAGCAGGTATTAGTATTTCTAAGTCACCATTTGCACATCAAACCAATGAAGGTGGTTGTAGGCATCCAGTGCTCTGGTGCTTGTGGCTGCATCTCTGTAAAACTTCGCTGGCTGGATTGGAGAGGTACAGGGTGGACACACTTCATATTGGAGGAAGGGGGTTTAAAGAGGGCTTAGAAAGATGCCTGCTCATGGTAAACCTCTGGCTTAGTTTCCCTTCCAACAGATGATGACTGTGTTATCTCACAACTAGAGTATGCACATACTGCATTGTAATTGACAGGATGAGGGGCAATGGCTTCAAATTAGAGAAGGGGAGACTTAAATTGAATATTAGGAAGAAGTTCTTTAGCAGGAGGATGGGTTGAACACTGGAAAAGGTTGCCCAGGGAGGTGGTAGAGGCCCCATCCCTGGAGATCTCAAGGTGAGGCTGGACAAGGCTCTGGGCAACCTGATCTAGTTGAGGATGCCTCTACTCACTGCAGGGAGGGTTGGACTAGATGACCTTTGGAGGTCCCTTTTAACCCAGGTGATTCTATGATCCCTCAGCTACAGACTGGGGCCAGTGATAAGGACCTACAAGACTGCTGTCTGTATTTACAACTCCCAGTTGCCCTTTTTTATCAAGCAGCAAATTTCTCACACAGTCCCAAAGCAGGATCCCATGGGACCTGTGCAAACATAAGCCAGCAACCTTATCAGATCCCAGCTGGCTGTTGCTGGCCTGGCTACAGTTAAAAAGAATGAACATCAAAATGAAGGAAACTTGTCTCAAATCATCCAGGAAATCAGTGAAAATAACTCACATCCCCAGTTCCACCAGCCCTGCTTGGCTGCCTTTACTTCCTGAGATATGCTGTTAGGCAGGCCAAGGCCAAAACACATGCTATAGGGCAAAAACAGTCATTCTCCATGGACTCAGATGAAAGCAAGTTTTGTCACGGGCTTCAGGATTCAAGCATAAAACATACTGGGTTGAAAGTGACCTCCAAAGGTCATCTAGTCCAACCTTGCTGCAACAAGCAAGGCCATCTCTACCCATAAGAGATTGCGCAGAGCCCCTTCCAGCCTGAGCTTGATTGGCTCCAGGGAAGGGGCCTCCACTCTCTCTCTGGGTAACCTGTTCCAGGGATCCCCCACCCTCAGATTCAAGATATTTTTCTTCCTGTTCAGCCTTACTCTGCTCTTTTCCAGCCTCAAACCATGACCCCCTGTCATATTGTTCCCTGCCCTATTGAGTAGTTCTTCAATTTCATCTTGGTTTTCACAGCTAAAGGACCAAATGCACTGAGGTGTGCCCACAGATACCAGTGCTTATCGTGGGAAATGAGCTGTGGACAGTTCTAACCAGATTTGACAGAGGGGCAGAAGTCTCAGAGGCACTATAGTCCCACTAATGTAACTTTGGAAATGACTTGTTGAGAAGCGTCAGCTGAAGCCCAGGTACTGTGTAACTGTCAAGCACAAGCTTGCTTGGAAAAGCCACGGGACAAATGCAGCCTTTGGGAGTACAGTCCCATTAGAGACAATGAAATAAAGGTTTGTCTGTGAGGTACAAAGCACTCACTGCTATAAGGAGTAAGTAATCTCATATAGGATACACAGAGTATTTTACTGAAGCTCAGCACTGGGCAGGTTTGTTATTGCTAGTCAGCCCAACCAAGGGGTAATGGAAACGGCCTTTGGGATGAATCAGAAAGGATGGATGTTTGCCTGTCATAAAACACCTGGTGCAGACACAGAGCAAGAATAATGGTGTGTCTACCAGCCAAAGCTCAAAGGAAGCCTTTCACTAGGAAACTACACCTCATCTCCTGCCCTGAATGATCTCTTTAGGTAAACAACATGAATGAACTCTTCAGTGGAGATTACTTGGATGGTTCAAGAGAAAAAACACCTGAAAATACAATTTCAAGTGTGCATACTATATGTTTTATGGCTTGCCTTACTGCCACCATTAACACATCACACTGCCCTACAACTGCTGCGTGAGGTCAGAGATGCCACCAGTGTGCTGGTGCAGTCCTGCAGGCTGTGCATCTGAGCAGGACCAGGCTGCCACAATGCCTTCTCCAGGCAGGTTTATTAGTTTTGCTTCTGGGTTTGGACAGTAGTCGTACTTTTTTAACTCATGACTAGTGTGGCAAAAGTGCCCAGGGTAGGTGCAAGACCCTGATGGTGCTAGGAGCTGTACAAACCCAGGGAGATGAGTCCAGTTCATTTCCAAGCTATCCTGCCTGTACTAGCTTCGGTAACACCTTTCCCTCACTTTGGGGGCAAGAGATTCTCAGCACCTGCTTTGCCTCTATTTTTCTGTACTTGTTTTCCAGCAAAACTTTGCACCAGCAACTGCCAGCCCTCCAGGCAGGATTAGACCCGAGTTAGTCTCAACCTTTACTAGTAAAATTCCAAAATGCCTCTTGGAGGGCTCACAACCTAGCCCACTGCTGGAGAGCAAAGACTGCAGATAATGCTCCCAGAAAGAGGACATGGCCATTAGAAGAGCTGTCTGCCTGCTGCTGCTCCTTTCCAGAGCCAGGCACAGACACTTCTTTCAAAAGCATTGCTGAAGGGCAGTCCTTAAAAAACGAAAAAACACTCCAAAGCAGAAAGGAGAGGCTGGGTCCTCTGGAACAAACTCAATAGTGAAGAACAGGGTGAAGAAGCAGCATCACCCTCAGGCTCAGCTTTGCTTTTATCAAAGCTTTTTGTTGTAGGGGATTATTTTAGTGTTTCTGGCTTTTCTTTCCTTCCTGTTGTTTTTTTTTTCCTACTGAGGTATCATTTTCTTTTCTCATTGTGTGCCTGCAAATCCTACCTTAGAGGAGAAGTAGTTCTGGGCAGAGGGCAATAAAGAGAGAAACAATTAGGATTATATTTTCCCTTTCCATCTTAGCCTTTTACATCTCTGCTCCCTTGTCAGGGCACACTACAATTCCCAAAGCTGATGTCCCCTGAAAACAGACCCATACACTTGCAAGGGCATTTCACTCTCCTGGAACCATTTTAACCACAGCTACAAAATGTGATGGCAACCCCCATGCTGGGTAGACCCTAGCTGGCACCATGATGGCACAGCAGCCTTTCCAGCGCTCGCATAGATGTTCATGGACATTGCTTCAACCATTCCTGAAGATCCCCTCTAGTGTCTAAGGTTGACAATGTGTCATCTCTACTCCTGGCATAGGGTTTGTCACAGACGTCACCTCTGGATTTCCATGTGTTCCCCAGACCCTGAATTAGCGGGATGCTCTTGTGTTTTGCCCTTTTCAGCATGGAGTGTTCCATAGGCTCACTTGCCTCCTCGCTCCCCCCCACAGTCCCACTAACCTCTGGGGATGGGGACCAAACATGTAGCCAATAAAAACAGGAAATACTGAAAAGGTCAGCTCATGCTATTACAATAAATTACCATAACTCAGAGCATAAATCAGGCATTAAAATGATGATGCATTGCAAGACAGAGATTGGCATTAGACCTAAAAATTGGTCAACATTAATGCAGTCCCAGGTCAAAGATCCAACTAGGAAATGGTAAACATCTTAAAACTAGACCCTTATCGCTATCATCTTGTCATCTGCTGAGACTGTCATGTCAGGCATTACCGGATGATGAAACAGTACATTGAGCCATGATTTATTTTCCATATTAAAGACTTCAAAGCCAACAAGTGGGGGTAATTGAAAATAGAGACACAAGCAGTAGTGGATAACCTTTAAATGGTTACCTCGAGCCTTCGACAGCTTGCTGATTGGAGAGGGTGACATTTATGCTGCACAATGTGGCAGCATCTTTTGAAATGTCTCTGTGCAGCGGCTGAGGTGGTGGACCTTAATGCAATAATGATGGCAGTCACAGCAGCACTCCCAACAATGATGGGAGGTCCCGCTGTCTGGGGGCCTGGGGCTACAACCTTGCTTCTATCTTGGGTGCTGATCTTCTCAAGTGTCTTTTCACCATCTTTCCACAGTGAATATAGAATCACAGAATCACTGAGGCCGGAAAAGCCCTCCGAGCTCATCCAGCCCAGCCTATGACCCAACGTCACCGCATCAGCTAAACCATAGCACTAAGTGTCACACCCAGTCTTTTCTTAAACACCTCCAGGGACAGGGGCTCCACCACTGCTCTGTGCAGTCCATTCCAGGGTCTGATCACCCTTTCCTTGAGGAAGGGCTTCCTAACATCCAACGTAACTCTCCCCTGGCAGCTTCAGGCCCTGACTTCTTGTCCTAGCACTGATTGCCTGGGAGAAAGGCCTGACCCCCACCTGTCTACAACTTCCCTTCAGGACAGGAGTGAAAGAGGAGTCAGGTCTGAGGGATCCTCTTTTGTCATAAGCGGGACCATTTAGCACACTGTGCTGCAAAAACCAAAACACAAGTCTAATGTGCAGATCCAGCCTTCTCTAGCCATTCATTGTTAGGTCCCCACAGCTTCCCAGAGTCCCAGCTAGCTCTTGATGCATCCATGAATGCTGAACAAGATCAATCTAGGGCTCAGCAGAAAGTTTGATCACATTGATAGGATTACAGAATCATCAGATCATTAAGGCTGGAAGACACCTACAAGATTATCCAGTCCAACCGTCAACCTGACCCCACCATGCCCACTAAATCACGTCCCAGGGGATGCCTTTACTTATCCTGGCTCCAGCTCTGGTCTCTAAATCCCCCTCCCACCCCAGGATAACCCTCTTCCTACTATCATTGGGGTGTACTGTGGCCAGGGATGTGTTAATCCTTCATGTTCTGGAGATCATCTTGGATGAGCCATTTGCTCATCCTGCACTCTAGCAGAGTCCTCTCAGACATGAAAGGATTGTGTTTGTTCTTTATCAAACCTGAAGGAGCAACTTCTAAGCTGAGAGCTTGGGCTTTTTTCCAACTGCGCAGCCCCCTGTTACAAAGGCTGTGAGACACCTCCCTGCTTTTGAGCAGGCTGCATAGGGAGCATCCGCTATCATACAGACTTACCCAATGCTCATGTCTGCAGTCCTTCCTAAGGCAACTACTCCGAAGAAGCAGAGAAACTATCTTTCACCTGGGGAACTGTGCAATCTGGGGACATCAAGGGGAAGATCTTCTCCAAAACTATCTTTCTCCCTTGTGCCACCCTGCAGATTTCTTTCATAAAGCAGTACTCATCAGCAGGAATCATCAGAGACAACTGCTCTGCTCTGCCTCTGCACCACTTACCAAGGGACAGCAAAATATCTTCTGGCCCTCTCCTGTATTTTCTGCTTAGTAACAGAGGGTGGGAATGAAAAAACTGAACTAGCTAATTTTCCACAGCAGCAGCCACCAAGTATTTTACTCCTGTAGTCATTCAGCTGCAGAAACCTCCTCTTCTGAAAGAATTTTCCACCTTTTAAAATTTTCTGCAGCCCGGTAAATCTCTTCCATTTCGCACAGATTAAGAGTTAATTCAGGTCAAATAAGGATTAATTAGTCTGTGTAAACCAGCCCCAGACACTGATGTGCTGGAGATCTTTTTTAAATGAGTTGCTGTTACTGTAAGTCTCTGTATTTTCTGATGGCAGGACCTCTGGTGTATTATAAATTTGCAATCAGGTACCCCATGGGATGTGAGATGAGGGAAAATGTCAGTCTGAACAGTGTTTAAATCCCTCCTGCCGATGAACTGCAGCCTCTTTCAAATTAGGTCCTGTTGGCAAAATCAGATAAAGAGATGGAAATAAATGATGTGAACAAAGGGCATCAAAGAGTAACATTTAAATTGTTATTGACTGTGGGTACCAACAAAAAAAAAAGCACAGCATGAAAACAGACTTAATAAGAGGAGATAATAGGACCAGGGAGACAGGGTTTGGAGGTGGAGGTTTGGTTTGTTTGTTTGGAGAAAAACCACAAAACAGTTTGTGTGTTTGTGTCTCCTTTTCCACCTCATTCCCAGGTTAGGGAGGGATTAATCCGGCATCTTTATCACAGAGCAGCCCAAATCGCTTTGATACACTACATGTACCAGCAGCAGAGGTTATTTATTCAGGCTTGATTGCAGGAGAAGGGATCAAACCTGTTGTTGCTCTCTCATAACCTCTGAAGATCTAACAGAGCTGCCAAAAAAAAAAAATCTAGGTGAACTGTCCTCCTTTTTTGTTTTTTTTGAGGGGTGAAGTGTGGGAAAATCTTTGAGGCAAAGACTCATCCAAGATTACATAGTGATCTCCAAGTCCTGGAAGGCTGAGGGACAAGTAAGGAAACACGCATGGCCCATTCATTGCTCTCAAAGATTTGTCATGTAGATTTAGGGAGCTGCTTGGCCCCACCTCTGTGTGAGCTGGCTTCGCATGTGGGGTGAAATCAGGATTGAATTTGGAAACCCCAGGCTCAAGCATCTTGAGCCAAAGGAAAACGATTTGGAGATGATTGCATTTAATTTTGTTTTTTAACCACCTCAATGATTTAGGACTTGATGAGCTGGTTTGGGGAATGACTTCTGTGCATACCCCTGCAGCTGAGTCACGCTCCCAGCACACTGGACACAGCAGCTGCACAACACATGGTGCTCAGGGAAAGCTCAGCCATGAGGCTGGAAGACGACACCATGACAGCAGCAAGTCAGCAGCACTCTGCTCTTAAGGCTCAATGCCACCCAAAAGTTGTGTGCGAACTTGGGGCAGCACTTTATCACCCCAGGTCTGAGCAAAGCAATCAGGGAGTTACATGACCCCAATTCGCCAGGAGTGCTGGTGTTTAACATGGACACCAGTGATGGTAGGGAAAAGACTGGAAGCCTGTGTGTCCTGTAGTCAGTCACACAAGCCCTTAATACAAGTGTATGCTTGGTCATCAGAGCTGCCCTGCTTTCCAGTCTTCAGCCCACATCTGCTGAGAGCAAGCCCAGGTGACTCAGCAATAAGTGCTGTGGTGGCCAGACCCACAGCCAGAGCTCCCCAGCACACTCCTCGTCTGACCTAACCTCCAACAGGTCACACAACTCAGTGAAGGCAAGGCCACAGTCACCGGCACAAGAGCTAGCCTGTGCTATTCCCAGCCCCAAGCCTGCAGTCCAAGTACCTTAAAACTCACAGAGGAGCTCCTGGGCATACCCCAATGTTCAGAGCACACACAGCGGTCTGAACTGGGCAGGAGCTGATCCAATCCTTGGTCTGTGCCAGATTAGCTCCTTCTCTCTCCCCACTGACTGGTATTTCTAAATGACTTGCTCTTAAGAGTTTGCAAGAAGTACAGAAAAACTGCGAAGACTGCTTCAGGTCACTCATGGTACAGACTCAACAGCATTTGGAGAGCTTGTGGAGCTTTTCTTTCCTTTATTGAGCATGATGCCAAGTAGCCTAGATAAGAGTGACAAAGGGGACCTTGCTGTTGTGCTAGTGAAGCACAGGTTATGACTGCACCTTGTCTGGGGTATTTCATCCTTGCTCTGAGCCATCAGAATAGCTCTGCTGTGCTAATAAGCAGCAAACGGCTGTTCCCTGGTCACTCTGCTAAGCAGGAACGAGTCAGGTGTGTATGTTTCATGTTCAGCCATAGTACACTGCAGACAGGATGGCCCAAGGTTTCCCAGTCTATTGATCCAGGAAGCTGCCACCAAACCCAGAAAGGTAGCAATGAAAAGATCCTTCAGAATGAGGGCCTGCTGAAAAGAACATGCAATACACTCTGGCTCTGAAATCACTCAGTGCTTCCCCACTGGGGGCACAGCCCCTGGAACAGGCAAGAATAGTCATTCAAGCCAGGAATTTGGAATAACATTTCCCCAGACCTCTCTCCTCTTCCCCAGAGTGGCTCAGGCATTCCTTTCCACAGCCCATCCACAAACACTCGCATTTACCTTGGAAATGAGCCCAACCTAGAAGACAGACTGAGAGACTTTCATGCTTTGGGAACCTCCTAATCTGGGCACAACAGGGCTCCAGCTGCAGATGCCTTTGTGCTGGGGACGCACATTCACACCTGGATGTGACCAAAGGAGCTGGGTCCTGTTTCTCCTGCTAGGAGAGGACTCTGGAAGCAAGATTTGAACAGGACATTTTGAAATTACTCTTAAAATGCAGAAGCCCACCATGGGACAGGCACATCTGAGCTGGGCTCAGCTCGATCCAGCTCACCCCTACCAATTTAGATATTTTTCTTTCTTTGACAGTGTTGATCTGATGAAGCAGTATGGAAGCTGATGCTTAATCAGATGCATCAGCTCCTGAACTGCTGGGGAGCCAAGCTCGCAAAAAACCTCTCATGTGAGATTCCACTCAAGCAGCACTTCAGCAGCCCAGGGAGGTTTTTTCTTCCAGAGGCTGTAGAAAGATGCCACTTCTTTTTGTTTTGCCTACAAAAGACAAAAGGCAAAGTACTTGGCTTTTCAAAGACTGACTTCGATGATGACAGGAGTTTGTGACATGGTCATTTGTTGTTTAGAGAGGCTGCATAAAAGTCTTTTCATCCTGAGAAATCACAAAGCTAGAGCATCACTGCTCCAAAGCAGTGTGAGACCCACCTGCCAGGCAGATGCTGTGGATGCCTCTCCCTGAACAGACTGCAGGAGAGGTGAACATGCTGGGTTGGAAAAGCTGCTTCCTGAAAGTTTTGTGGCAAATCAAACCAGATTTGGGTTCAGGACAGCCAAGTTCATGCTGTGGCTCCGGCCACCAATATCCTAGACAAGCCTTTTCTTCCTGCCTTGGGAACACAGGTAGGTTCGGTGTTTTATAGCTGGGTATGTTGAGGCAAATGGTTTGGGCTCAAGCAGAGAATCCTACCACCAAGCAGATCCCTCCACCACACTGCGGACCACAGCCATGCTTTATCTGAATTTAACCACCCTACAATCCCAGCCAACCCCTCACTTTGCAAAATGAGGAAGTATTTCCTTTTCCTTTTGTCTACACAGAGCTCAAACCCTTCCCTGTCATCTCCTTCCCCAAACACACGCCCAGCTCAGCAGCTGACGTGTGAGTGAAGAACTGTGGGCATCAGCAGAACATAAACACCAGTAAAGCCACGCTGTGCCTCCAGTGTGAGAGAGGCTGGCTTGAGAAGAGAAAGGTTAAAAAGGAGATGGGAAGTTGTTTTCTTGCCCTTTGGGGCTGTGTCTATGTGAGCCAATTTGATACCTATTACTACAAGTATTAGCACAGACAAGGCGTAGCTATCTCCATGGAGCCAGATTACATCCCTGAGCTGCCATTTCATAGTCACAGAACAGTTTCAGCTGGAACAGACCTTCAAGACCTTCAGGTCCAACCTTTTCCAATCCCTGTCATCACCACTAAACCCCTCCCCCCCAGTACAACATCTACCCTTCTTTTCAACACCTCCAGGGATGGTGACTCAAGCCCCTCCCTGGCCAGCCTGTTCCAACACCTGTTCTCCCATCCTCTAGCTCTGATGTCTGAACTGGGCACTCATTGAGGGGGACACATCTTGTGTGATAGCCTCGGTCTCCTGGAGATTGTAAAACCCAAATTCCTGCCAAAATACACTGTCTGTGTCTCAGCATTCAGCAATGGGACACAAAACATTGACTTGTCCTGAAAATGTTCTTGAATCTGAGGGTGGGGATCCCTGGAACAGGCTGCCCAGAGAGGAGGTGGAGGTCCCATCCCTGGAGCCATTCAAGGTCAGGCTGGGCAATCTGTTCTGGTTAGAGATGGCCCTACTTGTTGTAGGGGGGTTGGACTAGATGCCCTTTGGAGGTCCTTTCCAACCCCTGCCGTTCTATGGTAGGATTGGGAAGAGGACAGATCTTTCAGGTGTGGATCTAGGAACTGTGAGAGAGAGGAGAAAGCCACCAGCTCCCAGATGTTACAAAACCCACAGTAAAGGCAGAGGCATTTTTAAAGCTGGTCTGGCAACTGTGATCCCAGCAGTAACTACATGGATAGGGACCAAGCCACCTCCAGAGCAGCTCTGCTGTGCACATTCAGATCTGCTGTGATCACAGCAAAGGGAGGTGACCGTCTGCATCATCAGGTCTGTGACCTACCTGGGATGAGGGAGGTCAGACTGTGAGCTCCATCCAGTCATTCCCCAGCTTCTGGTCTGCAGATGATGCATCTTGCTGCAGAGAACTCAGACTGTGCAGAGGACAATTGCAGAGTTAATGCTGAAGCATGGGGAGAAGTGCTTAAAGTACTGACAGGGGGCTGCTTAAGAGAGGTCAGCAGGAAATGGTTGGCACTGGGTCTGGATTGAATCTGGGCTCTCTGAGGCATGACTGTCCCCATAGCTCACTTCTCAGCAGCTCCCCTGGGAACTCCGTGAACCAGCTCAGGATTAGTAGAGTGCTCTACTCAGCAGGCAGAGCTGCTGCTTCAAGCAGCTTGTCAGCTCTGAGACAGCAGGTACAGACTGGCTGCTTGCTGCTACATAGGAATCAGCCTCCTGGAGCCCCATAGGTCACCTCCAAACTCCTAAAAAATGTCTTTAATGACTCATATCATGTCCTTCAGATGAAGCATTAAACCAGGCTTCCTGGAGGGTATCGAAGTGGAAGTTTAAGGCTGCACAGCACTTTTTCAAAAGGAAAAAGGGCACAGCAGCACTGGAGCAGAGTCAGAGGCACCTACCTCCTCACTCTCTCTATCAAGCAAACCAAACCAGCAAACCCTGAACACCATGGGAGACATGACTCCCTGCCTGGTCCCTGAACTCATACAGCTGATGCAAAGGCAAAGCTTGTCACATTCAAGAGAAGCTTCCTCAGCAGACATGGTTCTCATCCTACCCACAGGCTGTTTTATCTTCTGTAGCACTGGGCAGGCACAGGGCCATGTGAGATACAGAGCAATGCTGCTTCAACCCCTGCATCTGGATAAAGGCAGGCTGAGCAAGCCAGACATTTAGACTACAGGAGATGCGATTTCATTTCTGAGGAGACATGCGGGATCTGAAAGCTCTATTACTCAGGGACTTAAAATAGACCCCCAAAGCCAAAGGAAGGCTGTAGTTGCCATTCATCCCACAGGCAGCATCAGCAGCTGCCCCTCTTCTCGCTGGCAGTGTGGAGCCAGAGCAAATAACTGCAATAACACAGTACTGCAAAGCTGGGAGAAGCAGCCATCTGTTGCCCATCAGATATTACACCTTGGTGACCATGCAGCTCCACAAGTATGAAAGCGATTACTTACACGTTGACAGCATGACCAAGCCACAGAAATGGGAAGCTTTGTGCAGGAGACTCGCACGGAAAACCTGTGAGCAGCAGGGCCAGCCCTGTTTCAGCTCTGCTCCTATTGTTGTGGTGAGATGTTCATGGCAAAACAGCTGGAGATTGATGAGCAGCATGTGGAGCCTCTTGAGTAGCCTGGATTTCACCTGGGTACCAAAAAGAAGCAGGTGTCTACTGCAGTGCTGAGGACATCCCAACCTCCCACCCCAGACTGCAGATAAAGTCAGGGGGGACGGTTGTAGCTTCAGCAGCAGATCTCCAAGGCCAAGACAAACTGTGTTGTCCTGCCCAACTACCTACCAGTTTTAACTTTGCTCAACAGCATAGCTAACCCCTTCTCTCCTCCTGCTCACCTCATCTGCACTCTTTAGGCACTACGAGTTCTTTCAAATCACAGCTCAATAGACTGAAATATCTTCCCTTGAAGGATTAACCCCAAGCACTCAATTCATTTTCTCCTGTGGTGGCAGAAGAGTGGGTGAAACCAGGCATGGAGAAAGCCCAAAGGAAAAAGAAGGTTTTAGGACTGGCAGCTCATAGAATCACAGAATTATTGAGGCTGAAAAAGCCCTCTGAGATCACCCAGCCCAGCCCATTACCCAACATCATCACAACAGCCAGGCTGTCCTTAAACTCCTCTAGGGATGGGGACTCCAAAAGTGCCCTGGGCAGTCCATTCCAGGGTCTGATCACCCCCCCACCCCGACAGCTTCAGGCCCTGCCCTCTGGTCCTTAACTAGTTGCCCAGGAGAAGAGCCTGATTCCCACCTGACTACAACCTCCCTTTAGATAGTTGTAGAGAGGGAGGCGTTCCTCCTGAGTCTCCTCTTCTCCAGACTAAACACCCCCAGCTCCCTCAGCCTCTCCTCATCAGACTTTTCCTCCAGTCCCTTCCCCAGCCTCATTGCTCCCCTGGACCTGCTCCAGCCCCTCAATCTCTTCCTTGGAGTGAGAGGCCCAGAACTGCCCCCAGTACCTGAGGCGAGGCCCCACCAGCGCCCAGTACAGGGGGAGAATTTCATCCCTAGTCCTGCTGGCCACACTATTGCTGATCCAAGCCAGGATGCCATTGGCATGTTCATGGAGATGAAACATCTGAGACAGAGAAAATTGTGGGAGTCAGAAGATGCTCTAATTTCTGGTGCAACACCAATGAAGTCTTCACCAGGTCTGGGATGAGGGATTCAAACCCCAATAACCATGGAACCAGATTAGTCGATTTTTGTATCATCTTTGGAAGTAGCTGGAGATTTCAAGTCTTCAAGGGGAGAAATTTGGACTGGAAACTCGATCCAGCAACAAGTAGGTTCTTATACAAAAAAACCTGGACTAATTTAAATAGAGGCCCTGAAGCTGAAAATCTCATTCCACTGTCCAACCTTCTGAAACCAGTCCGGAATGATGCACAAATAAGACAAATTTCACATCTCACTTTTCTTCCTCCCGTCTGCTCTCAAGACAGAGTCAGATTTACAACCACCCCTGCAGTTCCAGCCAAGACCCTGCTATTTTCCAGGCACAGCAGCAGGGATGTAAACCCCCCTGTCTGCCAGAAAGGACACCTCTGCACAGCATCTTCTGTCAGCAGAGATCACCCTCAGGAGTGATTCTGCCCTTGCTGTAGCTGGAGCAGAGAACCCAGGCTTGGTGGGGAGTCCCAGTCTCTGGGTGCCTTTTCTCAGTGCAGGTTCTGTTGGGTCCAGCAAATCAAGTGCAGAGGGTGCACGGGCACGTGAACTAAGGATGTGGACATGCTGGAGCGAGTCCAGAGGAGGGCCACAAGGGTGATCAGAGGGCTGGAGCACCTCTCCTGTGAGGCCAGACTGAGAGAGTTGGGACTGTTCAGTCTGGAGGAGGCCCTGAGGTGACCTTATTGTGGCCTTCCAGGATCTGAAGGAAGCTACAAAAAAGCTGGGGAAGGGCTTTTTAGGATCTCAGGTAGCGATAGGACCGGAATGGAGCAAAGCTGGAGATGAGTAGATTTAGGCTTGATGTGAGGAGGAAGTTCTTCACCGTGAGAGTGGGGAGAGCCTGGAATAGGTTGCCCAGGGAGGTGGTTGGGACCCCATCCCTGAAGGTGTTTAAGACTGGACTGGATGAGGCTGTGGCCAGCCTGATCTAGGGTGGGGTGTCCCTGCCCATGGCAGGGGGGTTGGAACTGGATGATCCTGTGGTTCCTTCCAACCCTGACCGATTCTATAACTTCTTCCCAGTGAGGGTAAAGGGGCACTGGAGGGGGCTGCCTGGGGCGGGTTGTGGAGTCTCCTTCTCTGGAGATAATTGAAACCCACCTGGGTGATCCTGCTGTGGCAGGGGGATTGGACTGGATGGTCTTTTGAGGTCCCTTCTGATCCCTAATGATTCTATGATTCTGTGAAATCTGGCTTCTGGTCCAACCAAACCTGAATTAGGGGTTGCTGACATGACCCCTGGATCATGCGACAATGATGCTGAAGCATCTTTAAAGAAATGAGATAACAGGGGCTTTTCTCCCTTCTGCCTTACAGAAAACTCCTCAGTCTGTAGGTTTTCTCCTCCCCACATCCTTCTACCCCGAGCTCTGCTAATCTGTACCTGTGTTTCTCCAGGTAATTGCCTGTAAAGATTCAAATCATGAACTGCAACTCAGAGCTTTTCACAGGCATTAGGGAATATCAAAGGGGAATTCTAAAACTAAAACAGAGTTTCTCACTGCAAAGGTTTTAAAAAAATCTGCTTTTAATTATCAAGAAAAATAAAAGTCCCACAATTGAACTACAGGCTCCTTCCCACCTACCACACACAGAAGTTCTGGACAACCCTCAATGGAAATAGAGCAAGGGAACTCCACAGGAACTGGTGCATTTACACTGATGGGCGCAGGCAGAGGATCTGGCCCTGCTGGCGCCTGGACAAGCTTGGAAAATCTCTGCAGAAGATCCCCTGTCTCTCCACTTCCAGGCAGCTCCGGTTCCTGTTGAGCATCTCACACCTCTCTGCCGGGAAGGTATGATTTGTTTGGCAGCTGGGCTTTCCCTCCCGGGGAGCTTCCTAATAGATCTGTGAATGCAGAGGTTACAGGGAGGCAGCTCCAAGGATGAAGTCATGGGCTTTGCTCTGAGACCAGAGATTTTAGCAGAGCCTGATGGTTTCAATAAAGCAAAGCCCATGAGCTCGCTGTTTGCCCAGATGGGAATGAGCTCTGTCTCCACAGCACCAGGCAAGGGTTTGGATGAGGACAGCAGCCTCTGCAAAGCTTGACAAGGTGACAGCATCCTGCCTGGCAGTGACACACGAGGCACTTTGTCTATGCTCTCTGCTGTTGGTGTCAGGACTAATTACTCCACAGATTTGAGGTGCCAAAGCCAGCAGTAACAGCTCCTGCAGGCAGCTCATCCCCTTCCTTTGGGCTAGATGATCTTAAGATTAGGTCTTTGAGGTCTTTTCTTTAGGTCTCTTCCAACCTAAATGATTCTATGTTCTGCTGCCCTAACTCTGGCAAACGGCATCATCCCATGCAGCATCACCCCCCAGCACGCCTGTGCTGGGGACTGGCATGAGGGTTTACCCCTGCTCTTTCTGGTTCTGTCACACCAGCACTCAGCCACAGCTTGAATGCCAGGGTGCACTTAAGTTTCCATAAAATCTATATATAAATGTATCACTATAGACAATCACAGACTGGCTCAGGATGGAAGGGACCGTACAGAGCATCTACTCCAACCCTTTGCCATGGGCAGCAAGGCCTCTCAACCAGACTTGGTTGCTCAAGGCCTCATCCAACCTGGCCTTGAACACCTTCAGGGAGGGGGCAGCCACAGCCTCTCCAGGCAATCAATTCCAGAGTCTCTGCACCCTGGCACTGAAGAACTTCTTCCTCAGATCTAGTCTGAATCTCCTCTCCTTCAGTTTCAAACCATTTCTGCTTGTCCTGTTGCTTGATTCCCTTGGGAAAAGTCCGTCTGCAGCCTTCCTGAAGGTTCCCTTCAGGTACTGGAAGGCAGCCTTAAGATCCCCCCCAGTGTCTTCTCTTCCCTGGGCTGAACAACCCCAGCTCCCTCAGCCTGTCCTCACAGCAAAGAGGCTCCAGTCCTTTGCTTGTCTGCACATAACAGATGCACGTGCACAGCAGATAACAGCACTGTGCTCAGAACACTGTAATGGTTTGTCTTTTTAACCTTGTCATCAACTCGCTGCCTGTTAGCCCATCTCCTCCGAGTTTTATTCCCAGGTCCCAATCCCATGAACAAATTCCAGTAGATCCTATTGGGAATGGGGGAGGAAAACAACACCTCAACATAAAGTATACTTCCGTCCCAGAAAACTATATGTCCAGAGCCAGAACTACATTGGTTTGAGGGTCTCACAGGCAATATTGAGGCCAAGTTTTTTTACATCTTAATTGAGCATTTGCTTTTCATTTCAGCAGGTTCCAAGTTAATGCACTTTGCATTTTTTGTATCTGTGTGTAATGACGTACAGCTACGGTCACGCTGGCCCTATCCGCATCCCAGTGAAATTGGTGGGATCATTGCCAGCAGCTTCAGTCAGAAAACAGAATATTCCAGCCCTTGCAGAGCTGATTAAACAATTAAAAGCCCAACCTTGCAAGAATCTTGGTGAATCCAAGCAGCTGGCTGTGACCCATGAGTGTTTGGAAAACCACAGGGCTCTTGGGAAAAGTTTGTGATTCCCAAAAGCTTCATAGACATATGCATGAACAAAAGTTCATAGACTGCACGAAGTAGCAGTCACCCCAAATTTCCCCTAATTTAGAACAATGTGGAATCCCGGCAGATTCCGTGTGACTTTGGTGGTCACTCACAGCCCACATCAAACCAAATGGCCAATATGGCAAGTGCTTGCAGAGGACATATCACTGACCACCCACCACCAGAAGCTTCTGAGACAAAACTTCTCAGGAGGAGCTACAACCAAAACCTCTGACTCAGAAATGGATCCTAAACAATCCAGAGGCAAAACCTGCACTAGGGTGAACTCACTCCTCCAGCAACATCCAAGTGCCCAAATTCCATCAGTTGCTGCCATATCCATAGAGCTGAGGGATGCCCCACGCCAGATTCATAGGGATGCCCTTCACACCCTCTAATTTCTCTCAAAAGGTTTCCAGAGAAGTAGCAAATCCCCCCCAGTCTTCCTCAGTGTGGAGGGCAGGGAGAGGTCTAACATGGTGTGTGTGTGCATGGAAAGGGGGCATAAGTAGCTGCAGGATACAGGGCTGGGTCTCATCCAACAAAACAGATAAAAAAACCCAAAAAACAAACAAAAAAAACCCAGTATTTACATGAGCTGTGATTTCATTTCACCTCAAGACCTGCAGAACAAAGGACTTTTTCAAAAGGAAAGACACCAAGACTGTGAAAAATGCCAGATCAAATTTTTTCCACCAGAGAAGCCTAATTTTTGATCCAATCCACTATGACTGGTCCTTTAGATGACCCCATAACATGGATTAGAGGTTTGTGTTGTTTTATCCTCTGAGGAGGTTGCCACGCTACCTCGGCTGTGCTTCAGCATCACAGTTACAAGGGCTGAAGTGTGCTCCAGCTTTTGTCAGCAATCCTTAGAAGACACATGGATATGTTTTCCTGCTACTCTCTCACTCCTGAGAGCACTTGCCAAGCTCCAAGAGGCCTTATAAGGAACAGATAATTAATAACAAGCATAGAGAACAGCATCAGATTATTTTTGCAAAGATCCCATGCCTCACTTTCCCTGTCTGAGGAACACAACAGCCCTGCTGAAGCAGAGAGAACTGGTATTGGCAGTAGTTGCTTTGCCTGGAGCGGTTTTTCACCTGTTAGACACAAAGACAGACCATGCTCATCAAACGCAACCCATACACCAGGGAAACAACCCAGCATTTGATACACAAGCACAGGCTCCCAGGAGCTCCTCACAGCTTAAGCATGTTGCTACTCCCCTGCAAGGACATGACAGAACTTGGAGAGAAGAAAGGACCCTTCCTCACAACCTGAAGCCCTTCACAAGATGCCTGTAGAAGAATGAACCAAGGGGAAGCCTGTCTTACTTGGTGTGACCTTGGCTTGGTCCTGTTATCTTAAGGGAGACTCAAAAACACTCAGGTTGGAGAAGACTTGTGAGATCATCAGGTCCAACTGATAACCCAACTATGCCAAGGTTACCACTAGACCAGATCTCTAAGCATCACATCTAAATGATCTCTGAACACCTGCAGCGATGGGGACTCAATCCCCTCCCTGGGCAGCCTGTTCCCATCCTTGACTGCTCTTTCTGTGAAGAAACGGTTCCTACTGTCCAGCCTAATCCTCCCCTGGTGCAGCTTGAGGATGGTCCCTCTTGTTCTGTCACTAATGACCCATAAGAAGATACCAGCACCCACCTCTCAGTGGAGAGTCATAGAGGGCAATAAGGTCTCTCCTCAGCCTCCTCTTCCTCAAGCTAACTAGTCCCACAAAATACGATTTTTACAGGGCCTTTAGCAGTTCTGGAGGTTGCAAGGTCTTTACTCCCAGGCCTAGTAGCTCTGAGCTCCTCACAGCACCAAGCCCAGCTGCTACACCCCCTCTTGGAAGGGTCTGCCCCACATCCAGCTGTGTGGATCAGAATGCCAAGACAGCTCAGCTGGTTCCAGGCACTGCTGATGCTGCTCCAGAGGAAACTTCACTTCCACAGAGAGATGTAAAAGACTGCAAGTTCACGTTGCACCAAGTCAAACAAGCGTCAGATAAGTCTGGGGACAAGGTAGATTAACTAAGCCTGGCAGCAGTTCCCACTGGGTGTCACAGGGCAGTGGGTTGCAGGGGCTTGGCTTGGTTGTACAGGCAGTCAGAACCTTTAATAAATGCATTAATAAGGATTTTCTCTTAATTAAATCAAAACAAGCCACTTCAAAAAGGAATAAGGGCATGGTTTCCTCTGCAAATTGAACTAATCGGTTTAAATATCACACCTTGGGTTAAATAACTGCAGCATCATTGAGAAAATGCCACAATTTCCATCAGAAAGGTGAGATCTTTGGGTTTTGTTAGACCTGGAAGAAGCAGACAAGTTTTAGGGACAAAAGCTCTTCTGTTGTTCCCCAAATCTGAAACAGAAGCAGT
The DNA here is from genome assembly GCA_013397515.1 of Upupa epops. Taxonomy (NCBI): domain Eukaryota; kingdom Metazoa; phylum Chordata; class Aves; order Bucerotiformes; family Upupidae; genus Upupa; species Upupa epops. Next base: position 97,999 of record VZRI01000223.1, read on the forward strand.
TTCCAAATTCTTTCTTCCTGGCTCTGTGCTGGCAACATTAACAAGGGCTGCACAGAAATTAAGGAGGGTAATAAATATTTTGCATGCCACGTCCTTCTAGGAAGTGGATAGGATTTCATCAGGGCTGAAATGGGTTTTCTGAACAAATGAGACTATCAGTACGATGCACATGACTGCCCTGATTTCCGAAATATTCTCCCCAAGCTTCTGGGGGAAAAAAAGAAACTCTAGAATTATTTTCTGGAATTTTTAGTAATTTTGGTTCTTCCAGAACAAATTGGTCTTTTCCCTCTGAAAATGCAATTATTTTTTAACAATGAAGACTTAGAGGTGAAGACTCGAACCCAAAGACTTTTAGTGGGTCTAAAGAAGGGCAACAGAGATGGAGAAGAGGCTGGAGGTCAGGGCTGATGGGGAGCAGCTGAGGGAACTGGGGTTGTTGAGTCTGGAGGCTGAGGGGAGACCTCACTGCTCTCTACAACTTCCTAAAGAGAGGTTGTAGAGAGAGGGGGGTCACTCTCTTCTTGCAAGTCACCAGTGATAGAACAAGAGAAAATGGCCTCAAGTTGTGCCAAGAGAGATTCAGATTGGACATGAGGAAAAATCTTCCTGCAGAGTGGTCAGGGGTTGGAACAGGATGCCCTGGGAGGAGGCACAGTTGCCATCCCTGGAGGGGTTAAAAAACCAGATAGATGTGACCCTAGGGAACAGAGTTTAGTAAGCAGGGTGGGGTTGGGTTGATGGTTAGACTGGATGGTCTTGGAGATCTCTTCCAACCTTATTGATGCTGTGACACTGAATCTTGAGAAGCACTTACCCTCCTGTACTACTGTGGGTTTGGATGAGCTCTCAAAAGCTGCAGCAGTAAACTCATTTTTGACCATTCTGACCCCAGCTCTCAATCCATCCCTACTCCCGCTTCTGGGGGTGTTTTATTTTGTATAAGGCACAGCAGAGAGTTCATGCCTGAGAACAGCACATTATAGGCAGTGGAGATGCTGAGACGCCAGAGCTGGTGAGACTGGGGGGAGGGAGGACCACGAGCAGCCTGGACAGAACAAGGGGTCAGGTCCAGACTTGAGGATCAAACCTTCCTGGTCCCCATGGCTGGGGGAAGCTGTGAGCCCTGGGATCTGAACCTACCAGCATCCTGAGAATAAGGTTGGAGATCTTCTCCCTGTCCCCATCACCCAACCAAAGAAGAAACTTCCACGGTCGTGGTACGGATGACTGTGTTGAAACCAGAATTTCATAAACTCTCAAACTAGCAGTGATCCAGCCCAAACTCTAGCTGCTTCTGCAGTTTTTATTGGTGCCTCATTTAAATTTGATGAGTGGATGTAAAAAAGAGCCATCAGTTTTCCCAGCCTTGATAATAGGAGGAATCCCATCCAGTCAGCACCACTGTTGGCCATGCTGGGTTTCCAGTGTACACTGGCACTGCTCTGCTGGCTTGAGCAGAGTGCCCCTGGTTTGCATTACCTTAGGACCTGACCTGAGGGAGCAGCAGGGTCCTGCCTGCATTTACCTGGTGAGTGTATCTTGTTGTGGTGAGATCCTGCCATGCACTGCTGAACATCCTTCTCTGTGCATAGCCCGGTACCAACTGCAGTCATCACAGCAGAGGACATCACCTATTAGAATCTGAACCTCACCATGATGTCCCTATGCAGTTAAAACTCCTGTTCTCTGTATGCACCCAGATAAAAATGTGCATTGTAGGGCAATGAGGGAGGATAAACTCATTAGAGCCTCTTCAAAATGCAGCATGAAAGCAATAAAATGAAGAGAAAATAATTCTGAAGGTGCTGATTTCCATGTGGTGAAAAGGCACTATCAGGTCCTTTCCAACTTTATGATTCTATGATTAATTCTCTCCAGGGAGGTGTGTGGTGCTGCCAGACATCGAGCAGTCATGAGACCAGCCTTTGGGTGCAACCAACAGGCTGGAAATCCTGCTGGAAGTATTCTGGGTGCCCCACTCCTCCTCTTCCTCAGTTTATACTTAATTGAAGAGCTGTGATGTGTGAGATGGGGCATGTGTTCGGTCTGTGGTTGGTACAGGGAAGCAAAACATCTGTGCTGGACTCTGTGTGCTAAGACATTTACTTGTCATTATGAAGAGCATCAGAACAGATAAAGCCATTAGATATTTAAAAATTAGTTAATGCTAGGTTGCAATGATTTGGCCGTTTGTAATGCAGCTTTCAATTGGATCAACAGTTTCCAGTTCATTTTGCAGTAGATTTTCAGCCCTGCCATTGTACTGGAGTTTCATGCTCTGAGCAGCAGGTAAGCCAGCAGGGACAGGAAAGATTTCTTCTGGGATGTGACCAGTTGCATCTCAGGAAGTGCGTCAGCTCCTGGAGACATGCTAGGCAAAATCTCTTCATTCAAGAGAGCTTAATTGTCATCGAGGACAACTGGGACCATCTCTCAGGGGCTTGTGTTGACAGAACATTAACTAACACACGAAAGCTCTGGGATCCCATGACATGATCCATCACTAAGTAAAGACAAGTTGTCTGTATCACATAGAATGAATTCATCCAGGAGCCAGATCATTAGCATAGAAAGGTCATCTACTTGTCTGTCATTACCGTGTGAGGTAGATAGTCTATAATGTGTGTGGAGTTCCCCATGGAGCTGCAATCAACCCTTCACTACATTATTTCATTGTTCTTTTTAAAGCTGGTGAATAGCTTTCTCGTTGGAACCTGCAGCTGTAAACACCTGAAAGGAAACGTGTAAATCTTGGCTGCTTCTGTCAAGCTTGGAGCCCGTGTTGATCTGTTGGAGGGTAGGAGGGCCCTGCAGAGGGACTTGGACAGACTGGAGAGATGGGCAGTCTCCAATAGGATGAGTTTTAACAAGTTTAAGTGTCGGGTTCTGCGTTTTGGTTATAAGAACCCCAGGCAGAACTATAGGCTGGGAATGGAGCTCTTAGAGAGTACTTGGATGGAAAGAGACTCGAGGGTACTGGTGGACAGTAAACTTAGCATGAGTCAGCAATGTGCCCAGACAGCCAAGAGGGCTAATGGCATCCCGGCCTGAATCAAGAATGGTGTGGCCAGCAGGGAGAGGGAGGTTATCCT
>VZRI01000223.1:101157-204873 GCA_013397515.1 Upupa epops
CATCAGGGGAGGTTTAGACTTGACATTAGGAAAAGGTTTTTCACTGAAAGAATGATCAGATTTTGGAACGGGCTGCCCACAGAGGTGGTCAAATCACTGTGTCTGGAGGTGTTCAAGGTTAGTCTGGATGAAGTGCTGAGTGGCATGATCTATATGTTAGATTTACTTGGTTTATTTGGATTTAAGTTGGACTGGATGATCTTTAAGGTCTTTTCCAACCTTATCATTACTGTGATACTGTAACTGGGATAGAAAAAGTTCCTTGCATGAGTATCACTGATCTCCACTAGATACAGTGAGACCTAGTGTTAGACTCTCTATTTCCTGTAGTGAAATAAGATTTCAGTTTTAAATATCAGATGTTGGCATCTGAAATGAAAGCTCTATTGTACTTTTCTCCCTGGTCACACCAACCGGTTGTTCCGTGGGTTGACTGTGTGGCCATAGACAACCACCAACACATGGCAGTGCTGCTAATCAGCAGCACTGATATCAGGCTGTAATTCTTAGAAGGTTAGGTAAACTTTGCCAAGCAAGCACTGGCTGGACAATTCCTTTCACCTCATCAGCCAGCCTGCTGAGTCTGCAAATGACATCTAGAAAATGCCCCCAAAGCAATGGATTTTGGAACAGAATAAAAAATCAATCATTTGCTCCATCAGTGGTGAGCGTATGGTTTATGTTATTCCAGAGCAAACTTGGATAGAATCCTATTTGGCACTTGAAAACCACAAAAACAGTCCAGCTATGAATTATTTTACTGTGACTTGGACTTTGCAGGTTTGCAGGTTCTCTGCTCTTTTCTGCAGGACTTGATTTCCAGCACTGCTTGAAACACGAGCCTCTCTCTACCTTCTTCACCATGCCCTTCTCCCCAGGGTGCCATCTGGGTTTTGGACAAGGACACTCCTGACTTCTCCTACACTAAGTCCATATCCACCCCTCTGCATCTGAGAGCAGAAAGTCTGTGGAAAATTCTACATGGGCACAAAAGTCTTTAGAGTGTCCTTGAAATGCTGCATTGGACAGTGCTTCTTCCCCCTTCACAGCAGCTCTCTCTGTGCATGGGCTGCCTGGGCTTTCATCCATCACTCACTGCAACAATAGAGTGGTCACACGATAATAAAGCTGCGTATTTCAGCTGGTCTGAGGGTCAGGTGGAAAACTTGACCCTAAACATCAATGATGCATGCCTATGGTGGTAGTATTTCACTGACTTTATGGGAAGACCTTGGAGGTTTATAGTGCATCCTCTTAGAGGCAAACTGTCCTGCCTGCCTTTGTGATAACCTTGCTGGCAAACAGATCTATAGACCTCATATTATTTCATTTCAGAGGTTCCCATCCAGAAAAGAGGCACTGAAAATCCATAACAAGTGAAATATGGTGGAATTTGAGCCAAGGTCGCACCAGTCTGAGAGATGACCTGCCATGCTCAAAATGAACCTCACCCATGTGCTGCTTGGGTCACAAGGGATGCTCTGAATCCCTGGTGGTTGGAGTAATAGAAAGGATAATGTTTGTAGGAAAGGGTGGCTGTGGAGGGCAGAAGGAAGCTATATAATCACTTCCCCTATCCATATGAGTAAAACAGACCAGCAAACATCACTCTGAAATTCCCTTGGTGAGATCACACATACTTTGCTGGGCTCAGTTTACCTGTGAGAAGAGTCAGAGCAGAATACAGAGAAGAAAAAAATCATATTGACCTCAATAGGCCCAAATTTCCAAGGTGCCTTGGGGCAGAAGAGAAATATCTATGTTTTCCTGTGTTACAAGCATGACTGCTTCCCTGCCCAGCGCATGGGGGCTGGCTGGGTGCGTGAGCTCCATTAATATGCCATCGGCTTTTTATGCATGGAAAAGGTGACCTATTGCTTTGCCGCTTAATAGATCTTCTACCCGGGAATGTTTCTCTAAGCCAGCTAAAAAGTTATCCAGCTTTCTCTGCTCAGAGCCACACCAGCTGACCTCGCAGTGTTCTCTTGCAAAGCATTTTGCAAACCTATTGCAGAAGAGCTGTGTGATGCTTCTATCAGTTCTGTCCTAATTGACATCGACTCCTCACAGGCTTAGCCAGAGCTGAAATGAGTGGGGGAGTGGAATATTCTGGGGGAGGCTATGCACGAGGCTGGCTCTGCACAGGGAAACTGGCTGCGGTCAAGTTTCTGGTTATGACAAAGGAGGGACAAAGGAGGGCCTGGGAGTAATGGGCTGGAGATACTCACATTGAAAGGAGCTGAAGGTTTCTTGGTTATTAACCAAGGAACAGAGCTAATTCTGCTTGAAATTGTCTAAAACTGCAGGTTCACCAAAATGGAAATGACCTGCAAGAAAGTGTCCCCTTCCTCAAGGGGTAAGGCTGACAACACCCTGAAATGCTCAGCAACAGCAAATGCATCACTGCACCACAACAATTGGTACTAGTTTCCAAATCGTGTTTTGGCTTCACAACCAGAACAAAGCTTTTTTTATTAAAGGCAACCTGCAGCCATTCAGTCCTCTTGGAACAGAAGCTTTCATAGACCCAATCCCCCTTCTAATTCACTCTGGCAGAAAAATCTGGAAATACTCTATCTAGGGCCTAAGCATATGTTAATATTCTTAATTTCATAAAAATCACACAATCAGTCAGGTTGGAAGAGACCTCCAAGATCATCCAGTCCAACCACCAACCTAACCCCACCCTGCCCACTAAACCCTGCTCCCCAGGGCCACATCTACTTGTCGCTTGAACCACTTCAGGGACGACTTCTCCCCTCCCTGGGCAGCCTGTTCCAACTCTGTCAGGGAAGAGATTTTTTGTCCTGATATCCAACCTAACCCTCCCCTGGAGCAACTTGAGGCCATTTCCTCTCGTCCTGTCACTGGTGACTTGGGAGCAATGTCCAACATTAGCATGCAATTCTTAATTCCAGCGATATCTGGTCAGCCTGGTTTTGACACCAGAACAATCATCTGGATGGATGGTGCTGGTGCTGAGCTTTGCAGAGCCACTGCAGATCCCCCTGATGGTGAGGCACTGGGGTGCTGGCAGGGCCTCTGTACTCCATAGGTCCCTATGGTTGGTGCCAGTGGCCCCAAGACACTTACAGCAGCAGCAAAGAGGTGCCTGAGTTTTCTCCAGTGCTGCACGGCTCCAGAAGGATCCACAATCACTGGCAAATGCACTGTTTATTCCCCGTTCCTTCTATTTTATCAAAAGAGGGGGAAAAAGAAGCCTAAGTAATGGATTTTTTCTGCTTCGTTTTACTCCCACCTCCTCTGCCCCCTGTAATCTGATTTTTTACACCTCATTTATGTGTTTTTATTCAGCTCATCTTTGTGTTTTCTTCTCTTCTTTTTCACACCTTTGGATCAGTTCTCTCTCCATGTCTGGCACCTGTGATTATATCCTTCAGCTCCACAATGCAGACTTGCAGAGCGGCATTTAATAACAGGGAGGGTTTGAGTGACTGGAGCTTTGATAATGGTGGTAGGGAAGGCACAATCGCTGCCTTTTCAACAGGATACTTTGTGCAGAAAGCGCTCGACAGTGTCACAATCTGATAACAAAAAGATTCCCAGATTCCACCCATAATTATACCTTCTCTCCTTTACCTATCCACCTTCTTTTCAAAACTAAGCTATTGTGGGTGACACCAGTCTGCAGGGAGGTGGGGGTGGTGGGACACAAGTCTGGAGAGAGACAGAGAGGATGAAAAAAAAGTTCAGCTCACCGTGATGTTGCCCCGGTCTCTCTGCCTGCCCGTGCTCTTTGTTCAGCTGACACCTTGTGCTTGGCCATGGACAACTCCATCTCACCTCAGGTGAGTCTTCAGGGTGACAAAATGTAATCCAGTTGCTGGTAGACCACTGGAAGAGGAAAGCCTGAAGGTTTCCAGGAAATTAGAACCCCAAGTGAGCGAAGAGATTGAGCTATGTTTGATAATCATCACCTCCACTCAGGATCCTGGCTGGGAGGAGGAACGGTGGACATCAAGCTCCTGTTAAAAATAGGGTGCACATGTGCCCTGTGAGCTTCTCAGGATGAAGGTCCCACAGCGACTCTGAAAGTGTACCCTGACCATTTCCAAAATGCCAGCGACCATTCGGGTCTAGGGCTATGGCCTGTGTGCTGTTGCACATGGTGCTTCCCAGCACTGGCTAGGCTTTCAATTCCTTTTGCATCAACAAAGAGTGTTAAACCTCCTTGTACAGTTTGTAAACACAGGATGGACTGTTCAAAGTTCTTAAGAGGGCCGTGCACACCCCCAGCATCTGGAGATCAAAGCACATTCGATGTCCCAAACACCACCAAGACCTCAGGGCATCCAGCTGCTGCGGACACTTCTACAGGTGCAAGGAGGGGATGGGGTATGATCCCAGCACTCCTCAGGTCCTCATTCAAATGGTGTAAAAACAGGAGCAGAGACATGCCCCCACACACAACCTTGGTCTTCTGATTTCAGACAGCTAGAAGCCACTGAGAGTGGTGTGGATGAGGACGGCTTGGGGTGCTCCCAGCTCTGCTGCAGGTAGTGGCAGCCAACAGAGCCAACTGAGCCATGATGCATACACTCACTGAATTTCCAGTAAGCTGGGACACTGCATCCATCAACCCCAACAAAGCACCACCATTCAGAAATGGGTTTTAAGAAGTGCCCTTGGACTCAAGAAACAGCTGGGCTGGCTGATGTGGACAGGGCAAACCCAATTTTCAAATGAAAGAGCTGGAGGAGCAAGGGACAGAGCCAACATAAAGGAAGGTTTTAATGATGAGTTACTGGCATCAACCTCGGGCTAAATACAGTAATGTGGAAAAAAGTCGCTGTTGTGAAGGTCTCAGGGCTGCCTTTTGGCAGGAGGAGCTGTCCTCCCGGGTGTGATCAATGCTGCGCTAACAAGCCTGGACAGATTGATGGTGGCGGCTATCAATGAGGGAGCTGCAGCAGGCATGGGGGCTGCAGTATGTTCCCCAGCACCCAGGCAAAGCCAATGTAGCAGAGCATTGACCCCTGGAACATGGGGCCAGCACAGAATTGTAGAATCACAGGATTGGAAGGGGCCTCCAAAGGTCATCCAGTCCAACTCCCTTACAACAAGCAGGGCCATCTCTAACCAGACCAGATTGCCCAGAGCCCCATCCAGCCTGAGCTTGAATGGCTCCAGGGATGGGGCTTCCTCCACCTCTCTGGGCAGCCTGTTCCAGGGATCCCCCACCCTCAGATTCAAGAACTTTTTCCTGAAATCTACCATCATCATGTCTGGGTGAGGATGGCATCTTTCCCAGCTCCACTGCACTTAGGGTCAGAGCCACAGCAAATATTTACCCAGTCTTATAGGGGATGTTTAAAGTCCTTTCTCATGTTATAAAATAATGGATTTTATAAAATAAAGTAAGCAAAATAACAAATAAATGGATTTAATGTTATAAAATCCTTGAATATTTATGTTATGGAATCATGGATTTTATAAAGGCAGATGCAGCTCTGACACTCTCCTGTAACTGGGGATTTTCTAAACACACCAGTACATAGTGACCATGTGAAGCATGAAGGGGCTAAGCACCCTGGTCCATTCCCACACAACACAGAATCCAAGCACATTAGAGTGCTCTGCTTGTGCTCTTATGTGACCTCTATAAATATGTCAGGGGTGGGTGTCAGGAGGATGGAGCCAGGCTCTTCTTAAAGTCATCTGGTGATAGGACAAGGGGCAATGGGTGCCAGCTGGAACAGAGGAGGTTCCGTATAAATACCAGAAGGAATATTTTCCCAGCGGGGGTAATGGAGCATTGGAACAGGCTGCCTAGGGGCGTTGTGAAGTCTCCTCTGTAGATGTTCAAGACCCTCCTGGATGTGTTCCTGTGTGACTTGGTCTAGGTGATCCTGCTGTGGCAGGGGGATTGGACTAGATGATCTTTCTAGGTCCCTTCCAATCCCTAATGATTCTATGTCCAATCTTACAGCTTTGTGGCAAATAGCAGCATCTGCAATTGGGCCATGGGAACCATGTAGTTAAACGAGTAAGAGGTTTTTTTCTGCTGCTGCATTCCTTTAGGCTGAATTAAGCCTTTTTCTTTCTATTCAAGCTCATTTTGAAATAATGTATTAAGAAAAAAAGAGACACCCCCAACTACCATTGAAAACAGAATCCATCTGGCCTACAGACATATTGGAGCTCTTGCTTCTAAAAACTTTTTAAAATGTTGTTTTTTTAAAAGCAGATTTTAATATGAATTCAAATTGAAATGTAAAAATTAAAATGTAATATTATGAGTTCATTTAATAGATTACAGCTTGGGCCCCTCCTGTGTAAAGGACCTATTTACCAGAATAAAATCATAAATTCCAAGATTCCAAATTGGGTAACACTGAAATCTAAACATCGATGCCAACATCACCATGAGCATCACTCTGCACCACATCATTCAGTTCGAATGTTTTCTAGGCGCAAGGGGTTTGGTTGTTCTTTTAGAGTCACCTAAATTTAACTTCAAAGCATAACTGTTCTCACTGCTGTTCCCTTCCCATCCCCAAACAACAGAACCCATTTAATTTTGCATTCAGTGAGATGTTTTGGGTGACTACAACTATTTTAAAATGTATTTATCTAGGGGGAAACCCCATGAAACCCATTATTTGTAGCCTGTAAATACAAAAGAAATCTGTATTTCACATGGGTTTGAGTGGAGTTATTTTAAATAACTCCAGTTTAAGCTGTGAATAGTCCAAGTAGAATATCAGAGGATTGAAACAAAAAACAAATGATCTTATTTTTCCCTCTGTATGGGGCTCATCCCACCCCTCCCAGCATGGCTGCTTTGGTTATAGCCCTCAACGAGCATCACAGCCATGAATGAGGACAGCAACATCAAGAAGGCAGCCAGATGCTCACTGTGCAACGAAGAGACTATGAAGCAACTCCACGCCAATCACCACCTCGCTTACAGCACCCTGCTATTCATTTTGGGGGAATCATCTTTTTACACTTTACTACCCAGCGCTCTGTCTTTCCCCATTAAAATCAATGGCAGAGCGAGGAGGCAGCCTGGTTTGTTAAGGTGTTCCAGGCAGCTCAGACACTTCTGGGAATCAGGAAGAGAAGAATAATGCGTTTCAATAAGCACCTTATCGACCAAGCAGGAGTTAAGTGAACCTGTGGTGTACTTCTCTAGTTTCTCTCCTCTCACATGATTATTGCACTTTACTCGTGCTCTGCTTTTGTTCCTTTGGCAATCGATACCTTGCAATGACCTGCCTGAGCCACAACAGCCCAGTGTGAGGGTGTGGTGGGGTAGTGGGACAGCAGACTGCTGTCACCAGTCCCACCAGTTCCCTCAGGGCCTTCCAGTTTGCCGTGGTGGGGAGTTCATCTGCTGCATCTCTCGCTCTGACCATCTTTGCTCTGCAGAAGAGGTTGCATGAGCTGTGGGTCACAAATTGCCCTTGAGAAATGCAGGAGCCCTTTAGGCAACTAAAATAAGAAACCCACAAAGAAAAAGATGCAAAGTGTGAAAGCAAAGGCAGACGTTTGTTTGTTTTCCCAGGGTTGAAATGGAGAAATCCAGTAAGAAGCAGACTGGTGAATCACAGTGAAGCCAGACCCAGGGCATGACAGCTCTTGTAGATTCTGTTTGGGGATGAATGGATCCCCTTGCAGATCCCAGTTGGCCAGGAAACCCTGTACCAGTCTGGCATTGACAGATGGGCCCTCTCAGGTGATGGATCCAATAGCAGACCACTATGGGATCTGCTCTGACCTTCATGCCCAGATCACAGGGTTTCCCACAGACATCCTGAAGCAGGGGAAGGAAATCCTGATGCCATTTATGCTCCAGTATCATAGCAGAGGTCTGGTCTTGGCACTGAGGTGAGAGGCTGTGGGACCTGGGAACTGCCACTGTTAATCACCTCCTGCAGGTACCAGAGGCTGCACCTGAAGGACAGGCAGCTGCTCAACCTCTTCTGGGGACCAGACAGAACACATAGCTTGTCCTAGAACTTTTCTTTGTCTTTAGTACAATTATCCAATGCATTTTGCCACATTTATGAACAATACATGGCACTACCAGAAAGAGCAAAACTCCACCGACTACCATCTATGCCCTGCAGCTCCTCCACGTTGTGCAGAACACCATTAAAAGCTTTATTTAAGCTCAAGACAGGGACTTTTTTCATTGATCAAGACAGCTAGAGGTGAGACCATGTGCCCCAAAGCTGCTCCTTGCATGTGGTTTGCAAAACATCTGCTGTGCAGGGCACCTGCTGTGGTGCAGGAACAGGACGTGTGGGAAGATTTTAATTACTCACCATGGCAACCTACATTAATAGCTATAATCCCTCCTAATAAGCTGGATCGGTCCTTCTTCCACATCCACAAAAATACCTCCAGGAAGGACATTCATGCTGTAGATCTGCTCTTGGGCTCACAATGCCAAGCTGCCGAGCTTCAGGATGAGGTCCCAAGAAAACAAACCTGTTCCAGACATGACAACTTGTTAGTCTGACTCTACTAACCAGATCCAGGAGGATTCCATCATTTCCATTCCCAAATCCATGGTATTTCCCAATCCCTTGGGAGAACATGCTGGAACAAGCCCATTTTGAGGTCTGTCATGCTCATCAGGATGGTTCATCCTCAAGCAATGTTATCCCATTAATTGGAAGCTAAACCTCTCCCATCAGTATCAGGGAGTTGGCCCTCCAAGAACTGAAATGAAATAACATCCCTCCTTTGGGTGGACACCTCTGAACCACACATCTGCATCTCATCTAGAACACTGAGACATCCCTTATGTGCTGTGCTGGTGAGTTACCACCCACCCCTTGTGGGAAAGCAGGGTACTGGAGACCTGGAAAAGGACCCAGGACAGAATGGAAAATCTCAAAGAGAAAATCAGTTGCCAACTGCCTGACTGATCCTGCAGAGATGGATGAGGAAAGTTCTGTCCAATGCAGTACAGAGGTGCTAAAAGCAACAAACAAACAAAACAGACACCACGCAGCTCGAGTTTGTGTGGTACCGACATTCGACCTCTGTACTGAGCCCATCTTGGTTTCTTTATGTGAAGGTGTAGAGGGCCACAGCACTGGAGTGAATCTGGAAATCGCTGGAGCTACCAGCAGCCAGTAAGGGATGATCCAAGGTTCTCCTCACCCTTGAGATGGACTTTGCCAGCTATTCCCTTGGAGCAGCATTTCCACCATCATTCATCTTTGGGAGACTCCCATGAGAAGACTATGACAGCAACATATCCAGGGGACAATGCCGCCTGTGGAGCTCAGCATTGCCCACAGACCCACCACAGAGGTGAAGAACAACCCAGTTATTTCATTATTCACTCCCCTGTGCTGAGACTTTTGATTTAACTGCTTCCCCAGCAGGCGACCAAACTCCTTCCTCTGCAGAAGCACTAACAGAGGGTGGCATTAATTATATCAAAGGCAGATGTCTGATAAATAAACAACATTGGAAAAATGATGTGGCACTTCCAACACTGCATCCTTCATCTCACCTTGCAGGCTCCTCGGAGAGCACTCATCTCAGGGGGTTAGTGCCTTGGGAAGGACTGAGGAGGGGAGAAGCATCTGCTGCCACACTCCCCCCCACCTTGTGCTGAGGAGTTTCTCATGGCTCAGCATGTTATGATTTTTCTGTATTATTGTTTTTAAGCGACAAATCCACTGGCTTCAACTGAGCCCAAGTGTCTTCAGCCAAGTCAGGATTCTGTTCTCACTGCCTTTGCTAAAACACTTTGCGCAAGTCTGGTGCTTTTATGTGAAGGTTTTAATCAATCTTCAGCGCACAGTCCTGCTTTAGTGACAGAGAAAACAGAAACAGACTCAAGTCAGTTACTTTAAACCACACATTTAGAAACGTGATGTGTGCTACAGACCCAGAGTCAGGGGCCTTGCATAGATGATCTTGAAGGTCTTTTCCAACCTCGATGATTCTTTGACTGGCAGTATCAGGAGACAACAAAAGTCACCCAGCCCAGATGCATGAAAAGGAATTGATAGAACACCTCCCTCCCCCAGCATTTTTTTAACCAGACCATGAGCTCATTTTCAGGGTCCTCACCATCTGAAACCTGCATGTTAGACATCCCCCAAGTCCTCATAGCAACACCCAGGTGACAACAGCGGCAATAACCCTCTTTTCAAACAAAACTTCAGCAGCACAGCTGGGAGCAAGGGGATTTGTAGAGATCATCTGGATTTGGAGTAGTTTTCAGATGTGGGGTATTTTCAATGAGAACTGTTCAGAAAGAAGAGGTAGGCAAGAACAACACCACCATAGAGAAGTGTGTTCCCACCATGAGAAAAAGACTGCCCAGCAGAGAACCTCTAAAGCTTCCCCTTTCCTCACATCATGTTCCTTTCCTACTATCCTTTCATGGAGATGTGAGAGACTGGTCTTGAAGGCACTGATCCCCTGCCACTGGGATACAGGTGTGCCCTGCCCACATCCAAAGAGACTTGGGTCAGCTGAGGGTGGCCAAACCCTATATAAGCTAAATAAGAGCAGTCCTGAACTGCTGCCAGGCTGTACAGGAGATGAGTATTAGGCTCCTCCGGCTTTTTTTGCAGGGAAGAAAACAAGAAAAGGAGTGAAATCCCCACAATGTTTTATTGTTTATGGGTTACTTACCTTTTCTTTTTAATTACAAGTTTAAATGGAACCCTGAAACTGGATAATGGACACTTAGCAGAGGGTAACCACCTGGAACCAAACCTTAAAAGCCATGAAAGACCTTATTTAGAAGAGAGGCCAATAAAATATCAGTGGAAAAAACCCAGCAGTATCTGTTAGGAATAGGCTGTCATCCTGCCTTTGACTCTGTTTCATGCAGGTGTGCTTCTTCTGGTTTCATCTGGAGTTACTGGTGTAACTGGAACAAAACTTGAGGAGTTCGGGAAGAGGAGCACACTTGGCTATGCTGAGCACTAGTCCCATCAGCCACAGTAGTTGTGCTCTGGACAGAGAACACATTTGGCTTTTGAGCCAAATTCCTACAGGCAAGGAATCTAGGATTGCCTGGGTGAGGACTGAACACCAGGGAGAGTTAAAGGGAGGAGGGGAAAACCCTCCAGGAACTAGATTTTGCTGATGACAAGACTGGTGGGTGACATGGAGCTGGGGAAAGATTGGAGCTTCAGCCCACCACAAATCACCAAAGTCAGGCTCTAAACCCCTGCAGATTGGAGTGTCTGAAGGAAAGGGCAACTGACCATTAACTGCAGTTGAGTGATGCTGCTGCTCTCTCTCTAAGCAACCTCTTCACAGCTTGGTAGATGGCTGTAGGTGGGAAGGGTTGTGTGTTTTTGTGCAAAAGGGATGCAATCAGAATTCTGTTGGTTTGACTCAGTGCTGTGATTGTGTGAGCACATGGAATAGAAAGAAACACCTAGAGAAGAGCTACAGGTACTGCCAGACCTGCAGACCAGTCCCGAAGAAGAACCAGCTCTCATGTCTGGTCTGAGACCCACCAGAGCAGTCTCAGGTTCAATGCTCTGCAAACTTTACCTGTCAGATCCCAAAGCAGGGACTGAGCTCTCCTGCCATTCAGGGCACAGTCACACACCGAGCTGTCACCTAAAACCAGAGAAACTCAAACTCCAGACATAACAAGAGACATCAAGGCACTGCTTTCATTTCAACAGATAATTTATACTTCTCCCTCTATTTCTCTATGTTTTGCAGAAAATGCAATCCAGCAGCTGAGCAAGTGCAGACAGAGCCATGCAATCTCTCGGTAAGGCAACTGCCTGGTTCAATGTAGGTTGATTTACTGATAAGACACTGTCTGAAGTTCATTGTGACTGCAGGGAGCCGCAAGAAAGCTGGGAGTTCACTATCAGGCCGGGCAAGGATCTGAGAGATGCTGTGTCAAACTGTGATAGGATTCCAGGGAATAAATATCGCGATAGAGCTCCTGGAATCTGCAGAGTTGTAGTCAATGTTAGTCTATAGCCTCTGAAATAGCATCACTGGAGGACTTCGGCCATTTAAAGCCTCAAAATAGAGCATTGGGGATGTCTCCTGCTGAGCCCATGACGATGCTGAATAGTCATGATACAGGCTAGTCCCGAATCCCTTCTGTTGTTGTGCTGCTGGGGGTTCATGAGCACTGGGGACCCTGAGGGGAGAGGGAGGAAAGGGGATTTGGGGTTTTCCCTCGTGTGTGTGCTTTTGAAATAATGGAATTATTAATTTTTAAAGCCTAAAGAAACTCCTAGTTAAAGATAGTGTCTCCAGGTTCTCTCTTAAAGTTACAGCACTTTAAAGAGTAATGAGAATTGAACAGTTCAATGGGTACAGATAAAAAAGGTTCCTACCTTTATAAATCCTTCACATCAGGGAGGGAGAGCTGAGTACTGTGCCAGAGACCCCAAAGAGGATACTCCAGAATTAAATTTAATGGAAGACATTTTTCACTGAAACACAGAAAAGGCCTGACTGCTGACTCTGCTGCAGCAGAGCAGGAGGGGGAACTGGAGCGTGGCACAAGAAAGGGGTTTCTCCACTGGTTTCACAGGAGACAGAATAGCCCTGGTCTCCTGCCCTCAGGAGAATTTCAGCATTTGGGTCCTGCCCTCTCTTTTTGGGGTCTGGATCCTTGCTGGGAAGGGCTGCACTGAGCCTGACTGCCCCACCTCCTTCCCCACAGCTCTCGGGGAGATGCCCAGCCCTGTTTGAGGTCACATAAGTGTACATTCCTTGGAAAAAAAAAAATAAAAGCTCCCTAGAGGAGAAGTAAAAATCGGAGTGTGGGAGGCTTGGCATGCCTTTCCCCACTCCAACATTAGCATTTAAGGCATGAAGTTGATAGGTACTTGGGCAACATCAGACAACAACAGCAAGAAGCACATCTGGCAAACCCAAATCACTGCAGCAGAGCAGAGGGTTGTTTTACAGCACATGATCCCTGTCCATGTGTCACACAGGCTCCCACAGCCAGGAACACCTTACAGGCAACATACCCTAACGACTGGAAGGACTCAAGATCATCAATAGGACCAGGTCCTCCAAGTCATTGACAAACCAACACCCTATAAATTAAGTGTTTAGATTTCTTTCAAAGTGTTTCTAATAGCAGGAAATTTTAGCAGGCTTTCTTTCCTCTCCCTCCCGACACTGTGCATCCCCCCAAATAAGTCTCTGTGAAACCAGGGGACCCGCAGCCCCAGCCTGTCCAGCCACTGCTCACCATATGATGTACCGAATGATAACGATACTCCAAGCAGTGTTTTCTCTACTGGGAGGCAAAAGGTGTGGGGAAGGGAGAGAGAAAGAGAGGAGAAAAAAAAAAGAAAAGAAAAAGGAGCAGCTTATCTAAATCTATTTACACAGAATGATTATTCAATTAATTTTTTCATTACACTTGCCAGAAAGAATTGCCCGTGTCTTTAATGCTGTGGGAGATCCCATTAATAATGAATAGCAGCAGCTCTTTCCCCTCTGTTTAGCAAGCTGGAGTTTTGTCTTTGGAGGTCACACCCTGACACACACCATGGGGACATGGGGACTGCAGGGACCCTACAGTCACCAAGAGGTGTGTGGGGACAAATTCCCATGCCCAGTGGGGATTTGTAAGTTTGATCTTCGTTGCAGCAGCATTTGCCACTGTGGCCACCACCTGAGGCAAGCAGGATACAGGAATGAGCAAATCCCCATGTCCACTAGCCCCACTAGAAGGGGCTGCCCAGAGTGGTTGTGGAGTCTCCTTCTCAGGAGACATTGAAAAGCCTCCTGGACCTGCTCCAGTGTGACTGTATCTAGGGGATCCTGCTCTGGCAGGGGGATTGGATTGGATGATCTTTCGAGGTCCCTTCCAATCCTTAACACTCTGTAAGTCTGTGATCTCCACATCTGATGCTTCTCCCTCTGCTCCTCATGGAGCTTGGTGAGCACAATCCTGTCCCCCCTAAGCTACTTTGCTTCTAGGTCTCTCCCACCAACCTTGCACCACTTCCATTCCTTCCTGCCAAACCCATCCATTCCCACCTCCTCAGTTCCCAGATCCTACGTGTTCAGGGTCCTGCCCCGCTTGCAGCAATTGGAATGAAGAACCTCATTATATTGAGGTGATCTGGATGGAAGAAATAAGCTGTTGTGAGCTAAATTGTAACCTCACACCATGACCAACCCAGGTTTTAGCAGGACACACAAGAGGAGAGTGGTTTGAGCAGGGTGAAGGCAACTTCCCAACCTTCACCAACAGCCATACAAGCTCTCCAGACCACAGCTGGCCATTACAGCAGTGTGAAACAAAGTGCTATTAGGAAGCACAATCAAAACTCCTGGCAAAACACAACACAAGCCCTCCCTGACCCCAGAGGGGACACAGCCTCATGATGCTGGATACACAGAACCACCATCCTTTGCTGGAAGAGCTGAGTGGCTCAGAGATGCTCACACCAGGGCCAGATGCAGGACAGCTCTGCACCACTGTGCAAGGTCTGTGTGACCCTACAGGTCTACATGACCCTACATCTCATCTGTGGTACAACCAGGTTAGCTCAGACCATGGAACAAAAAAAAGCAGAGCAAGAAGTGCAAAGAGCAGCTATAAATCACCCTATCTCCTACCAAAACATAACATTTGTGAGAAAGCCCTGGGTTCTTATAAATATTTAAGTCAAATTTCAGCTGTTTATGTCTTACATCTGCCTTTATCAGCCTGTGATCATTTCTCTGCTCACATCCCACGCCACTGCCTGATAATCTAAGCTGGCTGCTCTCTCTGCAAATGTGTTCTCTCGACTTGGTTTGGATAACTATCATCTGAATTCCACTGCCTGGTGATCCCCTCTAAGAGGCTTCTGCTGGAGTGGCTCCTTGTGGAAAATAGACAAAGCCCGTTGAGACTTAACAATAACTCAACCAAATACATTAAAATCTACATGATGCTCTTATCTTGGAAGAAGGATCATAGAATCAGAATCATAAGGTTGGAAAAGACCTTCAATGTCATCAAGTCCAGTCATCCTCCCTACAACCCCCAACCACTAACCCATCTCCTGAAACACCCTGGTTGCCCCTTTGTTGTACCCTTCCAGTGATGATGCCTCCACCATCTTTCTAGGCAGCCTGTTCCAAGGCCTCTCCACTCTTGCTGGGAAGAAGTTTTTCCTAAGATCCAATCTGAACCTCCCCTGGCACAACCTGACCCCATTTCCTCTGGTCCTATTGCTAGTCGCTAGGGAAGAGGCCAACCTCTGGCTCATTCCAATCTCCCTCCAGGCAGTTGTAGAGAGCAGTGAGGTCTCCCCTCATCCTCCTCTTCTCCAGGCTGAACAGCTCCCTCAGCCTCTCCCCATCAGTCCTCCTTCTCCAGACCCCTAACCAGCCCAGCTGACCTTCTCTGCCTCCCTTCCAGCACCTCCATGTCCTTCCTATACTGCGGTGCCCAGAACTGCCCCCAGGACTCGAGGTGCAGCCTCACCAGAGCCAAGTACAGAGGCAGGATCACCCCCTTGGTCCTGCTGGCCTAGCTGTGACCCCTGTACATTTTATTACCTCTCCTTTCCTTTTAGTGCCACACAAACTATCATAAAGGTTTCTCCTAAGAGGTGTCTGGTGCCCCATCTGACATGGGGGAGATGTGGGAAGGCAGAGTTCATCCAAGAAAGCCAGCTGCTCTGGACTGTAGTCTGTGACTGCCAATTTTCCATCTTTCTAGTACTTTTTAGTAGAAAGGAAAACAAAAGGGGAGATTATTTTTAAGAACCTCCAAACCAAACCACAAACCATGATTTCCAAACAGTCCTGGAGCTGGTGAAAACACACAAGATTCTGTCAATTCCTCAAACCCTCTTTCACAGAGGGCGGACAAATGAAGGTTGGGGATATCACACAGACAGGAAGCAACCCCTTGGATCAAGGTTTCCTGGAATTTCATGCCTCCCTCTGCTCTTAGTACTCCTATAAGTCCTCCAGGATGGCCAAGGAAGGTCCCAGCGTCTCCTTCAGAGATGCCCTGTGGCTGGAGATACTGCTGAACTGTTCTCTGCAAGCAAATTGCAGGAGATGCTGAGGCTCAGCAGGGAAAAGAAAAAAATCTGAGAGCTACTTCCCTCCTGCTAAATCTCTCCTGAGTGCCTGGGATCTCCTGGAGCCCTGGAAGGAAGGGAAGAGTGATGAAAGCAGGAGTTTTTAACTGTGAGCCTGGAAATCTGTCAAAGCTCGACTTCCAGCAGCTAGCCAGAAGCACCCCACAAGGCTGAGGCATCACCTGTCATGGAACAGGGCATGGTGGTCACTTGTGACAGCCAGCTCAGCCCATAGTGCTTCAGCTCCCCAGTTCTGCACTCCTAATAGTGTGGCAAACCTGGCTCCCATGGAGCATGAACCATAGCAGACACCTCCACTTCACCCTCCCTCTCCTCACTGGGCTATTTGCCCACAGTGCTGCCATGAACTCTCGCGAGCATCTACCAGGGAGCTCACATTGGAGCCAGGTACTAGAGTCTCTCCTCTACACTGTGGAGCAGCAGCATGTGCTCACCAGTCCTGTGATGCTGCTGGAGATCAGCAGCAGCTCCAGTACTTCCCACAAGCTGCTGGTGCAGGTACCAACAGGCTGTACTGTCTGTGAGGGCTGGGGGTTTGTCCCACAGCTGCTGGCACTGCAGGATCAGTGCCAGCAACCGGCTCCGCATCTCCACGTGGTCCTGACACTTCCAGCCCCAGAGAGAGAGCTGGAATTTAGAAAATCTGGTTTTGATTCCCAGCTCAGCTACACATATTTTTTGTCCCTATGGGCAAGCGAGTAAACCTCCCTGTGCTTTAATCTGCCTTTTACGAGCTGGAGTAAGGTTACAGCCCCTTTTCTCACCGCTATTTTGACTTGTCTACTTACATTACAATCTTCCGGGAGAGGCGGCTGAACGTGCCTATCTACCAAATCTAATATAAGTGATCTAATCCTGGCAGATTTCTCGAGGTATTACTGTCATGCAGGTTCTGAGGGCTGTGTCTATATAGACAGCTTAACCCCCTCTCAGGCACCAGTAAGTGACTTTTCTCAGAGCTCTGCCCACGTACCCAGGGCTCCACCTCACTTTAAATCAGCATTTCAGGACCTGAGCCCTGGTTCTCTGGGATTACTGAGCCCAAGAGTCCTTACCCTGGCAGCCCACCCCACTCCTGTGGTCCTAAGCTGTTGCCAGCATTTGACTCTGGAGCAAGACCTTCCCATGCTGTTCTGCATCCATGAGAAAAATCAGCCTCAGCAAATGAATTTGTTTAAAAAGTCAGGTCGATCACCATTTCCCAGTGATGCTGCTCACCCAGTACAAGAGACAAAAGGGGGATTTCTTCCCTGTGCTTTGCTGGTTCCCTTTCTGTCTTTGGGACATGATCTCCTCACTTTCCTACTTCCAATGAAGAAAAGGATTTAAACACTTGAAGTTACCATCTTCCAGAGAGGGGAAGGAGGCCCCATCCCTGGAGCTATTCAAGGTCAGGCTGAACGGGGCTCTGGGCAACCTGGTCTGGTGAGTGCAGCCCCTGCTTTTTGTAGGGGGTTTGGACTAGATACCCTTTGGAGGTCTTTCCAAACCCATTGATTCTATGGTCCTGGCAACTGAGGAGCTTCTTCAGGGGAACAGGGTTTCCTGATACTGTTTATATTTCCCCCAGCGCCAAATTTCTCAGCAGAGGACCACTGACTGCCAGGACACTCTATGCCTCTGCTTAGGGTTCTGTGGGCTTTTCACATGTAGCCTGAAGCATCTTACCCAGGGTAAATCTCTTGAGGCCCCAGAGAATAAGAGCTGATGCTATCACAGGTCTGTCCAAGGCTGAACACTCATTCAGACAATAAGGGCTTTCAACAGCATCACAGTTCAGACAGTAAATATCCACAATACACACCAAGACAACATTCTCACCTCCATTCCAATTACAATGTGTTGGTTGTCCATCCTCTTCCCACTGCCCCACTTGCTCCCTGAGGATTACGCTACCCGTTCTCTACTTTTTATCTAAGAGAAATTAGGGAACAAAAAAGGAAGAAAAGGAGAATCAGCAGCCTGTGCCATAAGCAGACCCTTCAGTGCCTCCTGCTTGGCTCCAGCACGATGCCATGTTTGTTCGAAGGTACAGAGGAAGCACTGGGGATTATAGATATGGCTTTGATTTTATTTTAAAGACTTTAATATTTGGAGCAGTATTGATTTATCTCAGCACGCCAGCGTACCACCGGTAACTAAGCAACACCAATCCTCTCTGTACTCCGGGAGGCTCTCGGGATTTTGCCTACGAACGATATTACCGTGTATAGATGAAACTAAATGGGCCATGGGCACCATTTGAGAGGAGAGGATATTGGAGCTTCCTAGGTTTTCACATTTCGTCTTGCTGGGTGGGGGACAGACTCTCCGGCGCAGGCTGCAGAGCCCAGGCACACAGCCCTGCTGGAGATGCCAGCAAGAACTCAACCCAAAGCCATGCAGAGGCACCAAGAAAACGTGAAAGAAAGCAGATGGCGCTGGGGGGGGGCATGCTCTCTTTTTTGACCTATCTGCAAAAAAACCCCAGTACACCACCCAAAACCTCCTAAGGCAGATTTGAGTTCTGTTGGTACTCTGAGTGGCACGGAAGCAAGTTCAGCGGGCAGGGAGAATAGACATTTTCAGCTGGGAAGGACCTACAATGTTCTTCTA
This sequence comes from Upupa epops, assembly GCA_013397515.1. Classification (NCBI taxonomy): domain Eukaryota; kingdom Metazoa; phylum Chordata; class Aves; order Bucerotiformes; family Upupidae; genus Upupa; species Upupa epops. The sequence goes on from VZRI01000223.1 coordinate 119,814, forward strand.
GTCCAGCTGCCTGACTGAAAGGTAAAGCCGGTTGTTAGGGGCAGTGGCCAAACACCTCAGACACTGACAGGCTGGGAACATCCACCACCACTCCAAGAGACCAGTTCCAGTGTTTGATCACCCTCTCAGTACAGAAATGCTTCTTAATGTCCAGTCAAACCCACCTCTGGCACAGCTTCAAGTCCTTCCCACACTTCCCACTGGACACCAGGGAGAGGAGCTCAGCATGTGCATCTCCATGTCCCCTCCTCAGGAAGCCACAGACAACCATAAGCTTCTCCCTCAGCCTCCATTTCTCCAAACCAGAGCAACACTAGCTGTGCTGAAGCTCACACTGCAGCCTTGCAAAGGTGTCCTATCCTCAACCTTCCATCATGCAGAGCAGAACCTCTGCTTTTGCCCTATCTGGTGGCAATTCCCCCTCCCTCTCTCATGTGTTCTATCAGCCCCTATGCAAGCAGCCCTGGCATGAGCAGCCCTGGCTGTTTCTTTAAGACGAAGGCCTCTGTGTGGTCAGGGGCAGCAGGCAGAGACACTGTCAACTCCAAATGTCTGGTTCAGTGGTTTGGTGTTAACAATGTTTGTTTTGGAGCCCTCCTGCTGGTCTGACCCATTTAGGATCCTTGCTGTACTACAAGCTCCCTTTTCAATCATAAGGAGAGGAAAAAAGAGCCTTTAAAATGAAATTGGAGACCACCAAGTCCCAAGTTGCCAAGTGGGACTGTGGAAAGTCTGGCTGCCATCATAGAGCAGCATCAGTAACTTCACAAAATGGGCAGGGCTTGGGAAAGCACTCCATCTCACCACTGGGAGAGCTGGGGCTGCTCTGTGCCACAGAGGGAAAGATTTGTGCTGGGATACACAAAAAGTCCTTTGACAGCCCAGTCCTACTGGGGCAGCTACACCTGGAGGAAGAAGGGACAGAGGGATCAGACATGTGCACAGATCGGTAGAACTGGGGTTGCCTGCCAGCTCTTGCGTGGGAGGTGATGACCTGCTCTGGGTCAGCCTTGTTCATCCTGCAAAGCAATAAGAAACTTGCATCTGCTGGAGAAAGAACATCCTGCCCAACAGGTCCTTTTATCATCAGTGGGGCAGTAAGTGGTGCAGTGATAAACCTCTTCAGAACCACTTTGCAAGCCCATGTTGGATGCTTTCATTGCCCTTATCCTGCTTCAGGCCTCATTCAGAGCAACTCACTGTGAGCATCACCACAGACCTCTGATAAACCTGCCTTCACCAAAAAGTTGTCAGCAACTGCAGATCATTTTGGAGACCTCTTTAGCCTTACCTGTCACTATAGTGACAGGACAAGAAGAAACAGGAAGGTTCAGATTGGACATCAGTAAAAATATCTCTTCCCTGACAGAGGCCAAGAGTTGGAACAGGCTGCCCAGGGAGGGGGCAGTCACTGTCTCTGGAGAAGTTCAAAAAACAAATAGATGTGGCCATGGGGAACAGGGTTTAGTGGGCAGGGAGGGGTTGGGTTGGTGGTTGGACTGGATGCTCTTGGACTTCTCTTCCCACTTCAATGATTCTGTGACTCTGTAAGTATTTATTAATAACCAGATTTTCCTACGGGGATGCAGGGACCATGCAGGCATCACTTTTCATTCTTTCATGGACAAGAAGTTTGTTGCTCTTTACCTTTTCACATCCAGGGTTGCACACCAAACTGAGACAAGTCTCCTGGCAGTCTGCTCCTGCAATGGCCTCACATGCGATGCCTTTCGCTGACAAATACCTCCAATTATGCCCCTGTCAAACCGGCACACGGCACTAACAGAAGTGCTGTGGGGTGATCCTGTGGCTCTGGAACATATAAATTGGTCATTATTACAACTGAGGTGAAACAAAAACCCTGTAGATGAGGGGCCGGGTAGGTTTTTTTCCATGTGAAATCTGAAACTTAGGCAAAAAGCACATCAGCTTTGCCAAAGAGCTTCCCCGAGGTTCACACTGCAAGTCTGGACTGAGTTAGAGAAAGTCAAATGAGGGGGGAAACACACAGCCTCAGAGGGGGACTCAGAGCAAGAGCTTTGTCCAGTTTTGAATCCAAACCCCTTGTCACGGCCCCCTCAGCTCTTCAAGAACCAGGTGTCTGCAAACACCTCCTAACAGCATGAATGAGGATACACAACTTACAACGCGATCACCCAAGAGCAGCGCCTGGGCTCACTCTGCTCTCCAACTAAGATGCTTGTGGTAGGCTCCTGGCAGCTCTCCATGACCCCTTCCCAGCAGTTCTGGTAGAAATCAACAGGCTTCTCTTACTTTCCCAGTGCCATGGGGCCAGCATGGTGAGTCCTCAGCCTTTCACAGCCTCCCAGAAATACCAGCAGACAGCTGGGGAAACGTGTCCAGTTCCCTCAGCCAGGAAAATGTGGTCCCGGGGTACCCCATATCTAAAACACACATCCAATATATAACATGAATACCACACCATGACCAGTGCAAAAAGAAACCTCCAGAGCACCCCCTTTCCTTGTTCTTGTGTGCTTTTGTTTAAAGCAATCGACTCTGAAATCCAACTCCTTACCCAATTAAGGGGGGAAAAAGGTAATTACTTTGGGAACACCATTGTCCACTTCTCACCACTTCTCACTGCTCCTCAGAGCAATTAAACAGACGTTTCAATTTAAATTCTAAAAATACCTCATACCCAAATAATACTTTCAATTCCATTTTAAAATAAAAGGGGTTAATGGTTGCTTGCATGCTCTTACAGCACAACAGAGGAGATGTCCTGATCAAGATGCTGAGATGCAGGGACTGATAAACAAGTCTGATGCATTAGAGGCTGCAGCAGCACAAACTCATCCCTTCCTTCTCCTTTCAGCCTGAAGAGAAGGCTCTAGGGGACCTTCCAATCCCTGAAAGGGGCTGTCGGAAGGCTGGGGAAGACAGTTCACAAAGGCAGGGAACAATAGGATGAGGGGTCACGGTTTGAAGGTGGAAAAGGGCAGAGTGAGGCTGGACAGGAGGAAAAAGTTCTTGAACCTGAGGGTGGGGGATCCCTGGAACAGGCTGCCCAGAGCTGAGGTGGAGGCACCATCACTGGAGCCATTCAAGGTCAGGCTGGATGGGGCTCTGGGCAATCTGTTCTGGGTGGAGATGGCCCTGCTTGTTGTAGGGGGGTTGGACTGGATGGCCTTTGGAGGTCCCTTCCAACCCCATAATTCTATGACATAGCAGCTCAGGGGTAAAATCTCAGTACACTACTGCAGTGAACTGGTTGTCCTCTCCCGTAGCTGCATCCATCCCGTAGCTGCCAGCAGAGAGCACAGACGCAGGTTTAGGTGAGGCACCTACTCACCTGCTGTTAAAAAATGACCTTCACATAAGCAGCAGAGTGGTGATTAACTGATAATACTGTTCATCAGCATGAGCTGGATTGGCAGCAGCCATCAACCAGCAAAAACTCCAACTCCCAGTGAGACTCAATATTAAAAGACATTGGGAAGGAGATGAGGCTCAGAGAAGAATGATCCTGGATTAGGGAAAAGAGAGTTCAAACCCATCAAACATTTTAAAGCGAAACAAAACCATCAGATGTAATTTGGCTGCTTTTATCTGCAGATTGAGTTTTGCCTGGGGAGGGGGGGAGAGAAAAATAGACCCCACAGAAACGCTTAGCGCAGTGGAAAAAAATAATGTTAAATTAAGCTTACGAAAATGTTTCTCTTTCTGAAAATCTTGGCTGGCGACAAATGGCTTGTGCCAAGTTATAAATCAACCACTGGGTTTCTTTTAACGCTCAGCATCCCCTGATTTATGATGCCATCACAACCTCTCGATTGATTCCTGACTTGGTGATCCATCTTCCTCCATAGGCCCATTATAACGCCTTTTCCTGAGCAGGCATCATGTTTTGCTTCCCAGAAGAGCCTTATACAGGAGGGGGTTGAGGGGAAATCTACTTGCTGCCACACCACAGACCTCAAAGTCTGAGGTGGTCATGGAGGGAGGAGAGATGAATGGTGTTTGTGTGAGGGAATAGTACTGGTCACTCTAGTATGTGCGTTGAGGGGTCTAGGTTTGCTGGCTGTTGATCCAGCATAGCCTTTGGTCCTGCAGACCCAGGAAAGACCACTTGCTTTTACAGAATCACAGAATTACTCAGATTGGAAAAGACCTCTGAGATCATTGAGTCTAACTGTTACCCTGACAGTGACAAATCTTTCACTAAGCCATATCCTTCAGCACCCTGTCTACATAGCTCTTAAGTATCTCCAGGGATGGGGACTCCACCTCCCTGGGCAGCCTGTTGCAATGCCTCATAACTCTTTCAGCAAAGAAATTTTTCCCAATGTCCAACACAAACTTCTCTTAGTGCAATCTAAGGCCACTTCCTCTTGTTGCATCACCTGTTACTTGATTGAACAGATGGACCCCTACCTCACTACAATGTTCTTGTAGACAGCAGTAAGGTCTCCCCTCAGCCTCCTTTTCTCCAGGCTAAACAACCCAAGTTCTCTCAGCTGCTCTTCATAAGACTAATCATCCAGACCCTGCACCAGCTATATTAGGAGAACTTAGAGCCTGAATGCTTCAGCAGGGCTCAATTCCCAACAGCAGCCATTTCTCAGAGGTGGGAGCAAGTTAAACCTTGCAGTCTAGAAAGAAAAGTTCAGCTCACCAAAACCTCTCCCCACATAGGAAAGCCTTTTCCTCTAGAGACTTCCCTGTCCTCAGCAAGACCTTTTCCCACCAACTCAATGATCCAAAGACATTAGGAATAGCTGGGACTTAGGGGGCCAACACTGTGACAAACTCTCATACATTGCAATAGTCACTATGCACAAGTGCCAGCTGTTCAAGAGCTTGTTCTGCAACCTTGCTTGGCTGTGGAGGTCACAAACCTCATCTGTCCATGAGCATCTACATCCAGGGCATCACAACGTTCTAGGATATTCCAACCCCCAGAATGCTTTCTGACTTCTCTTGTCAAAATAAGCCAGATAACTAAAACACAGCTACTTCTATTGAACTTGTTAAACCAAATAAGTGGGAGTGGAGTTTGGTGGGCAGTGGGATGCTAGTAATGGACAGCTGAGAGCACTCCAGATCCAGCATAGCCTGGGGCTGTTAAGGAGACCAAAGCACCCTGGAAATGAGACAATGGGATAGACAAGGGAAAGGGAGCAAATATTGACCACTCGAAGCCCTTTGAGATTTCTGGATTGCAGGGGATTATGGATGGGGTCTCTGTAACTTTGGGATGAGTGCAGAGCCCAAGAATATGGGATGGAAATCCCTAGAGTGCTGCAGTTCGTGGGCTACAGAGCCACTCTTGCTTCAGCCACTTTATCTATCTTTATCTAAAGCTGTCTCCTATATAAACATTTTCTTTGGGAGTCCAGCAGCTGGCTGTCCACTTGGATGGTGCCTTTTTAACTCCCAAGATAAATAGGGCTTTTTTGTGTCACTATAAAGCATTATTTATAGTGGAAAGGGCCTGTGAATGGTGCACGCTGTCAGTTCAGTATGTAAATGATGCCAGCTCCGTTGACTACATCCCATCAATTATTTTCATACACTTTTCCTTGCCTTCATCTGTCAGCGGAAAAGTCACCTTGATGCCTTGAAGTGATTTTCTTCTCCCATTTCTTTGGTGTGTGACTCCACTTTGAGGCTTTGAAGGGAGGAGAACATGGGATTTTCAGAAGCATTTAAGTGAATTGGGAGAATAAGCCCTGATGCCCTTTGGAGCTCCAACAACAAGCAATGCCGAAAAGCTGCCTCTTGATGAAAAACTGTGCTATGGACCTTCTTTAATGGAGTTTCAAGGATGGGATGGCCTAAAGAGCCAACCCTGATCTCATGGGAAGGGTAGTGCTCATATAAGCAGGGTAAGTGGATTAGGTCACCTGTGGCCTGATGAGCATCACCCCTGTGTATTTTTTTCAAAAAGCCTTCACTCATCCCATTCTTTGTAGTTGGGAGCTGCTGTCTTCCACCCTCTTGTATCTTTTGTTCTCCAGGTTCAACCCCTTCTCTGCTTTCATTACTAGTCTTTGGGTTAGACTGTTTAATTCTCACACTTACTCTGGGTGCCTCTGTCTCATTCCTGCTCAGCACCATAGGATAGACCTTGGGCTGGTATAACTCACCTTCCCAGGATTGATATTAACAGTTACAGATCTCATCCCGGTACCCATCCCTCTGAGCCACACTTTACAGGAGTTCAGCAAAAGACTTGCAGAGCTTTCAGAAGCAGAGTCATCTCCTGGTACTTTCCTCATTCTTCTGAACAATATTTCCTTGGATGACTAAACTTCAGCCACCTCTTCACTCTGGTCCACACACAGGCAGGCATCAGTGCTCAAGCTCAAGGTGCTTGTTCTCTCTTCTGATGCAGAGAGAGGGGAAAAAATAAAATGCAGCAATCCCATAAATCATGAAGCCAGCAAATGAAAATAAATACACTTAACAATATTTCCATGCTGCTTTTTATTATTATTATTTATAATGGTATTGCAGAATTTTGTAAAATTAAAGTAAATGTCAAGCAGAATGTAATAATTTTCCTTGGGGTTTGGCACATTTGTGTGCCTGACAGATTCACATTTTTCTTTATATCCGTGAAGACAGGAGCCTGACAGGGCTATATTTTGTTACCCACTTTGTTCAATTTTGTCATAAATTGAAGCGAATGAAACAGTGAAAATACAGACACCAAATTAATCAAAGAAATTACATTTTAAAGCACCTCATGCAAACATATATGAAATCATCATAGCGTGCCAGGGAATCACATGAAAAAGAAAATCCCAGCGCTTCCCCCTATAGAATCAAAGAATCATGGCTGGAAAGGACCTCCAGGATCATCAGGTCCAACCTTCATCCCAACATCATCCTAGCCACTAGACCATAGCCAAATACATAACCCCTACTAAATACAAGCACTTTGGTGCAAGAAGAGCAGAGACCTTGCCCCACAGCAGCTTCTGTTATGCAGCAAGGTGTTCCTCCCTTGCTCCATGCTGTGACCTCTTGATGGGTTGTGTTCAAGTTCTCACCTTCATCCTCTGCCCTCTGCTGCCACCAACATCACATGCAAAATATTCATCTGCAGTGCCCAGCTGTGACTGCCCTGCCACTGGGATCCTTCCATACAAGAGCGGTGGCTGCTCCTCCGGTTTAAAGAGACACATTTGTGGCACCACAGGAAGAAGCACCATGCATAAAGAATTGCAATTTCCATGAGAATGACAAGCAGAAATGCGAAGCCAGTAGTAGGGCTGTCCTCAGGCCGATCCTTTCTGCCTGAGTAAATTCGATTTGAATTCCTCTTGAAACACCAGCTCTGCAGCACTTGGACTCTATTGAAAAGGTCACTGGAGGCAATGTCAGGCATCCTCTCCAGCTGCACTACAAGTGCACTGATAGAGATTCATAACAACATACTCCTGCAGCTGGAGATCCAAAGTGACTCTCGGAGAAATCCTCCCCACTTATCTAGCCACAGCACACTGTTTCATTACTCCCCTTCAATGCCTGAGTGGAGGTGTTAGTGCCTGCTCTCCACACCCCCAAGCATAGACTTGCAAGCACTTCTTAAGAGCTTGTTAGAGCTGGTGAGGATGGTCAGTGGGATCTTGCAGCTCTGAAGCCATCTAAAGTGGCCACACTGGTATCTCACTCGCATTTGTTGTGAATGCCTAGAATGGTGCTCGGCCTTTCCTTGCCACAGCTGCCCCTTTGGGTGAAGCAAGTGAGCAGCACTTCAGAGAAGGGTTATATGGAGAAATCAGTGTTTCTAATTCATAGAATCACAGACTGGCTCAGGATGGAAGGGACTTTAGAGAGCATCTACTCCAAACCCTGGCCAGGGGCAGCAAAGCCTCTCAACCAGACGTGGTCGCTCAATACCTCATCCAACCTGGCCTTGAACACCTCCAGGGAGGGGACAGCCACAGCCTCTCTGGGCAATTGATTCCAGAGCCTCTCCAGTGAAGAACTTCTTCCTCAGATCTAGTCTGAATCTCCTCTCCTTCAGTTTCAAACCATTTCCCCTGTCCTGTCACTAGAAACCTTTGTGAAAAGTCCCTCTTCAGCCTTCAAAGGCAGCTCCAAGGCCCTAGGCTAAACAACCCCAGCTCCCTCAGCCTGTCCTCATGGCCAAAAATAAACAAGTTGTTTTCTTCTCAGATTTAGTATTTTGCCCTGTAGCCATGCGCTATGAAAACATGAATTCCCCTTCTGCAGCAAATAACCACTCCTTTGCTGCTGACCCAGCAGAGCTGGTTGCAGGTAGCAGTTGCGTTGCAGTGAGTTGCATGTGCTCACCCATCTCAAGATGCTGGAGAGCAGAGCATGGTGCAGGAGCATTGCTGAACAGCAGAGACCTGAACAGCTGCCACATCCCCTCGCAAAAGCAGTCTGGTGATAGATTAAGGCTTTTTTTTTCCTACACAAAGTACATATACCCACCAATACAGTGCAGAAAAGTGTTTGAGCTTATTTGTGTGTTCCTTGCTAAACACCATAATGGTCTCCAGCTGCAGAGACGGAGGGCCCATTCACAGAAATTTTAGTGTCGACTTTCTTCTAATTTTTTTCATTTCTGTTTTCCTTATTGTCCTACAAACCTATTTCCTCCCCTTTTGCTCTGTGCCTGACGGCTCCTATTACACCTGGTTTCTATTATTTGCTCTCCATTATTTTAATTCCTTGTCTGTTGTGCAGAATCTGAAAATCAACTCAGAAATCCCATTCTTTGCTTCAAAAAAGAAGCCCATGAGAAGGCTTTAATAAGAGAAATCAGTGTTTCTCCACACCTTGCACAATGAAAACATCTGGTGAATAACCCAATCGTCGGGTGCTCGCATTCCGATCATCGAAGCAGTGGGATAATGAGCCGACAAACGAAGGTCTACCATTCCACAAGTATCTCTGAAAGACCATTTGGCTGCTTGATCAGTAGAAGGGTACTTTTAAAGCTGCCATTTGAGATTCAGCTGTATTGCTAATTAAATGAGAATTTCATAGAAGTCATCTGGGAAAAAAAAGTCTCTGTTCATTGGAGAATGGTAACGAACAGACTTGCTCAACAGAGGCACAGACGTAAAACAATTACAGAGGGGGAGCAAAGTGCCTGGTTATCGTGTGCTCCAGACAGCTTTCCAGCTTTTATTTGAAATTTTAACTTTTAACCCATTTTTTTTTTAATGAATGGCATCCAAAAACGTGCTTTGCTGGCATCGTTGCCTGAGCTTCAATCCTGTGTTGCCCGTGCACGGCTCACAGCGACTGTCGATCACTGCTGTCCTTGCCTTGAGACTCCTCATGTGCTGTGAATACTCTGTTCTGCAAAGAGGATGAGGGAGGAGCAGCATTAGCATTGTGCAGCTATTACTCCTGCAAGACAGTGCTGTTAATTGAATTACTGATTCTTTTGATAAGATGCAAGAAGGTAGTAGGAAAGACATTGAGATGCTGTCCAGAGAAGGGTCTGGAGAAAAAACCTTGTGAGGAGCAGCTGAGAGAGCTGGGCTGTTTAGTCTGGAGAAAATGAGGCTGAAGGGAAACCTTATTGCTCACTCATGGAGGGTGGAGAGAGGTGGGGGTTGGTCTCTTCTCAGAAGGAACAAGGGACAGGACAGGAGGAAATGGCCTCCAGTTGTGCCAGAAGAGAGTTAGTTTGGCCATTACGAGAAAATTCTCCATGGAAAGGGTCCTCAGGCCTTGGCACAGGCTGTCCAGGGAGGGGATTGAATCACCATCCCTGACATTGTTTCACAGTTGTGGAGATCTGGAGCTCAGGGACAGAGATTAGTGGTGAGTTAGGACAGTTGGGTTAAGGGTTGAACTTGGCAATCTTAAAGGTCTTTTCCTACCTAAAAGATCCTGTGATTCTACTGTGTGATGCAGGGAAACACTCAGAGCCAGGTCAGAACTCACCAGCTGAATGGAAGACTCAAACACAGTTCTGGTGGTGCTGCTCAGCAGTTTTGTCCTCCTCTGTTGCAATAGTGGGGAAAGCAGCAAGAACCTCCCACTCCTAAGGGCATCAGATTCAGACTGATCAAATATTGACAGAGAAAGACAGTACCTGTGCTGATGCCCCAGAGCAGGGAGCACTGTGAGATGGTGACCCAGGCTGGAGATGTCACTGCTGGCAGGGAGTGATCCTGCATTAGCAAAAGGCTAGGGTCTTGCAACCTCTGCTTCACCTTGCTCCTTCCCTGGCCCTCAGCAGGGTATTGTGGACACACAGCAGATGGCACAGAGCTGCATGGAAAAAAGTCTGCAGGAAAACCTTCATTTATTTCACACCGGCAGAGAGTTCTGCAACTGTGGTGGTGTGAAACCTGCCTGCTGCCTTTGCACTCTCACAGCCCAAAGCGAGTGAGAGTGTGAAGCAGAGCCCTCAGCCTGAGCAAAAAGTGCCTGTTGGATATTCCACTTCTGTGAAAAAAAAAACCCACCAGCTTTGTGAAAGCCCAGAGTAATGAGAATTGACTGCCCTCCGTGAGAAATATCGATTAATTACTCTGCAGTGGAAAAAAGGCAGCAGTGATGACACACACTTCCCTAGTGCAGCACAAACAATTGCTTCTGAGGCACAGGGAGCCTGGGCTGAGTTATCCAGCAAAATGAAGTCATCTCCAGGATGGAAACAGCAGCCAGGTTTGCTGGAGTGCAGAAATTTTGGCCGAAGAGTCTTCCTTCTAACAGTGTTTAGAGCAAAACTGTCTCAAGCTCAGTTTTGGATTTTCTAAAAGGGTTTCTTCATGGAAAAATGCACCTACATATTTGCTTTGGTTCATGGATCACTGAATCATTAAGGTTGGAAGAGAACCTCCAAGATCACCTAGTCCAACCATGAACCCAACTCCACTCTGCCCACTAAACCCCATTCCCCAGGGCCACATCTACATGTTTTTTGAAGCCCTCCAGGGATGGTGACTCCTCCACCTCCCTGTGCAGCCTGTTCCACGGTCTGATGACCCTTTCCATGAAGAAGCTTTTCCTAATGTCCAACATAAACCTCCCTGGCCTGACTTGAGGCAGCTTTCTCTTGTCCTATCACTTGTTACTTGTGAGAAGAGACTGACACCCACCTCTCAGAAACTCCTTTCAGGTAGCTGTGAAGAGCAATAGGGTCAGCCCCTTCTCTCCAGACTAAACAACCCCAGTTTCTTCAGATACTCATTGTTAGACCTGAAGGACTCGCTAGGAACACCCTTAAAGTTTCTGGATGCTGCTGTGCTGGTAGCAGTGCTGAGCACTAACCACCAAACATAATCCTGTGTCACCTCCCTACCAACCACAACAGAGACACTGACCAAGACAGTCTGACCAGCTCTGGGCATGGAAAAATTACTGAAAAGTGTTATTTCTGGGAACAGGAAAATGAAAACCCAGTGTTGCAGGGCTGGGCTGATGCCATACCAATGTGAGAGTGGGAATGCAAAGGCAAAAGAAGGAACCAGCTGCACATCTGGTCCAGCTGTGGGCATGCCCTACCTTTCCCACTAAGATGCATAGGTGCCTTGGGAAAAGAAATATTTGATGTCTTCTGCTGACCTGCTGCTCTCACTGGCTTCAGAAAGCAGGGCAGGATTTGCAGTAGGCCCCTAATGAACCCTGATATCCTTTTCCTAGGATTCAGTGCCTCTGTTGTAATGCTCAGTCCCTGCCGGCAAAGCCCCAGGTCTAGCTCCTTTCTTGGGTGACCTTAGTCATGTCACTTCATTCATCTCCACAGCAAATCCTTTTTGGGCTACTGACTCCAGTGCTTCTCCTAGGCATGCAGGGGAGAAAACCACATTCTATCTGGTAAAAAAATCAGGTAATTGGATAAAAGCCATAACAGTACAGAAGACAGATAGAAATGAGATTCTCCCATGCTCTCAGGCAGCAGGTTCATTCTCTCCAGGGATGGATGGTGTAGGATTGTGTAGGTGAGTTATTGGATGAGCTGATTCTCAGCTGCATTTTGGGTCCCCGGTGCTACAGGTAGTGGCTGTTCTCTGGGCTGAAGAAATTGCAAGCAATGGGGTGGGGGGAGGAGGAAACAGAGGACATGTGCCATTGCCTCCCCAACTCTTGTCCTCAGAAGGATGACCTCTGTAAGCAGCCAGTGAGTCCTGCCTGCTCAAGACCAAGGAAGCAAGTGGACGCTTTCTTCCATCTCCCATCTGGTACATCACCCAAGAAATTCCAGTGAAAATAACATCCTAACTGGACTGCTTCAGGAAAGCAAACACAGTCTCATGGGATGATCTGGACCATGAGAGCAAAGGTGCTGAACTAGTTATCAAAGATTTTCCTAGCCCAGGGCAAGAACAACAGGCAGGGATGGATGTGAGGCTTATTTACAGCCCTGTGTGCCCAATATTTTCCTTTTCAGAGTGTGCTGCACTCAGACGTGGTTTTTAAGTGGTGGATGGCGATTCGAGGCACAAACCACAGAGCAATTAATTGGATTTGTGGGCCTCACTTCCACGCACCCCTTTGAAACATTCCCTCAGGAGATCATAAAAGACAGGGACGGAGAAAAGTAGTAAGAGGAAGATATAATGTGGAGAGGACCCCTTTGTTAATTGTATTCAGCCTGTCTCTCACCAGCACATCTTATTATGACATCCCATGGACTGGCTGCTTCAGGTCTGCTGAGGAGAGGCAAATGATGTCTTAATGAATGATGGTGCCTTGAGACGATAGCAGACTGCCCCTCTCTCCACCGAGGAGAGATTGTGCTCGGCACAGTATGTCCAATTGCACTTCATTTAATTGGATGAAACTTGTAATAGTTTGTTCACTCCAGGTGGGTACAAAAGTCAGGGTAAAAAAAACCTCAGTGATAAAATAGCAATGGCTGTCTGTCACTTAAGGGTGTAACAGTGGTTAGCTGAGCACCTGGCATGGTAGGGACTGTGAGGAAGGGCTCACCTGGGCACACAACAGCACAGTGCAGGAGCATCTTCAGCATAAAGCAGAGCAGGCAGTGTGTGTCACAGAATCACAGAATGTCAGGGGTGGGAAGGGACTTCAAAAGATCATCCAGTCCCACCCCCCTGCCAGAGAAGGATCCCCTAGAGCAGATCCCAGTCCAGGTGGGATATGAATGTCTCCAGAACAGGAGTCTCCACAGCCTCTCTGGGCAGCCTGTGCCAGGACTTTGTCACCCTCACAGGGAAAAAGTTTTTCCTTATGTTTATATGGAAATTCTTTGCTCCAGCTGGCACTGGATGCCCCTTGTCCTGTCACTGGACACCCCTGAGCAGAGCCTGGCTCCATCCTCCTGAGACTTACCCTTCCTATATTTATAAACATTAATGGGGTCACCCCTCAATCTCCTCTTCTCCAGCTGAAGAGACTCAGCTCCCTCAGCCTTTCCTCATCAGACAGATGTTCCACTCCCTTCATCAACCTTGTGGCTCTGCACTGGGCTGCTTCCAGCAGCTCCCTGTCCTTCTGGAACTGAGGGGCCCAGAACTGGCCTCTCAAGGTGCCAAAACTCTTTCACCAAGCAGCATTCCCGCATCCTGTGTTCTGAGGATGTTCAGCATGGCCACTCAGGGCTCTGTCCCGGTGCACTCCCGCTGGTGCTGGTATTGATGCCCACTCCAGCTGGGTGCTGCCTCAGCCCCACACACCTCAGCCACTGTATTTCAGAGCATTTTCCCAAAGCCATTACTTTACACCCTGAATGATTACTTCATTTAGCACATACATCAGGACTAAAACACCCAATATTAGCTCATTTAAGTTCATGTTCAGTGATGGATTAATTGTTGCTACTTCCTGGAGCAAAGCCCAGTCCATTTCATCTAAAGACCAAGGAGAAATGTTCCCTGGTCTCTTGAAGGCTGAGACATCTGCTGTGCTCTGTATATCTGTTTGCCCACAATAAAACAGGGAATGTTTTTAAAAAATACTGCTAAAGCTAGAGATCACTCCTGGCTTTTTATCCCTGCCGTCAGAGCAGGTGCGAAGGGATCATATCAGCAGTGCAGTCAGCACAAGCCAGTGTCTCCTCTGAGGTTCCACATGTCACATCATGTTATCCTGGACATTGCTGTGCGATGGACTGTGCTGTGTCCGGGGCCTCAGAGGAAAATGGAGGGAGTGCAACAAGTCCTTAATGAATGAACACGAGAGCAGACACCTACCTTAGCTCCAACCAGGCAGAACCAATGCTGTAGGCCAAACGTTGTGGCCAAAATGACATAAAGGCAATGGGTGAGGGACCCAACTGAAATGCTCAGGGTCTCCTGCTCCCCAGAAATAACAGATATGTTGGTGAGTCAGTGCAATGAGTAAGTAATGTGAGAAAACATCCCTATCTGTCATCTTGGAGGGCATCACACTTGTAGCAGGAGCCAAGGCTGAGCCTATCACACGTGCAGGAGGTCAAAACTGAAAGGTATCGCTCAGCCAAGACTACCTTGGTTCCAATGACTCTTCCTCAGCTCGAGGATCTCTCTTCTTTGGAGTCTGTGCTTGAAGAAGCCCATTTTCTTCTAAGCATGGGTAGCACACATCGGTTTTCAAAGGGTTTTTTCACCTTTAGATATGTTGAGTGTTCTGGCAGTCGTGAGACCTGGATTTCAGTGCCTCGGTTGCCCTTGGGCTTCAGTCACATTGTTCATCCCAGTGGTCCTGGTCAATGGGCCTTTCAGCCACCCCTGTTCCCTGCCTCACTATGCCTGGAGGTGCTGCAAGGACCACGCTGCAGCCCTGGTGCCTCCAGGACTCTCTGCTCCCACTGCCCCACACCAAAACCAAACCACAGATGTAATTGTCACTAACTGGTTTTGATCACCTGCCTTTTAGCGATCTCTAAAACATCAGAGAATTGCAAAGAGCTGAGAGGAGGAAAAGGACAAAGTGAATAGGGGGTGGGAGCTGAGATGTTCTCAAACTGAACGAGTCACTTTGTTATTGAGTTCTCTGCATCTCTCCTGCCTCTTGGCATTAGGAGAAGAATTCTCCTTTTGTTTGGTCACAGACCAAGAATGCCACTGTATTCTTGCACTGTGGAAAAAAAACCAGAGAACAAGAAAATAGTGCCGAAACATTTCAGACAATCTCCTTTATCCTGTGCTTGGCAATTACTCTTATTGTCAGCAGGAGTAAAGAAGCATGTACCATTCAAAAGTATTTAGAACCGACTGCATGTTTTCAAAACACTGGATCTTTGAAGGGACTCCTCTCTTCTCATTTGGTGACACAGGCAATTAAGTTTTTAAGAGGTTCTCTGTAGCATTAGCAGACTATATTATATTCTTGAAGGTGCCTTTATAGCATCCTAAAGACAAATGGCTTGCATCTTCCTTGGAAAATAAAAGGCTAAATTCCGATACCAGAAGCTGACTAAGTTATATTTTAGGTTCAGCCCAAGCTGGCTGCACATCACTGCTGCTCTGATTCACATGGGGAGCTGCTCCCCCAAACCCATGGCCCTTAGTGGGGTGGGAAGGCTCAGTCCTATACCTGTGACTTTGCCCTGGGTCCAGCTAAAGGCAGAGGGAGTCAGGGAGCACCAGAGTCTGTCTGTATTTGTTCCTTTATTCAGCTCTAGCTAAGAGGAAGTTAGAAATCAGAATGACTAGAAGCAAGGAAGAGCCCATCCTGGGGACTGGCACTTGACTGCTCTACGAGTATATTTCTATTAGACACTGCCATCCTTTCAGGTTTCCTTATTATAGCAAACACTCACATGGCATTTGTGATCCTTTCTGGGATGACACCACACCACGTTAGGTAATAAAATCGCCTGTAATCTCACAAAGCATAAGGCTCAAGACAAATACAGTCTGTAAACAGTTCTGCACTTCAGGATGTTTTATGAGCTGGGCCACCATTTACTTAGGGCTAAACCCAAAGAAGTTCATTTCATCTTCTGGAAAAGGCATCGTGTGCCTGCAAGAGGCTCTGTTCCTCAGGGGGTATCGGCATGGTTACTACTATCAAACTCTCAACTATCTTCTTCCCTTTGCTGCTGGCAGGTCCGTGTCATTCCCTCCCTGTTCCCCTCTCCCAGCAATAGCTGTGTGATATTTAGAAATGTGGATAAATGTCAGCAGGACTCTGCCAGCAGTGGGGAGGTGTGGCATTCACCAGGACTGCGTTACACTGAAACATGAGTGATGGGAAAGGGGCCCGGAACTCCCTGCCCAGTGGTTCACGCATTGCTGGAGGAGTCTCTGTGTGGAGGTCTGACACAGGGAAGCAGCAGGGGATGGACTGTGAGCAAAGACAGACAGAGCCTTGTTTAAAGTTGCTGTATCACAGTAGAAACTGAAGCAGAGACAGAGAGGTGAAGTGATGGGAATGGCACAAGGATCATCCCTTTCTGAGATGTTACAGACCAAGTTGTGCTCCTGCTGTGGCCAGAAAGCCTTTTGCTCAGTCCATGAAGGCACAGGGTATTTTAGATTTTAAAATACAGCTGCCAGTGGGGGCACCTTCCAGAAACAAAAGGGGGAGACTGGCATGGCACTGAAGTGAACTGCCCATGGCTGCCTGACACCCATTCCCAGGGGCTGCCCTGACCTGTGCACAGAGGGGTGCTGGCAAATCACCCCATGCAGGTAAGGGAGAACATGTCATCCATCCAGCAGTCAAGATGCCAAGAGGCATCATCAACCTGACCCCAGGATGGAGCTGCTGTTGGGGAGCGAGTGGCTCCTTTCCTGTTGATTTGGGAACATCTTTTTGGCAGAACCCCACACCTACTGTCCCATATTTGATTACTGTTTCAAAGGGTTCGACTTCTAGTCACCAGTGAGAGCAAGGACAATGTCTGAAAGATGTATCATGCAGAGTTGAATCAGACCACTGTCATTTAGAAGTGAATTGACCTGGCAAATTCAGCTAGGGCTGGGCTTCTGCTTGGAAAGCTTGAACCTAATGCATCACGGCAGACTGGAATCAGTAGTGTCATCCCCGGTGTCACACACAAGTCACACCAGTGACTTCCAGACCAAGATAACTTACCAGGCTGTTTTGAACATTTTCAAGACTGATGATGCTGCAGCCTTTCTGGGCCCCTCCTCTAGCCTTTGATCTTTCTACATCTTATGCTACAGTTTGTGCTTGCTGCCTCCCATCATTGCACATCTCTGAGCACACTTGGCTCTGCTACCTAGAAAGAGACATAGACAACAACAGGATGACCCCCCTTCACCTCCAAAACCCTCCACTTATAATCCCAGCCTCACCCAGAACACAGAGGTCTTTAGCAGGGAAAGACCCAAACTGGCCACACTACCCCCAGTGTTCCAGTGCACGTTGGAACAGCTCTGGGAATCACATCCACAGCCATTGAGTAGCTCCAGCTGTGCTGCACTAATTCATCCCCCACCGGCGGGTGTCAGTAGCTTCTGGAATAAAGCAGAAGCGGGAGAACCTTCTCAGCTGTTACCCCTTTGACAGATTTCAAGCACACACCCTTCTCTCATCTGGCTATTTGTAGGGGTTCACACATCTATAGCCACTCCATTAGAGCTTGTCTTCACTGCTGGAAAGCTTCATTAACTCAGGCCAGCTAGTGCATATCTGCTGTTCAGAGGTACAATCAGAGTGGGAGACAAACCATGTGAGTTATAGTGTGAGAAAAAAGTAGAGTCAGGCTTGCAGAAGGCAGACTGACTTTATCTTCCCAGTGTCTTTGCCTCAGGATAGCACAAGCTATTTTCCCCTTGTTAGAAAGAGGGGAAAAAAGGTGGTGATGGTTTTGCAAGAGGCTAAAGGAGTCCTCTTATGGACTGTTCTGGGATAGATAAAGGAGGGCTATGAGGACAATCAGAGGGCTGGAGCACATCTCCTATGAGGCCAGACTGAGAATGCTGGGGCTGTTCAGTCTGGAGAAGAGAAGGCTTTGATGTAACCTTATTGTAGCCTTACAGGATCTGAAGGGGGCTACAAAAAAGCTGGGGAGGGGCTTTTTAGGATCTCAAGTAGTGACAGGACTAGGGGGAATGGAGCAAAGCTGGTGATGGGTAGAGTTAGTCTTGATGTGAGGAGGAAGTTCTTCACCGTGAGAGTGGGGAGAGCTTGGAATGAGTTGCCCAGGGAGGTGGCTGGGCACCTGGAGGTGTTTAAAGCCAGGCTGGATGAGGCTCTGGCCAGCCTGATCTAGGGTGGGGAGTCCCTGCCCATGGCAGGGGGTTTGGAACTGGATGATCCTGTGGTCCCTTCCAACCCTGACTGATTCTATAACTTCTTCTCAGGGAGGGAGACAGGGTGCTGGAGGGGGCTGCTTGGGGGGTTTGTGAGTCTCCTTTTCTGGAGACGTTTGAAACTCGCTTGGTCCTGGCCTGGGTGATCCTGCTGGGGCAGGAAGATTGGACTGGATGATCTTTTGAGATCCCTTTCAATCCCTGATGATTCTAACTCCAAGGGATTCTGGGAATACCTGGAGGAAAAGGATATTAGGATAAAAGTAAACTAGGATCTTAGAAAAAACGTCTTCCCAGAAGGAGTGGGGAGGCCTTGGAACAGGAAGTTGTAGGGCAGACAGTTGGACTTGATGACCTTGAAGGTCTTTTGCCACCTTGATGAATCTATGATGATTCTCTGAAGAGAGAAGAAAAGATGCCCCTAGGCAGCACAACAGGGTGAAATGCTATGGCTGCACCAACTTCCCTGGCTCACCACAAACCTTACCTTGGGAAACTGCAGAGGGGCCTGAATCAGAGAATACAATAATTAGGGCTGGAAAGGACCTCCAGGATCACTAAGTCCAGCCCTCATCCCAACATCTCCCTAACCCCTAGAGCATGGCCTCAGGTGCTCTATCTGCTCACCTTTTGAACACCTCCAGGGATGGCACCTCCACCACCTCCCTGGGCAGCCTGTTCCAGTGTCCAACCACTCTCTCTCAGGAAATAACTTCTTCCTATGATCCAATCTAAACCTCCCCTCCAACTTGAGACCATTTCCCCTCATCCTGTCATTAGTAATTTGGGAGAAGAGACCAGCACCATCCTCGCTATGACCTCCTTTTAGGTAGCACTAAGGTCTCCTCTCAACCTTCTCTTCTCTAGACTAAATAACCCCAGTTCCCTCAGCTTCTTCACAGGGTCTGTTTTCCAGACCTCTCCCCAGCCTTGTTGCCCTTCTCTGGACCTACTCCAGTGGGTGAGAGGAAAAAGCTTATTTATAATAAGGCTGCTTAGGTTTACAACTGGTTCATTCTTGCACCTTGCACATAATGGGGACTGCATACATTCCGTGACTGGAGCAGTCGGCATCTGGGATTTTCCTACACCTTCAGTGATTTCCTTCACTTTTATGAGCAGCAACCCAGGGATGGTGAAAAGAGAGCAGGTATTACTGGAAATGGCAACCATTTCTCTGGAAGGGGAAAATAAATGGCCTTTTGCGGGCCTGAGTGAGAAATGAAAAGTCCCCAAGCCAGCCATCCTTCTGGAAACCTCTGGCCTCACAATACACTTTGCCACTGATCTGTTCTAATTCCAGGAACAACACAGAGAGCTGAGGCTCAGACCGTGGGCAAATTCGCCTTTTGGCTCCAGCAGCAGAGATCTTTAGCTGCAAATGCCTGCTGCTGACAGCCTGCGCCGTGGCTGCAGCCCAAGCCCTGCTGGCACAGCCGCGCTGGAAAAAAGAAAATACATTTCATTCCCCAATGGTCATGCTGTAATGGCATGAAATTAGAAACTCTAATCAATAGCGCTTTACACAGCATGACTCTCATGTCAAAAGAGCCCGTGGTTTAAAAAAGAAGAGTCCCAAATAAATATGAAAATCAAGGCTGTGAAGCATCAGTAATGAAGTGGAATTCTGTCGAGCAGCCCCAGCCAGTAGGTCTCATCACAAAAGCCTTCTCTCACCAGATCCTTCCTTCTCCACACCTCCGTGAACTTCCATCTCCAAATAATTTTCCTTTATTTATTTTCCCTTTGCACATGAAATGTCACTGGTTTGAGCACGGGTGACAAAACCAGGGAGGGAAGGGCTTTCTTGCACCCTCTTCTCAATAATTTCACCTTTCTGTTGCCTTGTTTTAGGGCTCTGGAAAAAGCACCAACCCACTTCTGTTCCCCTTTCTGGGGGAGACAGTGAGACCGACACCACAACTTTCTTCTAAGAGGTACCTCTCCTGTTCCTCAAGAATGTAAATCAAATGCAGATTACTATCACTGCAATGACAACAGCAGTCAAGAGTTACTCTATCTGCATCAGGAGTTAAAGGCGGCTGAGGCAAGACTATTATTTTTTGCTGGAACAGGTGACACTTTGCCAGAAAAACCACTGGAGAGGTAAAGTATTCAAAAATAATAAGCAGACCCCCAAAGGGCATGAAGAACTGTCAGCCACAGGGCTCTCAGGCAGTCACACAATTCTTTTGGGAGCTAGCGGAGTTTTAGTCGTTTTGGGTTTTTTCCAGCGCTTGTTAGAAAACTCCTCTCGCCGTGCACTGCTAACACCAGCACAGCTTGGCAGGTGAAGAAAGCCCCCAATATAGCAAGCTCTAGTGTAGGGTTTGTTAATCAGCCCTTCCTCCTGCTCACAGCTCTGCCTGGCTGGGCAGCTCTTGTGGCAGAGACCTGGTGATTGAGCAAGTGCTGGGTGTTTTCAGGACTGCCTGACTTTGAAACAGAAATGAAGGACCTCCAGAAAGAGCTGCTGAAACCAAGGCACAGAAATCAGCAGCAGTAAAACTTACACGGCTTCAAGTGAAGGTCTCAATCATTTTGAGGAGTGTCCCTGGCGATTCCTGGGTCCTTCACCTAGTTTTACCCCCAAACCACATTGCTCTGGTTAATTGAATTGCTCTGACTTTAGCATGAAAATGTGTCAAGATTTTCACGTGAGCCCATTCTACTTGAAATCTCAGTGAAGACAGAGCCACTGAGGTTTGCACAGCGAGCCCATGGCCTGCTGAGGCTTTCAGGGAGCTGAAGAACTNTCTACCCAGAACAGATTGCCAGGGATCCCCCATCCTCAGATTCAAGAACTTTTTCCTCCTGCCCAGCCACAATCTGCCCTTTCCAGCTTCAAACCATGACCCCCCATCCTATCATTCCCTGCCCTTGTGAACAGTCTTCCCCAGACTTCTGACAGCCCCTTTCAGGGATTGGGAGTTTGCTCTAAAGTTTTCCTGAAACCTCCTCCTCTTCAGGCTGAACAGCCCCAGCTCTCTCAAACTAATCTGTAAAGGATTTTGGGAAGGCCGTCATGCTTTACGTTGTTGCTGTGAACTCCAAAACACTGGCTCCTGTCAGAGGAGGACACCATGGGCCAGGATCTGTGGAGCTGTTCCCACAACACTGTTTTAGCTCTCTCTCTCTCTCTCCCTGCCAAGCAGTTGCCTTCACTTTAGAGCAGTCCCTTACATCATACCATGTCTGAAAAATGGGATAAATGCCAAAAAATACATCTCTCCCAATCCCTCAATAAAACCAGTGACTTGTGCAATACATGCAGAGCTTTAACGTGGGGAACTTCAAGTCACTCAGCATCTGTTAATCAGCAATGCAGCAGTCCCCAGAGACTGTGTGGAAGTGAAAAGGTTATCCTTCTCTCCTGCACATTAGGCTGCTGAGCTCCATTACACACAACTGGAGGATGATTTTATGGGTGGCAAAGAATTCCTTGATTCTGTGGATATTATTTTAGATGTGGAAACCCAGCTGCCGAATGCTGATTTCAGGTTAAACAAAACTTGCAGCCAACACTCATTCTCACCCTATTAATGAATATAATCTTGCCCTGCCACTGCCTTTTCTTCTTTCCAGAAATAGCAGGAGAAGGATTTTCAAATCCTTTTAGGTTTACAAAATGTTATCACACTCTATTCCTTTAATCTTCTGATGCTGAAAGACGGATCTTTTTCTCTTACGGCTGGATGTACTTCTATACTTCAGCATCAAACCATGAAAAGAATTAGGCTTAAAGAAACAAAAAAGAGTATCATTTGCAGTGTTAGCATCCACTTGGGCTTGTCTGCACTTTCTCAGCCTTGAATTCCACCATGTTTGACCAGAATGAATGTTACAGAAGAGAGAAGTAAAAGAATAAAGAGAAGACTCGGGGGACCTTACAATGACCTTCCAATTCCTGAAAGGGGATATCAGAAGGCTGAGGAAGACTGTTCACAAGGATAGGATGATGGGTCATAATTTGAAGCTGGAAAAGGGCAGAGTGAGGCTGGACATGAGGGACAGGCTCCTGAATCTGAGTGAGGGATCCGTGGAACAGGCTGCCCAGAGAGGTGATGGCAGCCCCATCCCTGGAGCCATTGAAAGTCAGGCTGGAGGGGGCTGGGGGAAATCTATTCTAGTTTGAGATGTCCCTGCTTGTTCTAGGGGGGTTGAACTAGATGCCCCTTGGAGGTCCCTTCCAACCCAGCACATTCTGTGATTCCATGAATAAGTTTAGTGCACAAAATGGGCTGCTGGGCAGGGAACAGGAAAATTATCTCATTTACAGCCCTGGTGGAGACAAGAATTTGAAGAGCTCAAGAGCTGCCAGGGAGAGAAGTCAGTTGAATAGCAGAAAGGATTCTTGAAGTCTTTCAGACCAGAACTCAGTAGAATACGCTGCAGGGTCTCAGGTGTCAGAGTAATAAGTACAAACTGTGCAAATATGACAGGGATGAAGCTGACCTGGAGGAATAAGATGGCCTGGAAAACCTCCAGAGGTCCCATTCATTTTCCAGTTTCTAGAGAAATACACAGATAACATGCACAGCTACAGTAATAGGCAGCGTGTTCCTCGAGCCATTCCTCCTCCTGAAGTGCAGTGAAGGCACAATTCATAGCCTGCTTTTTCATTTCCATGAATCTTAATTGCTCACATAATAATCGCAGAAGTATTTAATAATACAAAGCATATGGGCCAGATGTTCAACTGGTGTAAATCAACAGCACTCGGGAAGCTTCAGTGGTGCTGTGCTGGCGTAATCATTTGAAGACCCAGCGTGGCGTTTTTAAGGTGGCTCTCAGGATTTTAGTACCTTCTTACTGCTTCCACTAAAACCAAGTCACGGAGTTTATTGCCCGCATAGAACTAGCCCTCCCCCTCAAACACGCAGAATCTAAGACAAAAAATCTAAAGCTCAACATAGATTGACTGAAGATCACTTAAATCCCACTGATTTGCCCTCCTCTGACTATCATCACAAAGTTGTAAGGAGACCACATGTTTTCCCAACTGACCTCAGCCCAGTTCAGGTAGGGACAGGCAGCTCTTACTTGACCAGATGTCCAGCCAGTGCCTTGTTTTCTCTCATCAGGTACTATGTGAGCTCTGCTTTATTTGCTTCCCACTATAAAAAAAGAAAAAAAAGCTTTTAATTCACTTCCTCCCGGGAGTTTCTGTGATGCTCATTGATCCACTCCACAAGTACTTTGCAAACACTAATGGATCTAGTGAAACTCTCCACTAATCTCCTTCTGGAACTTGGCACCAAACTGCTCACTTCTGACGGTTTCTCCTTTTACAGTTGTTTTTCTTTGCTACTTGCTTCAGAGTCACTCCAGGGCTCATTAATTGTTCATCCTTAGTCCCTTGAAATTCTTCCTTTTAATCTTCCAGTAACTTGTTGGATACTGGTGTGAAATAGACTTCAATTTGCAGTCTTTCACACCTACAAAGATACCATTTGAACTGATTGTGGCATTAGCAGTTGCACATGGGTGCAGGTAATTGAACTGTAAAGCTTTGCCAGACGTATTCATTGGGCTTCTGATCTCATTTGTGAGACAGCCTTAGGGAATAGGCAATTTCAGCTCCTCAATTTATGACAACTGGTCATAGTTACTTAAATGGAATAAAATAAATCCTGCGGCATGTGTCCCTTCTGGAAACCCGGGTGACAATTGTGCCCAGAAGAGAATTGAATTGTGCAGTGACAGCACTGGGTGAGAAATACATACAGTGGAGAGGCAGATTTTCTTGTGGAGGTTCCCAGGTTAATATTCACTCTGCTTCTGTGATTCCCTCGTTGAGTTTCTTGCAGGTTTTAATAAATCGAATGGAGACTATGCAAATGAGATGGCCTGCTGGAGTTGAAAATATCCCACCCTTGTTAGCCTTGTGCTAATTATATACAGGGCTAAGCTTTGACCTACTCCACTTCCAGAACTAGGGCTACATTTTCAGCTGTCACTAACAGTTGGATTGTCAAAAGACCTTCAGACTAGCCTGCTTGGGCTTTTTTGGCAGCACAGTGCAAGGAGGAGGAATCCAAATGACCCCTTGACCGCAATCATTCGACATCGATACACTGGTTCTAAAGCCTGATCAGTAAATCTACTTACTTTTATTCCATTTAACAAGCAACGTAGGCTTTTTCTGCTTTTTTCTTTACCTTGGGTAGAAATTGTAATACCTGCACATCAGAGATTCAAATGGTTAGTTATAAATTTGAGGTCTATATTGCCCATGATTCCCTATGGACCATAAGCTCTACCTGGTAGCCTGACACAATGCCCACTGTGGAAAGGGATGAGGAGGTTGGGACTCTGCACCCATGTGGGACCTGCTGCAAGAACTCAAACTGAGAAGCATTCTGGAGTGTCTTTGTTCACTCCACACACTGAACTGGCCTTCAGCTGAGGTTCTGGGAGAAGTATGAACCTCCTTCAATGACAGTCTTTGTGAAGCTGTGAGCATGCAGCTTCTCACACAGCTTTGCTAACATCTTTCTGAGGATTTTACACCGGATACCCTTAAAGGTGAAGAAACTATGCTGGTACATGCGGTTTTCCAAAGAACTGGTATTAAAAACAGGCGAAGTCCTCGAACTGTTCATGGTTATGACGATGTTGACTCTGGAGGGACCTAATAGCAACCTTCCAGTACCTGAACACTGGAGAGGGGCTCTTTCCAAAGGCCTGCAGTGATAGGGGGGCAATGATTTCACAATAGAGAAGGGCAGATTAAAATGGGCTGTTAGGAAGAAGGAGGGGGGTTGAACACTGGAACAGCCCCCAGGGGAGGAGTTGAGGAGATACTCAAGGCAAGACTGGACAAGGCTCTGGGAAACCTGTTGTAGTTCTATAGCTCACTGCAGGGACATTGGACTAGATGCCCTTTGGAGGTCCCTTCCAACCCAGGACAGTCTATGATCTGCTGATAAGATAGTTGCCAGTTCACACTAAGCTCTCACAGCTGCCCATGACACTTAACATCAGGGAAGCATTTTTCTCTTAGTGCCATTGTCCATCTGGGGTGAGGCTTCCCCTCTGGAGCAGATTTGTACATCACTTGCATAAGAACTGAAGATGGACTAAAATATGCTGAGTTCTCTGTTCCTCATCCCCAGACACAGACACCTTTATTGTCTAACCCAAACCATTCAGAAAAGTATGGAACTTATCTCAGTAGGTCTGAGCTGGAGCTGGAAATGACCTGATCTCTGAAGCCTATGATGTTTTTTCACCTTTAAAGAGGTCACCTGAGCAAAGAGGTTTGTTTGCCATTTCTGGCAGACAGTGCCTGTCCCCCCTCAAAGTCAACAAAGTGACATCTCTGCTCCAAGCTACTGAGGCTGCTCAGTCTCCTCCTTCTCTTCCCCTAAGTAAACAAAGATGTTTAACTGCATTTGCAAAACGTGGCCTCAGTGGTGGTGGCCAGACACTTCTGCCTTGTAGTTCTGCTCTTTTTTTCTTCTGGCAGGTTCTTCTGGTGTAAGAACCTCGTTTCTATCAAGTGCTCACCAAGAAATGTGCAAAGTGATCTTCCGCAGGGCTGAGGTCCTGGTCCTGGGTGCCAGACAGCAGCTGCCACAGCTATGAATGTGCTGCTGAGAACACTGGTGTGGATTTATGAGATTATCTTATGTCCAAGCTGCACATTTCTTAATTATCAGCATTCTTTCTCTGTACAGGAAGAGTTTGCATAATTTTCCAGCAGTAGAGAAACAGCAAAAATTAAAACAATAAATGAAAAGAGCAGCAACTCATCACAAAATTGCACAGACAGTTACTGGTGTTGCTCTTTTTCCTTGCTCAGCTAATGCAGGCATCAAGGATGAGCAGAGCCTCGATTCAGCTCCCATAGAACCACGGCAGCTCTTCCTCCTTGAAGAGCTGGTCCCACATTAACACATTTATTCCACAAGTTCTTTGTGGATCTCAGATAGTTTTGACAAAGAATGGCAACTCACATAGTTGTGGGATTGCTGTCTAAGTACTGAATACTGTTGCTGTTCTGGGCAGTGTTACTGGCACCAGTGAGACCATTCAAAGTAGTGGAGGGAGCAGAGGATACAGTGTTTTTGAATCTGAAGCCCTACAGAGCAAACACATTCACCATTTGGGATGAATGTGTAGCAGAGGCAGCACATACCTCGTACACAGGCAGGGGATTGATGCAAGAAGCTGGAGAGTACCAGAATAAACAATCAGGCAGTGGGATTTGTACAGGGACTCAACTACCTTTGTCATGGGTTTAACCTTCCAGGATACTTTCGCGATGTGGTCATAGAATCATTAAGATTGGAAGACACCTCCAGGAGCACCTAGGCCAACCATCCTGGGGTCTGCACATGTTCTGCTCTGCCAGGAAGCTCCTGAGACAGTCTGTGCCACCCTCAACCACTGACTTCTGCAAATGGGAATTAGGAGTGCATGCTGCTGAAGTGCTTCAACCCAGCATCAATTTATTGCTGCCCATTAAATGATGATGACTTTAAAACAATTTTTATCAGCAGCCCCTGTGAAAACTAAATATATGCTTTGACTCTGCAGTGTCTACGCCATGTGTGGTACAAATACCTGCCACCCCGGCACCGCATAACTCAAACTGCCACTGCCCCCACAATAGATCTTGAAGGGAGCCCATTCACATGCTGTACTCTGTCAGGGGACTGACAGCTCCTCGCAGTGTACATCAGCAGGAAGATGACACTCTGCTTTTGTGGGTTAGAGGCTCCAAGATATATCATGGAAAATGCTGCCTGGTTCCTGGAGCAGACACAAGGTGTTATTGCCAAAATAAAGCAGAAAAAGTGGGGCAGATTTTGCACCTGGCCACCCCACAGCTGTTTCAACAGTCAGGGGACATGAAAGCAGCTTCTTATGGTAGATAGCAAGTTTCCTCATCACTTCAGTCCAAACCTGTGTTCCTAAAGCTACTTCTTCAGGGTTTAGCTTTTGCCTTAGTTTTTACCTTATGCTTCTATCCATGAACTTGCAGTGGACTTGCACCCGTTGAGCTGTATGCACGCTGTGGGACAGTAACCTGGATTTTATAACGCTAGGCTTAGTTCTGTGTTCCCAGAATGAGGAAAGAATTCAGCCAACAACAGTAAAACTTTGTGAAGAAAGGACACAACTGCCTACTGGTACTTTAAATTCTCTGGTACCACTGAGATATGTAATCACAGAGAGGTGATTCTGCCCCTCTACTCTGCCCTAGTGAGACCTCACCTGGAGTCCTGTGTCCGGCTTTGGAGCCCAAAACACAAGAAGCACGTGGAGCTGTTGGAGCATGGACAGAGAAGGCCATGAAAATGCTCAGAGTCCTGGAGCTCTGGACACAGGCTGAGAGAGTTGGCTTCAGTCTGAAGAGCTTGTTCAATCTGAAGAGGAGAAGGCTCTGGGGGGAATTTACAGTGATCTTCCAATCCCTGAAAGGGGCTGTCAGAAGGCTGAGGAAGACTGTGCTCAAGGGCAGGGAACAATAGGATGAAGGGTCACGGTTTGAAGCTGGAAAAGGGCAGAGTGAGGCTGGACAGGAGGAAAAAGTTCTTGAACCTGAGGGTGGAGGATTCCTGGAACAGGCTGCCCAGAGAGGGGGTGGATACCCCATCCCTGGAGCCATTCAAGGTCAGGTTGGATGGGGCTCTGGGCAATCTGTTCTGGGTAGAGATAGATAGATATCCCTGCTTGTTGTAGGGGGGTTGGACTAGGTGATCTTTGGAGGTCCCTTTCAACTCAATACTTTTGATGACCCTATAATTCCAGCATATATCAGAAAAGAGGTGTGAAGCTGTACAGCAGTCTCCACCAGTCCTTAACAGCAGGGGTGACACAGCCAGTGTCACAAAGTGCAAGGACATCTCCAAGTAGTCCTGTTCTAGTTAAGGTTCAGAAGTGTTTGTGGAGCAGCACCCCAGTGCAAAGTCTTGGGTTTAAACAAGAAAAAAAAAAAACAAGACAAGAAAAAGCTGTAAATTGTTAAGAGGCCTCAATTGTAGGGTAACTCCCACACCCTCAAAGACAGATTTTACAGCATCAAAATAAGATGGAGAAAGCATGGCAGGTTTATAATATACACAAGTGAAACCAGTCTTAGCCAGAGCTGGAAGTCCCCATTCCAAATTTCACCATCTACTGGCTCAGGCTCCTTCCCCACAGATATAAAGCTTGACGTAGGCTCCTAGGCCGTGCTTTATAAAGTCTGACTGTTTCATTCAATGCATTGTAATAAATTGAATGAACTACCAGCAATAAGTTCACAGGCAACACTATCTTTTTTCACTAAAGTATACTCCCTTAAAAATACACCAGCAGCCTAAATCAAACTAGATTGAATTTCATGCTGAAGAATCTGTGAATATTCATTTTAAAATAGTCACCAAGAGCCTAATTTTAATTTCTGTGATGTTTCTGCTAATACCAATGCCTACTTAAAAGATCCATTAAAAAGCCTTAAGAATATTAACAGGGAAGTCTTACAGAATTGCACTAGAGTTTTATGTTTTGAATTACCATTACAGACTTTTTGGTTTAACTCTTGTTAAACAGATTTCATTATTAGCAGGAATATGTGCAAATTAAAACAAGCCCATTAAAATCTCAAATTCCATGCTAAAAAGATTAGGGATATTTGAGTTATTTTTTCTTCTGAAGGAAGAAATGTAATAAAAAGTGATAGGGAGTAAAAACCAACAGGATCAGCAGTGGTTAGACAGTGGTGAGAGGTCCTTGATGTACTTCAGAATAACTTGTTTCATACAAGCAGTGGTCTGCACTGTGTGTTTTCCTTCCCATCACAAAGATATTTGTAAAGTCTTTATCAGAGATCTTAATCTGTCTCGGAAGTGCAGGCTCAGGGAAGAGACAGATGTGTCCCCCACAATGACACCAGTTTGGTTCAGCCAGCCTAGAACTCTCATCTGTAGTGCAACTCAACTCAACCTTCTCTCTGCAATCTCCTGGTTTAAATACAGGCTCCTGGGGCTGGAAGTGAAGGCTTGAATTTGATCCTTAAATCATAGAATCATAGAATTGTTAAGTTGCAAAGGTCTTTTAAGATCCAGTGCAACCATGAACTCAGCTGTCCTAAACCCACGGCTAAACTCTGTCCCTAAGCTCTAGATCTATATACAACTTTAAAACACATCCAGGGATGGAGACTCAACCACAAGGCTGGATCTCTGACAGGACATCTACAGGGTTTGGTGCTCTGTGCAGGACTAGACTTCTCTCTGTACAACAGAAATTAAACTGAAAGACTCCACAGGCCTTGGAACATGCTGCCCAGTGAGGGGGTTGAATCACCGGTCCTGGGTGTGTTTCACAGTCATGGAGACCTGGAGCTCAGGGACAGGGTTTAGTAGTGGGTTTACGACAGCTGGGTTCATGGTTAGACTCGAAGAGCTTGGAGGTCTTTTCCAACTTGAAAGATTCTATGACTCTAAGAGCTAGGACAGATCTGCAATAGTCTTTTCCAACCAAAATTTTCCCATGAAACTGCTCATCAGCTTGTCAGAAGTGGCACTGACTGCACTGTCTTGGGCTGGAGCTCTGGAAGGATGTCCATCGTTTCAGCACCAAAAAGTATATATTTATTCAGTGAGGCTGACTCTAAGGTTTAAGGCACAGCTTAATGACTTCACACAGAAGTGAGATCTGCAAAATACACTTTCACTTCAGTTGCTTTGGTGCTCAGCTCCTGTATTGATCGCCTCAGCTTCTAAATAACTCTCAGTTCAATACAGTCATCAATGAAAAGCATGCTGCTCTAATAAATCACATGAATATTCACACTGTATTGTGTGAAATACATGTTTTGTTACACACAGCTGCTTTATATCCTTGTTCCTTGGCCAGTTACTTCTGTCCTTCTCTTTACCTGTTGCTGGAAGGGTTGCGGAGCCACTGACCCTTGCCTCAGCTCCTGTGAGTCACAGTGAATTATCTGTGTTAAAACTCACTGCTGTCAAGCTGCCAAATCTTTTGCATTAATCCTGAAAATTGCAATTAATGAGTGCTAAGAGGATCTTTCCACCTTTGTGTATGGCTCTATTCAGTTGTAACGATCCCTGCTGCTCCACCAGCAACTGAAGCCTCTTAGAGTCATGTTTTTTGGCTCTGGGGCAGACAATGCACTCAGGAACAGGCAGTGGGGCTTCTTCCTTTCTTTTGCTTTGTTTGATAACTTGGCATCAAGGATGGTCTACACTGAATATGGGGAAGATCAGATTTACTAGGAGCCCATGGTCACCAGAGCATGGGGTGTCCCACCAATATTTCAGGACTTTGAAGTCACAGAATCACAAAATCATTGAGGCTGGAAAAGCCCTCTGAGATCATCCAGCCTAGACCATGACCTGACATCACCTTATCAGCCAGATCAGGGCACTAAGTGCCATGCCCAGACTTTTTTAAAACACCTCCAGGGATGGGGACTCCACCACTGCCCTGGGTAGGCCATTCCAGTGTCTGATCACCCTTTTCATGAGGAATCCAACCTAACCCTCCCCTTGCAGCTTCAGGCTGCCTGGGAGAAAAGTCCAGCTCCCACCTGACTACAACCTCCCTTCAGGTAGTAATAGTGATAAGGTCCCCCCATGAGTCTCCTCCAGGCTAAACACCCCCAGTTCCCTCAGTCATTATTTAGATCCTCTGTAACCTGTTGTGAGATGGAAGATGGAGCTGGGAATCAGGTTGCCACAGATCTACAGCCCCACTTTGGCTGGTTAATATGGTAACTAGGATCCAGCTTCTCAAGCTTTTACAGAGACTCAGCTCTCTGACGACTACCAAAACCTTCAAAATATTTTTTTTTAGTTATTAAGAACCAGTCTTAGGAATCTCATTGACACACAAACACATTATCCCCAAGTATGGATGGTGGAGCTCTGAATGGGTCTAGATCAATTAATCCCCTCACTGGGCACTGTGAAATACTACAGTGATCTTTAAGGTTTTGTCCTGAGTTAGAATGAAAGTCTAGATGGGTTCTGGGTTGGTGGTGCCTGCAATCCAAGCTCGCCAACCAGCTCTCAGAATTCAAGAGTCAATGAAGCAACTTCGCTAAAGAGAAAAGCATTTATTGAACCCATCACCAATAACAGAAGGAAAAATCCAAAACAAATAAAAGAATCAAAAAAAGTACAACAGAAACTGCATTACACACTGAGAGAAATGGGAGACAGCTAACACATTGATTTTTGGCTTCAGATGAGAGCCCCGGAAAATTACACTCTAATCAGAGGGGGAAATTCAGCCATCCCCTCCATCCATAGAACTCAGCAGGGCTCCTGAGGCCCTCTGATGTTGTGATGCTTGTGGAAAAGTCCCTTTTCCGGTCCTTTTGCAGATGCCAGCTTTTCCTTAATGTGTCAGACTTGATTCTAACTCCTCTTGTCTTGGGAGTTCTTCTTTGAGGCCACAGCAAAATCTCAGATGCAGGAACAGACACTTCAGAACCCCAGTCTCTTTCTGTTTGCCAAGGGATTAAGAGATCAGTCCCATCTGCTTTTAGCAACAAACCTTCAGGTCAAGCAGTAGGAACCTCCATACGTCTGCCTCAGGACTTCTCTCTCTCCTATCAAAAGCTTCTCCCAGTCTCTCAGTGGCTGAACTGAGATACAGCATCTGTGTCAGCCCCATGGCCCTGGTCACGAAAGACATGCCCATGGTGAGGACAGAGGCAACATGGGGCTGGTCACATGGGGCTACACCTGTTGTGGTAAACAGGCCCTGCTCCAGGGTTTCCTCTCTTTCCTCTTTTTCCTTCTCCCAAGTGGTCACAGCTCTGAGGGAGGGAAAGGGTTAAGAGCTCACCACTTCAGCATCTTCAAAGGTGATCAAGTTATGAGAAGACTGTGTGGGAGCTTCAGCTCTATGCTTCAATGTCTTGCTGTCTGACAGAGCTGAGTCTTCAGCTGGTTGCAGCACTCGAGAACCAGCCCTACTCTGTTCAAAATGCATGCCATGCTTCAAGTGGTGGAGTGGTTTGAGTGGCAGCTCCCCGAGCGGTGGCTGCAGTTCAAGGGTTCAGCTTCCTCTGCGTTCCAGCCCTCAGGGAAGGGGAGAAGGGAATCCATGGTTAGCCCCCTGCAATAATAGGGCTGCAGGCCATTTTCTGCCTCTCCCCCCGCCCTGAGTTGGGGGTGGGTATGCTCAGCCCCTTGGCCCAGCAGAGCTCTTTCTCTGCCAAGAGACAGAACCAGAATGACTGTAATCTGGAAGTCCACTCCCTTTTGTAGGCTTTTATAGTCCACCAATCACCTCTGGTGTCAGAACACTACAATTCTCTCTAATTTCAAAATAAAATGCACTTTTGGCATAAAACCACAAAATCCAACACCTGAAAATTTGGCAAATTTTCAAACTACAACAGAAGAGAGAACTGTTGGTATTTTTCAGCACAGACTGGTTTTCATTCTCTCATAACAATCTCACCTCCTCTTCAAATGCTGAACAGTTTCAGGAAGGGTTTTTGTTCCTGAATTTTACCCTTAGTGTGACCAGCAAAAAGAGAAAGATAGGTGTTCAAGCTCCCATGGGCAGTAATTACGTTCACTAGCCATTGGCACTCCCTGGCTCTGATTGGTTCAGTGCTCAGACAGAAACTCAAATCATAGGATCATAGAATCATAGAATCATAGAATCATTAGGAATTGGAAGGGACCTTGAAAGATCGTCTAGTCCAATCCCCCTGCCACAGCAGGATCACCTAGAGCAAGTCGCACAGGAGCACATCCAGGCAGGTCTTGAACATCTCCAGTATCTCCTACAATTCAGTGGGTTGCTGAGTCTTGTGCTCCCGCTTTCACAAATCTCTTCACTGACATTGCCTTCCTAGGACTATTTATCTAACACACACTTCTTTCCCCTTCCCCTCTCTGTGTGGTCACTTGACTCTGGTCTGGGTTTATTGAGGCCACTTCCCCGTGACTGGAGTGTCTGTGCATTTCCAGTTTTGCAGTCCCGGAAATAACCCTGCAGAAATCACTCGAATTGCACTGGGGGAAAAAAAACATCGGATGTCACAGGAGCAACAAGGTTTATTTCTTTATTTCCTTAGAGAGGAAATGTTAGATAACTAACTGCTTCCCTGAGTTAATAACTTCCACTGTCTTTGGTGGAATTATTTCCCATCTGAACTAATAATGAATTTAACTTGTAATACCTAGATTTAATCTATAAATTCAGCTAGTAGCAGCTCTGTGAGGTTAAGCTCCTTTCTCTTCCTATTTTAAATGCTCTGTGAAATCAGAGGATGCAAACAGAACCTGAAGATAGAGTAGCCCAAGTGTTTACTGCCCTGAGCAGATACCCACCTATAGACATCACTCCAGCAGGGTATCTATAGATGGACAGAGGCTGAGTGCGACAGAGTTAACTGGGTTAGCCAGGCAAACAGCAGCACAGGGCTGGTCAGAGTGCACATCCTCAGACTCTGCATTTGCACATTTCCAAGCACTTAATGGACTTCTAATCTCAGCTGGGGACTAGAGCTGCTGCTGTCACATAAAACTGTAACGATTTCAAGGCAAAGGGAGACATTTCA
Organism: Upupa epops; assembly: GCA_013397515.1. Lineage (NCBI taxonomy): Eukaryota > Metazoa > Chordata > Aves > Bucerotiformes > Upupidae > Upupa > Upupa epops. The sequence goes on from VZRI01000223.1 coordinate 153,498, forward strand.
CAGTAGTTATTGCTGACATTAGGAATGTCAGCTGTGGTCATACATCCCATCCAGTGCTGCCCACTGAGCACAACTCAGCTCTGCTGTGAGAAGTTACACAGCGGTGCTGGTCCCACGTTCTGGTGGAGTGTGAGAGCTCCCAGATGGGTTTGCACCAGTTCATCCTGCTTTAGTCTGGCTCTGGCCACATTGCCATGTGCTGTGGGATACTCATAGACCTTTCTAGTCCTGTTAAATCTCAGGTCTTGCACAAGTAAAGGTGGCTTTGGTAGGAAAATTATAAAATCAGGTTTATGCAACTTATATAAAACAGTAGTTCAGCCTTTCTTGGGTGGAGATCACAGCCATGCAGTGTCTTTCCTGAGCACTGAAGGCCAGGAATGAGCAGCAAGTAGAGAACACAGTGTCCATCTGAAACTGCTGGGTCCTGGGGAAAGGAGACAGAATTTGGCCAGTGGTATTAGAAATTGCCTGTATTAGAAATGAAGTGTGGCTAGCAGAACTAGGGCAGTGATTGTCCCTCTGTATTTGGCATTGGTGAGGCCCCACCTCAAGTACTGGCTTTGGTTTTGGACACCTCAGTACAAGAGGGGCATCAAGGTGCTGGAGAAGGTGCAGAGTAGGGAAACTAGACTGGCAAAGGGTCTAGAGCACAGGTCTGATGAGGAGGGGCTGAGGGAGCTAGGGCTGTTTAGCCTGGAGAAGAGGAGGCTGAGCAGAGACCTTAATGCTCTCTACAACTACCTGAAAGGAGGATGTAGAGAGTTGGATGCTGATCTCTTCTCACAAGTGACTGGTGACAGAACAAGAGGGACTGGCCTCAGGCTGCACCAGGGGAGGGTTAGGCTTGGCATTAGGAAATTTTTTTTCACAGAAAGAGCAGTCAGGGATGGGAGGAGGCTGCCCAGGGAGGGGGTTGATTTGTCATCCCTGGAAGTCTTCTAAAACCACAGAGATGTCGTATTAGGAAACAGGGCTTAGTGGTGGCTCTGAGGGCAGACTTAGCAGAGTAGAATATATGGGTGGACTTGATGATTTCAAAGATCTTTTCCAACCTAAATGATGCTATGATTCTGTGAACTAAGTACCACCATGGTGCTGGGGTCCACTGTGACCACAAGCTGGATGATGATTTTAACACATCCTTGGATACCAGAGGCTCTCTCAACATGGAGCATCACCATGCCCACTGATTCCAGAGGGAAGTCTGTAAAATCATTAGCCTTCTGTAGCTCCTGGAACTAATTGCTTGGGTTATGGGTAAAATGGACTCCTTCCCATGAATATACTGAAAGGGTGTTTATGGATGCTGGGATAGTAGTGCAAATAAAATCAGCAGAGAAAGAGCATTTAGCAGTTGGGAGAGGAAAGCAGCATTTTTCCAGGAATATGCAGGCTCCTGCTTTGATGTTGCATTCAAGCCAAAGCAAGGACATGTTTTAAATTCCCAATAATTTGAGTTTCTTTTTAATTTCCCAAGCCTGGCTAAGTTCTTAAAGACAAGAGCTCTTGCTCCTGGGGTTGGCTTTCCTTTGCAATCACAGTTCAGCTCAGAATACTATTTAAATACCAATTATTGTAATTCTCGGCAGAAATATTACAGGCATTCAGCTTTTTTTTTTCTTAACAGCCAAAGGGAGAAATTTCCAGCATCTATCAAACCTCTTTTCTTTTAATCCACATTAAAATCTCTTCCCAGGAAGACTGGGAAATGGAGCATAGTTGATCATTAAGGTTTAAAGATCTGTCATGGCTGCCCTGTGCCAAGCCAGCTTGTCTAGAGTAAACTGTGGAGGAAGGGTGGCTAGAGAAAACAAAGAGTGTTGAAGCTAACAAGTAATGGAGAGTAGATAGTTGGGATACACGGATCTCCCATGCTTTCCTGCAAGGAGCAGGTTGTCCATCTCTCTCATTATGGGGAAGATAACCCAAATCTCCTTCGCATTTTGTCATCAGAAAAGAACTCCTGCCATGGCAGTGGAGTCTCTCTTGCCTATGGTGACCCTTCTCATGAACTGTACTGGGTTGGAAAGGATCTCCAAAGGTCATTTAGTCCTGGCATTCCTCCTGTTTACTCCAACTGGAAAGGAAAGCAGAGTTACTTAGCACCTTGTCTGCTGAGATCCTGGGTCTTCAACAAGGTGAGAGGGTCTACTGCTGCCAAGAGTTGTCATGCTGCACAGTGAGGCTGCTCCAAAGCTATCATTTTCATTTCCTTCAACTGTGGCTATCAGATCTGCAGGGAATGTCCTGGCACAAAGACTGAGTCAGGGGTTCTGTGATGAAAGTTTTCATTGTTATTATACTGGCACTGTGAAATATTGAAAAAGAAAGTTAGAGAAGAGCTGTTGTATTATACTCCCTTCTCAGCTCAGGTGACTTTGTGGACACTGGCCATGAAGTGCAGCAAAGGAGCCTGCTCTGCTCCTTTTATCTGTGGAGCTGCTGCTTCCCCACTCTACCATGACTGTGCTTTCACAAGGAAACAAAGCTTGTGAATGTGGAAAAGTCCTTCCATCTAGCCCTCTGTCATTGCCTCTTCCCCTAAGAAGCTGCAGCAAATTTGGCACAGACATGGGTTATAGGTTAAAAATGAAACTCATGAAGCTTTTGGGGAATCAGGGTAACTAGGAAATCCCCATGGCTCTGCCCTGCAGAGGGACAGTGGCACCATCATCAGCCTGGAGGACTTTGTGCCATGTGAGGGCCCAGGGAGCCCTCTCACACTGTCTATCCCTGAGGACACACTGCCAGGGGAGAGTGGATGGTTCACTCACACAGGAGAACTTCAAGAAGAGGCCTTCCAGGCACAGGGGCAACTGCAACACTGGGAGGAAGGCAGGGAACCCAAATCTTTGTGCAACAATTTATGAAGCAGCCCAAATTGGTAAATGCTAATCCTGTTCTTACATCCCACCAGCAGCCCTCCAACTCAGTATGACAGGACCAGTGTCTGCACCCCCAGATAAGTAGAGCCAATGGCTCACGTTAAGCTAAAAACTGTCCCTTTTGCTCCCTCCTCTTTCTTCAGCTGCACCCATTGTGAGCTGAGCGCAGCTGGGATTCTGGCCCTCAGACTCTATAGGAGCTACAGCAAAGTGTTTAATGTATTCTTAGCTTTTAAAACACTATTCATCAGCTGCAATCAAAGAGGAAAGCCAGCATCATGTTGCCAGCCAAATTAATCACAGCTCCCCCGTCCCCGCCTCACACACCCAGTCACGTTGTGTGCAGCAGTGGTGGTCTCGAGACCACAGCTTAGCAGAGACCGGGAAAGGCCAAGGTGGTAAATGTAAATCCTGGCTGCTCTTAATCATGTTGGTAATGACCATGTCATCAATCACAGGCTTTCTCAATTGCTCAGCAACCACAACCCGAGGGGATATTTTACAAAGAATTCAGTTCAGTGAGGGCTCTCAAAAGCTGGGTCACCATTATTCCCACTCGCACCAAAGAGGGTTTCTCCTGACTATCTGGTACTGACAGCACCCGTAAGCTCAGCATCTCCCTTGAATGCCTCACTGCAATGAGTAAAGCCAATAAAATTTATGCAGCTCAGAATTTCACTGACCTTTAGAAGAAAACATGCTAAGGAAAAACAAAGCACGTCAACAGAAAGGATTGGGTTGGGGGGAGGGGGGGAATAAAACCCCACTGCACTGCTGCCATCTCCCTACTCTCGGTATTTTTCACTGAGGACATGGTCAAAACACATCAGAGATTCAGCCTTTCAGACTTCTGAAAAATGTTGGAACATTGAGAACTAATGAGGATTTTAGTGGTTACAGATTTCTCCTAGAGATCTCCAAAGGACTCCAGACCTTCTGGCTGGAGACAGAAGATCACTGTGTGAAATAACCCACATGCAAATGGCCAACATCCTGAATTCCCAGAAATCTTAGAATCATTCAGGTTGAAAAAGGCCCTTGAGATCGCCAAGTCCAACCATGAACCCTGTTTTACCAAGTTCACCCCTAAACCATATCACCCCAACACCACATCTAAACAACCTTTCAATGTCTTCAGGGATGGTGACTCAATCTCCTCCTCTGGCAGCCCTTTCCAAGGCTCTTTCCATTTAGAAGGTTTTCCTACTGTCCAGCCTAATCCTCCCGTGGTGCAGCTTGAGGCTGGTCCCCCTTGCTCTGTCACTAATGACCCGTGAGAAGAGACCAGCACCCACCTCTCTACACTGTTCCTTCAGGTAGTTGTGGAGGGTGATAGGATTTCCCCTCTGCCTCCTCTTCTTCAACTGAAATGGTACAGAACCAGCCACAAGCCTGGTTATCTCCCACCTGGCAGAACTGTCGGGTCTCCATCACACCCCAGTGCAAAGCCAATGATGAAGCCTGTCCATAGGAATATTAATAACATTAGGTGCTTCTCCTGAAGGCTGGTGCCATGACCATGACTACATTTCACAGCCCAGACCGAACTGAATCAAACCTGTTTGATACCACTTGAAGAGCTGGTGGGAGCCTGAACACTTTGAGAAGAGTTCAAGATGACTTTACGGCAGCACGTCACAGGGAGATGGAAATGTCAAGCATAATTTGGCACTTGAAACATGAAGGAGAGAGACTTTCCCTTTGTTTTTATGCACACCTTCCCCTCCTCTGAAATGCACACACTCTGTTTCCTGCTCTTCCCAAAGCTTTCATCAGGCAGTGTTCAAATGTACTAGATTGGAGGAATCTCCAAGGATAAATGAGTACCTCGCATTAACCTGCTCTGTAAAAGTCAATTGGATGTATCTCACTATTCTTCCAGTCTTGGTAGGGAAACTAGACCCAAACAAGCTTTTCTCCTGTTATCTATCTTTTACAATCCATTCACTTGATCTTTCATGTAAGACTAGAGGATTACTGCTCACTAGTCCAATTCTGAATGGATTTGGGCTCACTTGTTCAGAAAATAATAGGCTTTGATCAGGTTTCAATCTCAGCCCTGCTGTCTGGAGTTGCAGACACTCAATTCAGTCTTTGCAGGCAGCAAGCAGGCACAGGGCAGTGGGAAAGACTGAGAAAGGGGTGAGCTTGCTCTCCCCCTAAAACACAAGTGCTCTTCCAGCTGTCAGCATGAGAAATACCAACAACAGTTGGCTGGGAGTTCTCTGCTAGGTGTAGCTCCTGGGAACACTGATAATGTGTGCTTGGGAGATAAATTTTTAATTCTCCCCATCATCTGAGTAATTTCTGGTGAGACAGAGCACAGAGCCCCACGATACTGCCAATCTTTCCCACAAGGATTTTCCACTGGGTAATGCCTGCTAGCTCTATGGGGAATTCTCTGCACCAACCTCATTGTTTTGTAGCTGAGGTTCTTTTCTAGAGAAAAGTCAAAAAAGTTTTGGATACGATAAAAACACGTTAATTCCTGACATTGTAGTAGCCTCCTTAAAAAAACATCCCATAGCTTTGAAATACAACTTCATGTAAGAAACAGAGCCGCACCAACACCAAGTGTTTCAACTCTGCAAGGAAAAGAGTTTCAATCCATTTGAAACATGGATTTAGTTTGGAGGGTTTGGAACAGATATTTTTCAGGACATTTTTGTTCAAATATTCAATAGTTTTGTCATGAGGAGATAAAGGACTTTTCAAATTTCCCCATAAATTAAAAAATATAAAAGAAATAATTTGCTACAAGTCTTGATAACAACTAAGTGACCAATACCATTTCCACCTCGGACAAGCTGCTGCAGGGTCCTGAAATGGACCTTGCAGGATTTCATGTAGTGTGAAATTTTGCCTGAATTTTGCCTAAACCCAGCAAAATGAGCGGAATATTTCATTCAGCTCAATTGCAGGAAGCATCACTTAAAATTGGGGCCCTCCACCCCCCAAAAAAGCTGCTTCCACAGCACCCAAGCAGTTCTCCCCCGGGGGTGTTTGCTCCATCAAAACACAGGCAGCTCAGGATGGCTCCAGCTGCAGCAGTGAATTATTCCAGGGCTACCCTGTATCGCTGGCTGCTGAGGCTTTACACTCATGACTAATTTATGTCAGTGAAAGTAGATTGGATTTGAAACAAACCCCATTGATTTTACATCACCACTTCGCACCAGCCCTGCCACCAGAATTAATGCACAGCAAATGAAACTGTGGTCTTGCAGCCTCTCTTGGCAGGGGAATGAAGCAGAGCCAGCGCTGCCCATGTGTCAGGGCTCTCTTCAGCCTCGCTACCGCCTGCCAGAGGGATAACGGGTTTAGGATGGTGCAAACCAGGCTCAAACCCCAAATCTGGGCTTCATACATCATGCTGTAACCCACTTTGGCAGCAGCTCAAAGAACACTGAGCATCTACCTAAATTTTACTGAAATGTTTCAGGATGTTTCTGGAAATGAGCAGCCTGCCAAAGTGGGGAGGGACTGAGGCCAGCAGTGATAGGACAAGAAACATGGGTTCGAGCTAAAAGAGGGCAGATTTATATGAGATCTTAGGAAGAAATTTTTCCATGTGAGGGTGATGAGGCCCTGGAACAGGTTGCCCAGCTCTGGCTGCTCCATCCCGGGAAGTGTTCAAGGTCAGGTTGGATAGGGCTCTGGGCAAGCTGGTCTGATGAGAGGTGTTGCTACCCATGGCAGGGGGTTGGCACTAGATAATCTCTGAGGCCACTTCCAACTCAAACCATTCTATGATTCAATGAAAAACAGCAGCAGTGACAGCACAGAGCCCTGCCTGCCCGAGAAACAACCATGTGCAGAACAGAGATAAATGGTAGGAGGACCCTGCACTGCCATCACCACCCTGCCCGTGGGGTAGGAAAAAGCATTTCTCTTCTTGTGGCAGCAGGCTGTTTTACAAAAAAACCTACAAATTCTGCTGGGTATCACTGGCAGGAAGGGCCCTGGAAGCAGCACTTTGTGGCTGTCTATGGAAAGGGAAAAAAATTGAACCCACTTCACTGTTTAAGGAGCACGTTCCTCCTTGTGGGTGGATAACATATCTCTTGAGTGAATGACTCTGATATTTATTATGTCAGATTATACCACTTCAGTTACTGGTTCAGATTATAAGGAAACTGGAAAAAAACCAACCACTTACTAGATATTAATTTTATCTTACAGCCTCCATTGTAAATGGAACCCAGGCCCCTACGTATATACTACATGCCTTAAAATAGCTCCATCTAAATGCAAATGTGGACCTCTGCCTAACACAGAGCTGAAAGTCTTCCCATTAACACTCCAAGAGATAGGGGAATTAATTTAATGCGTAAAAAATCTCGAGGATAAGAGCAATTTCTCCTGTTCATATTTAGCATCACTTTCTCTTCATGACCAAAGCACCCACAATATGGGAATTTTTACCTTTCCAAGCTTACTGCGGGCAAAGGCAGTACAAGCCCTCTCTAGAAATTTCCTTATGGGTTGTATCCGACAGACCAAAGGGCAGGAATATGATACCCAGTAAGGATGCCCAGGAAAAGACAGAAGATGAAGATGGCTACAGTGCAGGAAAGTGTTTGCAGTTCACTTATTTGTCTTTGCAAAAACTAATCAAAAACAGAGATAGAGCTTGACAGCACCCATCGCTCACCAACATCATCCTCTCTACCCACTCCTCTAAGCTCATCAAACTCAGGGGTTCACTCTGTACCTGCCAGATATGCCCACAGTGTGAGATATTGGTTTCTCTTTGGAGAGTTAAGTGACTGTTCAGATGAAGGTGGAATGTGCTGGCCTGCACTCCAGTTCTATCACAGTTCTCACAGGTCTGATGAGGAGCAGCTGAGGGAACTGAGGTTATTTAGTTTGGAGAAAAAGAGGCTGAAAGAAGAACTTATCACTCTTTACAGCTATATGACAGAAGGTTGTAGAGAGGGGGGGGTTGGTCTCTTCTCCCAAGTCACTGCCAATAGGGCAAGAGGAAACGGCATCAAGTTGTGTCAGGGGAAGGTTAGGTTGGACATCAGGAAAAATTTCTTCTCTGCCCAGGGAGGGGGTGGAGTCACAATCTCTGGAGGGGTTCAAAATCATGTAGACGCGGCACTGGGAAGCATGTTTTAATGGGCAGGGTGGGGTTGGGTTGATGGTTGGACTTTAGGACCTTGTAGGTCTCTTGCAACCTTCATGATTCTATGGTTCTATGTGCAAGCACACACAGCCTGGAAAGCAAGAGCCAGCTCTGTCTCTGAGCCCTGGGGTAAGCACACCTGCTTCAGTGCCACTGGCTCACAGTGCCCAGGAAGTTCCTCCACTGCAATTCCCAGCCTGAGGATATCGCAGGGCAGAGGGGAAGGACATTGCTCCGTCTGTTCTCTGAAGCAGGAGTGTGCTATGGGGAATGGCTCTCTGCAAATGCATCTCCAGTTCCATTCCCAGGTGCCAGGCAGCAGCAGGCAGAAAACTTGACATGCAATCAGCTCTGCTGCCTTCTGCTGCACTGTGGGAATTGAATTCTTCGAAGTAGCTGTACTCATCTGTACCAGAAAAGCACACAGGCTGTGGCAAATTTATCCCCTTTTTCAATGTTTATGACACTTCACTGCTTTTGCAAAACTCACTGCCTTCCCCCCAAAATGTATGAAATTCAAATTGCTCTGCAAGAGTATTTTGAGGGTGGAAAAAGGAAGCCAAGCACTCATTACACATGTACTTCAGTAGAAAGCAGTATCCACCTTGGTACCCTCACTATGAGGGATTGGAAATGACATCTCAGAAGCCATAAGACTGGAAAACAGCAGACTTGGTGTAAAGCTCTACATGAGTCACTGCCATAAAATCATCATTTCCCCCAACAGCCTTTGTTACTTCACAAACACAATCCTTTCCAGCGCATTCCTGTAATCTATGAAGGCTTTATGAATTATTGACGTTACTGGCATTACTGATATTCCCATAGTAATTATCTTTCACAATAATTAAACAAAGTGGCACCAACTCTGGTGGGGGTTGTTCCTGATAACTAAGCTTTTAGACTTAATTTACTCACTTTTCTTAGAGAGGCAAATGTCTCCTTTTACAGTTTATGAATTGCTGCTCTTCAGAACGGTCACAGGACTTTGTATTAACAAGGACATTCTGTAAAAGCAGGATTCTAGTTTCTCTGGGTTTTAAGGTGGGGGTTTTTTCCCTTCTAACTATTTATTTCTCTCAAATTACATCGAATAAGGATGTGAAATCAAAGATCTAGCTCAAATTATATTAATTGAGAATCTGTTCTAAATGTGAAGCTACTGTGGAAATCCCCTTTCCTCATGGATTATGGGTTTGGCTCCACTGTAGTCAGAAAATAAAACATAAAAAACTTCAAACAGGCATTGCAAAGCATCTCAGCTTTACTAACAAGGACTCTTATTTATACCTAGGATCTAAGCTTGAAGGGAACTTGAAACATCAGTAGTTGGTAAGATCTTGAGACATTTTCAATGAGATGTGGGAGATAAAAAGATAATACAGGAAAACCACAGGATTAAAGCTAAAGGAGAAAAGTAATCCCAAAATAGGTCCTTCTGGAAGAGTTATTATACTGTTCAGGATGGCAAACCATCAAAGGGGAATATTTCAACCAAATTGCTTGTGAGCTGAATTCCTCATCTTCTTCCAGATCAACATGACTCACTGGTTTTCTTCATGTGGCCCTGTGGTCAAACATGGATAAGCCTCAACAGGAGAAGACTTTCTTGTGCACCCAACATAGACAATGCAAGGGCAGAAGTGGATCTGTTAGTTATGCAGCCATCTTTCCCCAGAAACATTCTGAACACCAGCATTTTCTCTTCATGGGGCTTCCATTTGCACAGACACCAATCCCAGGCCAGCAGGGAGTTTGTGCAACAATCTACCTCCAGTCCTCTCAAGTCTCACTTGATGGTCTGTCAATGGACCTTTGCTTTGATGTGGAATTTGGCACACAGTTGAGGAAGTTCTTCAGCAGGAGGGGGGTTGAACACTGGAACAGGTTGCCCAGGGACGGAGTTTAGTCCCCATCCCTGAGGATATTCAAGGTGAGGCTGGACAAGACTCTGGGCAACCTTGTCTGTTTGAGGATGGCCCTGGTCACTGCAGGAATGTTGGTCTGGATGACCTTTGGAGGTCTCTTCCAACCCTCAACCTAACCCATTCAATGAAATAGGATTTTCCTTTATCACTGAAGACCAGCAGTGTTTTATTTATTTCAAGACATTCTAGCTGTGGCTTTCAGCATGTGCTATTATGGGCCCAACTAAGAAAATGATCTCAGATTAGATCCCAGGACATTTTCAGAAGTGGACAGAAGCAGATTTCCACCAGCAGAAATCCTCTTTGCACTCATGTTTCCTCCTCGTGGCCCCCCACTGCCTCTCTCTCTTGCACCCCCCTGCACTCACAGAGCAAGTCCTTGAGATTAACCACAATATGATTACATTTTAATTGAGGCCAGCTTAGTGTGGGGACATCCTTTTAACTCAGGAGGCCTCAATTCCACAGCACCATAATGAACTAATAATGAATGTGCTAAAGTCATTAAATCAAAATTCATAAAAGGGTGAATATTGCTTTCTTTTATAATAAAGCAATTAAAATCCCATATACTGTAATAGATACCACTAAGGTGCACTAAGCGAGCTTTAAGGAGGTTAGTGTTTAATGCCACCACGCACAAACTTGGGGATCTTTTCAAAACAGGACTACTAAATATTAATAGAAGATCAGAACCCTTTTCACGTTCTTTGGTTCAGCATTATTGTCTGCTTTAAGAAGTTCTGGCATGATTTCCCTTGTAGGTTCTGTAGGATAGTTGTAATAAATCGCAGCTCACAACAGGAGTAACTTCCACGCAGCAAAGCACAGCACTGGTACAGAGATGCTGCTTTTCCATTTTACTGCTTATACTGGGACTTGGAGAAGGAAAAGATGTAACAGACAGGTTGTTTAGCTGTATGTTAACCATGATGGTCTGGATACATCTTTTGTTTCATCTAGTCCCCAATGTGCTGCTCTGAGAGAGCTGATGAAATATGCTGGGAGAGGGCTGCTGTGCAGAACACGACTGGCAGCAGTGCCTGAGTCACCATGACAGATCCCTACAGCCAGAGTGAGCATAGAGTGGGGTACATGAGACTTTGGTCCCTCTGCCCTTGGCTCTGTCACAAAACCCTCCATACCTTCCCAGCTCTACTTATTTCTTCTGCTTAGTAGCCACTGTCAAAGACAGACCTTTGCATGCACCCAAAGTCCTCTGCTGCCCAAAGCTCCCACCCAGAAGAGTCCCTTCACTGAAGGGGTACAACCTACCATAAAATGGCTGAGAAGAAAGAAGAGGCACAAAGTGACTGGGATCAGATAAACCAGGGAGCAACAAACCAGAAACATGGAATTGTGGAATCATTAATTTCGGAAGAGACCTCCAAGATCATCCAGTCCAACTGTCAACCCAACCCCATGCTGCCAATTAAACCCTGTTCCCTAGGGCCACTTCTACTCATTTGAACCCCTCCAGGGACAGTGACTTCCCAACCCCTGACTCCTCTGTCACAGAAGATATTTTTCCTGATGTCCAGCCTAACCTTCCCCTGGCACAAAGTGAGGCCATTTCTTTTTGTCTTATTGGTAGTGAGTCGAGAGAAGAGAGTGACCTCCACCTCTTTACATCCTCCTGTCAGGCAGTTGTAAAGAGCAATAAGGTCTCCTCTCAAGAACATCATCGACCCCATGCTAGTGTCTGTTGCAGTTGACCTCAAAAAGTCCCAGAGGCCTTTGGACTCCATTGAGAAAAAAGCAAAACCATCCTTGCGGAGCAAACAGCTGGAATCCAAACACCAGCCAGTTAGTTGGCTGTTCTCACAAAGTCACACAAGCCACAAATGTTCTTCCTTTTAACCACACAGTCGCAGAAACTCAAGGCTTTGAAGAGTGCTCAGGAAGGGAGACCGGTGGGGAGAACGTCCAGGGCAGGTGAGTACGTGTGGCTGTATGAAAGAGAAGAACAGATTGGCAGAAAAAGAATTATTAAATAGAACATGGACGAGTAGAGGATTATCTGGAGAACCTGATATAAGAACAGACAGATTAAAGGAACGCTAAATATTTATTACAAAGTCCTTAACATCACAGGCAATAATACATGCCAGAGCTGCTGCTGAATAATACAGGCAACAGCCAGTTGCTGAGATTGCTCTCTGAGTTGGATAAAATAGAATTAGAGGCTTTTATCCACTGGAGACCATGCGCTGTTATACATAATAATCAAAATCACTCAGAAAAAGAGAGGGAAATAGCTCAGTGATCACTGTAACTACATGAGATGAAACACATCACGTCCAGGTTAATTCAGGGCTTGGCTGTTCTCAGAAGAGTGAGGAGAAATCAGACAGTCACAGCCCTGTTCTGCCTCATCCCTGTTAATGGAAGGGATGAGCCTGAGGGGATCCAAGATCTTCAGCCCATAAAGGATTAAAACTGGCGGCTCCTGGGCAGTTTATGGTCTCTGCAACAGGCCATGAGGCAGTCTGTTGCACGCTGCCTTCAGGTGAGGCTCAGAGTGCTTTAGAGTCAAGAGTCATTGAGGCTGGAAAAGCCCTTCATGATCATCCAGCCCAACCATCCACCCTACAACCCCCAACCACTAACCTATCTCCTGAAACATCTTTTCTGCCAGTTTGCTGAACCCTTCCAGGGATGGAGCCTCCACCATCTTTCTAGGCAGCCTGTTCCAAGACCTCCCCACTCTTGCTGGGAAGAAGTTTTTCCTAAGATCCGATTGAACCTCTCCTGGCACAACCTGACCCCATTTCCTCTTGTCCTATCGCTGGTCACTAGGGAGAAGAGGCCAATACCCCCCTCACTCCAGCCTCTCTTCAGGTAGTTGTAGAGAGCAGTGAGGTCTCCCCTCATCCTCATCTTCTCCAGGCTGAACAGCCCCAGCACCCTCAGCCTCTCCTCATCAGCCCTGTTCTCCAAACCCCTACCCAGTTGCCCTTCTCTGCCCTCTCTCCATGTCCTTTCTATCCTGTGGTGGCCAGAACTGTCCCCAGTACTTGAAGTGAGTCACAGCCCAAATGATTCTGGCTCTGTGTTCCTGTATGTGGGTCACTACCCAAGCCCATTCCTATGCTAACACAGAAAAAAAACATACTATTGCTATCCAACTGCTTGTCTCATGAGCACCTTTCCTCTGCTCCACACAGACCAGCCCCTTTTAGCAGGAGGGCAGATGTGCTCATGTGGAGGTTGAAAATGAATTGACTTAAATGGAGAATCTCCTTGCTGTGGCAAATGAGCCCTTGACGTTGACTTGTATCTGACACGTTAGACACAGGCAGGAAAGGAGATGACTGTCAGAATTGGGGTAACCTGTTCCCATCAGGTGCTTTGCATCTCCTCTCCTCAGCTGAGCTACTAGTACTGGTTTTACAACACAATCACAATCTCGCAGCAAAATGAGACTCCTTCTTGGTTGGGTGGTGGTCCCCAAACCAAAGAGGTCCTCGGCAGTTGTGGAAAAGGAGAGAATAGTGTTTGGGAAGAAAATACTTTCAGGACTGGGAGTTTCCAAGCAGGTACAGCATTTTTTTTCACAAGAACCATGCATACGCAGATATGCAGGTGCTATTGCAGAGGTACCTGGAAGGTGGAAAAGAGCACAAGATGTGTGAGGTAGCACCACAACACAACTGGGGCCGTCCTGTGTATTTTGTAGGACAGCATTATTCCAGTACCTAAAGGGAACACAGGAAAGTTGAAGAGGAACTTTATATGAGGACAAGGAGGATGGGTTTAAACTGAAAAAGAACAGATTTACATTAGATCTCAGGAAGAATTTCATCCCTGTGAGGGTGCTGAGCCACTGGAACAGGTTGCCCAGGGGGGCTGTGGTTGCTCTATCCCTGGAAGTGTTCAAGGTCAGGTTGGATGGGGCTCTAGGCAACCTGATCTGATGAGAGGTGTTCTTGCCCACGGCAGGGGGTTTGAACTAGATGATCTCTGAGGCCCCTTCCAGTCTAAACCAACCTGTGATCTAAGATTCTATACAACAGCACAACAGAGCTGATTCCCAGAGCCTGAGCGGGGGCCATGGCACGCCAAGCACAGACCACAGATACACCCTAGGCTGCCCATATAAACCACAAGAGTGAAAATTATAGGGCAGGGCTGTCCACTGGCTCAGTTCTTTGCTGCACTGGCATTTAGCAGAGTAAACTATCCCCCTTGTGCAGTACTGCTCCCTTATTTGCTTTCGGAGGTTTTGCACAGGCGGTTCCCACTGGCACCAGCAGCAATTACCCGCAGCCATCCAGCACGAAGCGAGAGCACACAGATCCCTGCGAGTATTGTATTTCTTGGTTTCTCATTCATCCCAAGGAGAGCAGAGCCGACTCACTGCAGGAAACCCAGGTGCTGAATTCATCTAACAAGCTGCTTAAAACTCTAAACAGATGTTTCTGTGTCTTTCCTGCTTCTTGAGCAGACTGAGTGGAAGCACGGGCAGATTTACAATTGAGCAGATGCAGGAGCCACGCATGCTTTAATATTAAGGCCTGAGTCATAGCAAAATGGTTTATGACTCTGCCCGTGCATATAATTTGAGCAATGCGCCACAGGAATAGAAGATCAACCTTGTCTGTAATGAAAATGTAGATTGGCCAGGCTACAGCCAGAGAAGAGGTAGCAAAATTCACACTGGAACTGAGAATTATACCTGGCTTGGCATGTTCCCTGCTCCTGCAATGACTCATGAAAATGTAGATTGGGTATTTAAGCTGGATCTCATCCAGCGCCTGGAGAGGTGTACAAATCAACTCATTGATTTCAATGGATATTTTATCAGGGCCCTTAACTTCCCAAAGATTATGGAGGGATCATTGATAGACCGGCACACACGCCGAGAGCTATTAGAGCCTGGAAAAGCCAGCTCTCTCTTCCACTACCTCTTCTTTTTTTTTTTTTCAATTGTTCTCAGAGCAGTGAAACTGTGCCTCAGAGTCCAGCGTCTCTGACTGCAGCATCACCAAGCCCCACAGTCCCCAAGAGTCACAGAAGTGGCTTGAAGAACATTCTTCATTCTAAACATTCCCCAAACTACTGTATCTGCCTGGTGTTTCCTGTCCCTTTCAGGATTTACTACTTGCAACTCCTTTTTTTACACAAACTACCTTCACAGGAGACAGTGAAATCCAGTACTGTGATGTGAAGAGATAATTTCAGGAACTGAGCTTTGGTGAGAAACACTAGTATCAGACTGCCAGGCTAGAGGAGATGAATCCCACCTGAGCTGACAACGGTCCCAACAGTTGTCCCATGGCTCTGAAGTAGGATACACATAGGGGGTCCCAGATGGTCCAGCAGATGGACCTCAGCAAGCAATTCTCTGCTTCCTTCTTCATAAAGCTGGACCTCCTGGCCTGTTATGATTGTTCAAGTGCTAGAACAGTGGTTTTTAAGAAGATTAAGGGACAACCACAGCAAGATAAATCAGCCAACCACAGGCCCAGAGCTCTAAGGTGCATTTGGAAAAGCATACATCAAACAATTGAACTGTCACCCTGCAACCATCATCCATGGATCAAGGCATGTGGTGAGGATGAGACTTCACATCAAAAATGGTTTCAAAGAAACTGGAGGTGGAGGTTGTTGTCCCAAGGACTCAAATCTTCTCAAGGTGTGGAGCACCTGAACATGTGGACTTGTGAGTATGTCGCAAACTACTGCCAGAAACCATGATGGTCACAAGCATCAGAGAATCCTCAAAGAGACTTTCCACAAACATCAAATACACTGATGCCCCAGAAATGCTTGTTTAATGCACATGAGACAGACTTAATGTGTGATAATACCGAGTTACTAATCCTTTCAGCTGTAAACTGGATTTTCTAGGTACCAAAGACATTGCTGACAGGGAAGTCACTGAAGCCTGGCACCAGAGATAGCAGGAGAAACCTGCTCTCACAGCAGTGTAGGGGACCTCAGTCCTTGATTCTCATGGTGACATGGTTTCATCTCTCTGCATGAGCTGCAGGAGAGTTCTACCAACTGGCTGTCTCAGGGTTATCCTTTCAAAAGACTTTAAGGTTAAGAAGAGATTCACAGCACACAGAGCAGACCTCTGTTCCAGTTAAGTGCTTATTTATCCCCACTGCATTCCACACGTTGCATTTCCCGATGAAATGTGTTCCATTATTTCTGAAATATTAAACATGAAAAGCAGAGCCATAACATATGAATTATACAGCGTTGCAAAAGCTATCATCATGTACAGGGTTTTTTTGGCATTTCAATGTATAAATATTATACCAAGGAGCTTTTATACTAATGGATAACTGCCTGCAGTACACACTTAACCTCTGTCCACTTCAGCTGAGTTGATAGTGCTACCTACCTACATCAAACAGCAATTTGCCCAAATGGGCACCGCAGGGGAGGCTCAGGGCCAAATTCCTGCTCTCCTGCACAGCTCAGCCCTACAGGCTTTGAACAGTGATGCAGTGGAGAGCCCACATCATTCAGACTGATCGGGCTAGACCCTCAGCCCATTGCACTTGTGCCAGGGGAGGTCTCCTGAATTTAGGTTGTTAGTCAGACGCCACAGAAAGCTTGTGATTTGAGGCAGCCAGATTCCAGTTAACCAGCAGTAACCAATTACACCTGATGTCACATGCTTTTACTCTATCAAACGTGAAGCTTCTTGGGGAAAACAAACCTCAGAAGCACAAAAAACAAACCTCATTTCATACAGACAGTGCACATCCTCCTTTGGGTGTAGAGAAGCCATACTGACCTCTTTACTCCAGAGAAAGGAAAATGTGTCCCTTAAGCTTCCAGAGAAAGGAAAGATGGCAAGTAGGCTGCTAGAAATAGCCGCTTGCTTCACTCCAGCTCTTACAACTCTGCTTCATGAGAAGTGAGACACTGAAGTTCACCTTTGGTGTGTGTGAGACAGAGCCATCTCATACTACAGGCCATAGAGAGATGAGGCCATGCTGATCACCACTATGTCTATGCAGGAGCAAGCAAATCCTCTCTTTGCTCTGTTTATCTCTGTTTGACGTTCACCATGACAGAGTCACAGGGAATTTTATTTCAGTGATTATCAATTCTTTCGTTCACACTTCTACTCCTGACCTCTCCTGGACAACAGACATGATGCCACCACTTAGCCTCACTGCAGTGTCTTACGAGTAATTTCAGTAAAGACAAATATTCAAAAGTTCAAATACAACAGTAAGACAAAAAACTAAGCAGAAGTGATTTATCACAGAGAAGGAGAACAGGAAGTCTACACAACCCTTAGAAAGTGGGCTTGGGAGCAGCTTCTTAAAGGACTACCAGACTATTCACATAGAAGTTGGGTTTTTAATGTAGAACTAGTTCAAGAGCACCCAACAACACTGTTGTAGAGCTTGGCGCACACTGGGGTCAAAATTGATCTCACTGTTCCTAATTATTCTGGTGCAAGTGATCTGCCTAGACTGCCTGTACAGACAGCAGAGGCCATGGCAGCCCCAAAGGCAGGACTCACCTTACAGAGACTGGGTACACCAAACCTGGGAGGGGCCAGGGGTTCTCCATCAGTTATAAAGGGACACTAAATGGCTCCTTACAGGATATAAGTCTTTGCAGAGACCCTCTGGATCTGCAGACAGCATCAAGTCTTGCTCTGCAGCATGTCTTGAGATCCCCCAAAGTGTGACACAGAAACAATAGAGATGACAGGAGCAGAGAGAAAACAAATCCATCTGCCCAGTATCAGCACAGCTGCCTTCAGAAGCCTTTCTGCAGACACAGACTTCCAGTAATGAGAAGCAATCACAGATAAGTGACAGCCAGGAGAGCTCTCCTGCTGCCTGAGTACAGTTTTAGGGTGGTGCTGGCATCTGCCAGAAAGCAAAAAAAATCTCATACTCTGGTTCTCTCCTCAAAGATTTCCTGGCATCCTACTGACCCCAGGTTAGGTTACCTGGGGCAGCATTTGAGAAGCTGGTGAAGGTGGTGAATAAGCCCAGAACTGGTCCCATGCTGAGGCTGCAGTGGGCTACATCAAGCAGCACAATCTTGTTACATCTAGAGATGCTCTGCCTGTCCAAACCCTTCATGCAGAATCACTTACGTGTCTTCCCTGCATTTGCATTCACCAGGGAGCTGTTTTCTTCATTTAAAAGGCTGGGTACACGTTGCTGCTGAAGTGATGCAGCAGGGATCACTTTTCTTCTATCTCTGTCAAGAGCAGCATGGTGTGTTCCCTGGCATATTCAGCAGGAACATGTACGCAGCTCCTCCAGGCCAGGAATCCCAGTGTGTTCCCAGGAGCACACCTGAAGACCAGGGCACACAAAGCACTTTGAGCTCCACAGAGCACTGCCTGAGATCTGCATTCCCAGTGTTATCTTTGCACTCTCATGAAGTGCAATTACCTCCTCATTTTGCAGCTCTTTGTGCTTGTTTAATCTCCCTCATTTTGTTTCTGACATCTCCAATAATCCAACCCTGACACTCCTTACAGATACTGCAATTACAACACCGAGCAGCTCTTGACAGGATGAGTTGTATTCTGCTTCCTTCCTGTAACGCTCAAGCCACCAGGCATGGCTACGTGAAATAGCAAAAGAAATCATCGCTGACGATTGATATGGGTCCCCAGCAGATAGTGACAGTGCTATAGATCTGTCTTAGCCAATTAAGTGTCTGGAAGCTACCCAGAAGAGGCCAGCTGAGGTAGAATTTACATGCATTGCTGTTCTCAGTAATAACTCAGCTGTGATTTTCCATTTCTTCACCTAAAAAATGAGGTCAGACTTGCCTGTTGCTACTCTTCTGCCTTCCCACCCCACATCACCTACTCTGCCAACTGGGGGAACTAGTCCTCAGGTTTTGACATGCCTGGGATGGTGAAGGTGCACAGAGGCAGAACAGCTCCCAAAACCAGCCTTGACAAGAGGGCTTTTTGCTTTAGCCATTGCAGACATGGGCCAAGGAATTAGCAGTTTCTCCTAACTTATCCTGAGGAGTATCCACCAAGTTGCAGAAACACTTCCATACGATGCAAGGCAACATCAGATACCTTTCACTGCTCTCTCCTACCATGATGTATGTTGGGATCTATCACAGTCTCCCTCCTTCTTGGCCAAGAAACTACAACCACCAGTTCACAGAATTGTAAAATCACTCAGGTTGGAAGAGACCTCCAAGAACCTCCAATCCAACCATCAACCCTACCCCACTCTGCCCAGTAAACCCTGCTCCCCAGGACTGTATCTACTCAATTTTGAACTCTACCAGGGACAGTGACTCCACCATCTCCTCGGGCAGCCTGTTCCAAGAGAAGAAATTTTTCCTAACAACAGTTCATAGAATCATTTAGGTTGGAAAAGAGCTTTAAGATCAAGTCCAAGTGTATATCTTACTCTGCTTACCCTGTTCCCCAGCTACACATCATTTGAACACATCAGAGATGGCAACTCCACCCCCTCCCAGAGCAGCCTGTTCCAATCCCTGACAACCCTTTCAGTGAAAAAGATTTTCCTAATATTCAATCTAACCCTCCCCTGGTGCAGCTTGAGGCCAGTCCCTCTTGTTCTGTCAGCAGTCAGTTGTGAGAAGAGACCAGCACCCACCTCTCTCCAAACTCCTTTCAGTTGTTCTGGCAGAATCCAAAGGGAGACCACTGGCTGACTTTAAAAACGTCACGGGCCTCACAGGAACCCTGACAGCATCTCCCTTCTTATTATTTGCAGCAAAAACAGCAAAGCAAGTGCATACACTGATTTAAATATAACAGGTTTCCTGATGCCTGGCATCAGCTAATCCCTAGCTAAGGTGAGATCTCAGAAATAAATGAGTCCTTCCAGAGCAGGTTTGATTTGTAAGAGGGCTAAAGGACTCAGACATTCCACTGCCACCGGGTTTGTTTACACCTTATTTATATAATATTAATCCCATGCTTTGGGACTTCTAGTTACCTGCAGGGATCAGGAGGGATTATTTTCCCCTGCTGATGCACAGCCTGCCTTTACAGCTCCTTCTTTGCTTCCTGGCTCTCCTCCAAAGCGGTCAGTTGTAAACCCATCCTAAACCTGGAATAAAGTAAGACTCATTCTTTTTGTAGTAAGACAGATACAAGCCATCCACACTACCAGTCTCTGCAGAGCATCATGCACTAACCCACACTGACAACCACAGAGATGCTGGGACTCTTATAAGCACAGGATGTGAGAGCTGGGGTTGTTCAGCCTGAAAACAAGAAGGCTCCAGGGAGAACCCTACAAACCTTCCAAACCCTGAAAGGGGCCTCTAAAGAAGACTGGAGAAGACTGTTCACAAGGGCAAGGAAAGACAGGACAAGGGGTCATAGCTTGAAGGTGGAAATGGGCAGAGTGAGGCTGGAGAGGAGGAAAAAGTTCTTGAATTTGGCGTGGGGGACCCCTGGAACAGGCTGCCCAGAGAGGAGGGTGGAAGCCCCATCTCTGGAGCCATTCAAGGTCAGGCTGGATGGGGCTCTGGGCAATCTGTTCTGGTTAGAGATGGCCCTGCTTGTTGTAGGGAGATTGGACTAGATACCCTTTGGAGGTCCCTTCCAACCCAGTACATTCAGTGATTCTGAGAGAAAACGTGCCCTGCCATACTTGTAGAAGAGTTACATGCACCAGCTGATCCCCTCTACATCAAGGAGCTGCAGACAGAGGTTAAAAACATTTCTCCTAGAGGCTCAAAGAGAGGTTTTTGCACTGAATGGTAGGGGTTGGAAGGGACTAGGATGATTTTTAGAGGTCAAATTCCCCTCCTAGGGCAGGATCACCTAGATGATAGCTGGGAGAAGAGGCAGACCCTAATACCTGTTTCTCAGCAAGCAGTCACAGTCTTCTCAGGTGACCTTAAACACATACAATCAGCACTTGGAAAAACCACTCTGCAGTGAGGGTGATCAAACCAACCCAACTTACAGGTGCTGGGGAGGATTCTTCTCCACAGTGATTTGTGGCTGCAATAACACAAGGGAGCAGGATTTGTGCAAGAGGAGTTCAGCTGAGATCAGCACCTCCAGAGCATCATTTGAGCAAAGGCTAACAGACCATGTCTGCCTTGGGGAATAGCTAGCCAGGGGTAACAGAGTTCTTAATGAAAAGACAACTACAAACAGATTACCATACCTGGATCTCAACAGAAAGTGTTCTAAGAGACACATTAACATTAGAATGTTGTTTTTTCTTTTGTAGTGGTAAACGTAGTAGTGCACTTGGCTGTGCTCCTTAAAATCAAGCTAACTATTATTTGTAAGCAGCTAACCTGTGCCATATACTGAGGATGCAAATTGCTAATGGATATTAAGGAAACTTCACATGGAAGACCATATTCAACGCCAGAGGGATGTGTGTACACCAGAGGTATTTATTGCCAATATTATGGCTGGACTACTTACACCAGTGTGAAGTTTGCTTTCTTCTCCCTCTCATTATAGTTCAACAAACTAATCCCTTTATTGATGATATAATGCGCATCCCTGTGCTAACAAATTATTTGCTGTGTGCAATTGATTTCTGCTGCTGTAATCACTACACACAAATATCTTCTGTGTCATTGCTCTGTAGAAAAATAGGCTTTCTAGCCAGATTATAGAGAGTAATAGTGTGATTATTCAGCTTCTACCAAGTTATCTATCTGCTTAACCTCTGTGCAGCCCTTACAGCGAGTTTATACAGATACGCTTCAGAAATTTATCCACCTACACTTTGTAAAACACTTTGTTAAACCACCTTCCATCTCAGCCCAAGGATGAACTTCCAGCTACTTCCCAGGGAGGGCTGTGTCTAAGAGTAATTGCTTAATTTAGGAGAGCTCGCCAGCTTCCCTTTTTAATGACATTACTTTTCCAAAGTGAACTCCACACCGGTAAAAGTCTCAAATCAGCAGGTCTGTGGATTGGACTCCTCACTTTAATATCAGCCTGGTAAAAGGAGCAGTACAGGTTTCCTCAGTGGTAGTGGTTGGTCTAATAGTGGACTTAGTAGAGTAGGGTATTTGGTTGGATTTGATGATCTTAAAGGTCTTTGCCAACCTAAATGATCCTATGATTCCACCTCTATGATCAAAACCTGCGCTCATTCCAAGGTAGTTTACCTTCTACACCAACTCAAAATTTATACTGGGAGGCTTTTGCCCACAGGGACCATGTCAGTATCACTGCAGCTGAGGATCAAGCCACTGTGGCTTATCCTGCCTTATAAAAGCATCTTGTAAAGGTCATTATTTGGCATGTTTGTGTTTGTCATGGGCTCTCGTGCCCCAGTGTTTTCAGATGTGATAGATAAGCACTCATGCCTGCAACATTCCACATTCACAGCCCCTAGATATTCCCAGGTAGAACTACCACACTCCAATCAAACCCAAACACCTTTCAATCACAAAAAGAGAAATGTTTCTGTACAAAGATAAATTACGTGCAATTATGTGCTCAACTGTTCTGAACAACTGAAGCTCCTGCTCCAAGAATACTCCAACCGTGTGTACCGCTCACTCAGCCATTTCTGTGCTCTTCTTAGAGAGGGCAGTGCTGGAGAACCAGTCTCACCCTCTGTCATTGCAGAAACACCCATTACTCACATTAACTGCAGGAGAAAGGACTTTGAATAAATGTGAAATATCAACCATCAGTTCCCTACTTGAGGTCTCAAACTGAACCCTGACCCAGGTTCAGACCTGAAAGTTCCAACATTCAAAACACTGGGCACTGTACCAGCAGATCAGGGTAGTTGGTGAGAGCCGTCAAGAGGAGTGATGAGTTTGGAAAAGGGATGGGTCCAGGAGGTTCTTCACATCCCATGTTCTGGCTGCAGCCTCACCGGGTAAACAGAGCCACTTGTGCCAACTGAAGGAGAGTAGGTTTACACTGGCTCTTAGGAAGAAGTTTTTCAGTGCAAGGGTGGAGAGACTCGCTGCCCCCTTCCTGGAGGTGTTCATGATCAGGCTGGATGAGGCCTTGAGTAACCAAGTCTGGTTGAGAGGCATCGCTGCCCATGGCAGGAGTTTGGAGTAGATGATCTCTAAAGTCTGTTCCCACCTGGGCCAGTCTGTGATTCTGTGATCTTCTGTTTCAGTTCACCATAACCCACCATGAGTACTCCAGCACATGTTCATCTCCAAGCTCACAGCTAAATCCTTAGGACCATCACACAACTAGAAGTGAACACCCACGTCCTTCTTGTTCAGCTCTCAGTGGGAACATGAGCAATCCATACCAGGATTAAAAATCAGTGGGCCATTTCTCTTTCTCATACACATGGATGAGAATATATGCAGTTAACTCTGCTTCAAAAAGATGGGGTTTTCAGCAAGATATGTTGTTTTTGCTTCTGATTTGAGGGTGCTCAGCAATGCATTTAGGACAGGGGCGTGTTCTTTGTGAGTGATACATGCATGCTCTCATACTGTGTTTGTCTGACAAAGGAAGCCATCAATAATTGCTGAGCCTGTGAGCACAAATTGTCTCTTGAAAGAAACTAAGAAACCTCAAGAGCACTAAGAAGAATAAAACTCAGCTGGGAAAGACAGGAACCTGACAACTTTCCCATTCAAAGGTGTCTCTCAGACTCTTAATTGCACCAATTGCTTCTGATTACATCAGGTAGCAGCAGAAGTAGGTTACTCTGCAGAAAGAGCTGACAAAATAAGCAGAATTCCAACCACAGTTTGTTTGATCTAGATTGGTTCTCCAAGACTCACAGTCCTGGCAAAAATAGAAAAAAATTGCATCATCACATGGCAACACCACCATCAACATGACTACTCCATCCACACTGGTCTCTGCCTCCGGCCCTGCTGCTCCTCTTGGCACTGTAGCCATGACCAAACCGGAAAGAGGTTTCAAAGACTTTAAAGCCAGAATCCTTCAGGTTGGAAAAGACCCTTGAGATCATCAAGTCAAACAAATAATCCTCTATCAAGGTCACCACTAGACCAGATCTCTAAGCACCACACCTAAATGACCCTTAAACACATCCAGGGATAGTGACTCAGCTGTAGGTCTCCCCTCAGCCTCCTCTTCCTCAGGCCAAACAGCCCAGCTCCTTCAGCTGCTCCCCATCAGACCTGTCCTCCAGGCCCCACCTCAGTTTCACTGCCCTTCTCTGGACCCACTCCAGCCCCTCCATGGCGAGGCTTCACCAGTGCCCAGTACAAGGGGACAATCAGCTCCCTATTCCTGCTGGCCACACTAGTTCTGATACAGGTGGAGCTGCAGGGTTGGTCAGTCCTCTGAGGGATGGATGGAGAACATGAAAACATGAGATAAAACCATTATGTTAGTCCTGAGACAGACCCTTGCCTCCATATAACTTGAGAGCAGAAGATGACCTCCGCTTGCCTTGTGGCTAAAGGAGGTATGTTGGGTGCTGGGGAGTACCTGCTTTTTCTGAGCAGAAGCCTCGTGAGTCTCGCTGAGACATAAAAAGGCACAAAAGTCTTAAAAGACAGAAGCACCAACAGTGTGTGCAGCCCACCTGGATTTGACTATTTTTGAACACAAACCTGAAGCTCCAGGGCTCCAGTAAGCAGGTGCCCTCCTTAGAGCACAGTTGAGAAAGTTGATTTTCACACAGCACCTTGGGAAACAGAGAATTCAGTTAATACTTTGCTTTTTGCCTTTCCCCCTTCCCTGTTTGTCATTTGTTGGTGGATTTTGCTCTCCTAGTTACTGCAGTTTCCACAAACAGTGATAAAGGTGTTAAACACACCCCCTTCCAGTGGCATGATGGCATTGATTGGCACTTGGCTGACACA
Source organism: Upupa epops (assembly GCA_013397515.1). Lineage (NCBI taxonomy): Eukaryota > Metazoa > Chordata > Aves > Bucerotiformes > Upupidae > Upupa > Upupa epops. The sequence goes on from VZRI01000223.1 coordinate 178,190, forward strand.
GCTTGTATGATTAACATTTAAGGAAGGTCTGCTTTTGAGTTTGAATAAAAGTTCAGGTATGTTATCAGCATCTTTTTCGTTTTACTGCCACTCTAGTCCTACAGACCCACACTAAATCAAAAGCAAGCTTGCACGCTGCCTTCTTGGCACACAGACCTCACGCTGCACCTCTTCCAATAACTAGACATCACAAAAGAAGAGATGTATTCCCCAGCCCAGAGGCAAGGTATGACAAACCCAGCTGAGCAACCTCACAGACAGAGTCAAAAAGCAAATGGAACAGACACCAAAGGCTCCAAAAGCTAGGAGTTTCAGTAAGTATCAGCCTTATTTTTGAAGCTGCCCTGTTCAAATCCCTCATGGTGTTGAGATTTGAATGGGATGCACCACTGGAAAGTGACTTGTGAACAGGGGCAGATAACAACCACCCACATGGGCACATGGAGGGGAAGGGGGGCTATCCAGGACAGAGAAGAAAATCAAAACTGTGGAATATGAAATTATATCCAGTGCCCTGCATGACTGTTGAGCTAAAGGCAATGCATAAATAAGAGAAATTCAAACTCAAGCAAATCTCTAGGATGAGACAAAATTCATTCCAGGGCGTTAGAGCAGATTTGAGGAAGGAGATGTGTGTGCCAACAGCAATTACTATGGAGAACTCGCTGAGCACAAGGCTAGAAGACTGGAAAATTGGAAAATAACAAACCAAATGTGGTAGCAATATGCAAAAATGGAGAGCAAGCCTGGCACAGGAAATTACAGGGCTATCAGCTTAATATTCATTACATATAGGAAAACGCAAGGTCCCCATTGTATACAAGAGTGTAATTAAATCAAGGGGTTCTGCTGAAATCAACTGCTTGTGATGTTTATGAATTAGCAGCAGATTCAAAATGCAGCCACAGTGTTAGCATCAGCCCAGGGACTGCTGCTATTTGTTCCCATCTATAAACCAGCCCCGGCAAGAAGTTTCTCCCAGACAGCACAAGTTTAACATCTCCTGCTCAGGGGTTTGGGGGGAGGGGGTGGGTGGATTATTTTTATTGTGCATGTAATTCACTGCTGAAGAGGATTAGCACAAACAGGCCATCTGAGGACAGTGTCAGGGGGAAATCTTATGGGCTGATTTACTGATTAGAGCTTATTTGTTTGCTGTTTAGAACAACAGCAGTGCAGTATGTCTCTTATACCTACCTCCTGCTTCTGCCTCCTTTCTCCACAGCAGTAGCATCTGCAGTCATCCAGAGATTTCCTCCATGCCAGACACTCATCACCTTCCAAAGGGTCATTGCTTCATGTCCATGAAAACACCCTCCTCCACTTCTGCTGCACCCCACTGCAAGACTTTCAAAGTTGTGAGGGTTTATATTTTCAGAGACACTGCCTGAATGAGGAGTAAGGGCAAAGTTCACCATCCTGGTCTTGTCTGCTCAACCAGCAACACTCTGATGGTCCCATTCAAGGCCAGAGCCATGAGGATGTTTAGAGACTTCCACTGCGGGCCGAGTGGCTGCAGTAAACTCTGAATGAGGATCCCAAGTCCTGGGAAATACCCAGGATGCAGCTCAACATTTATAGAATCATTTCAGGTGGAAAAACCCCTTGAGACCATCAAGTCCAATCAATAACTCTACTCTGCCAAGTTTACCACTAGACCAGATCTCTAAGCACCACACCTTTAAAGCACCTTTAAACACCTCTAAGGATGGTGATTGAACCCCCTCACTGGGCAGCCTGTTTCAGTGACTGATGATGACTCTTTATGTAAAAAGGTTTTCCTGATATGCAGCCTAACCCTCCTCTGGAGCAGCCCGAGGCTGGTTCCTCTTGCTCTGTCACTAATGACCTGTGAGAAGAGACCAGCACTCACCTCTCTATAGTGTCCCCTCAGGTAATTGCAGAGGACAATAAAGTCTCTCCCCTAAACCTCTTCTTCCTCAGGCTACACAGCCCCAGCTCCCTCAGCTGCTTCTCTACACCTGCTCCAGCACCTCAACATCTTTTGTGAGAGTTGATTCAGATGAGTTCAGCGAGTTTGGTCAGGCCAGACGTCCCAAGGGATGTGCATTGATCCTCACCTGCTTCCCTGCAAGGAACATGTAGAAATGTTAATAAACATTTCCAAAGCTCCTACAACAGTGCATGTAGCTGTCAGAAACATCCCACCATATGTTATTGCCCTTCATAACCCCCAAGAAACACTATGAGCAGACACAAAGAGCTGCTTTTAAGTCAGCAGTTGCAAAACCCAAACCCAGCAAGTGGTGCCAGAGAGAAGTCTCCTCACTTTCATCAGGAGTTTTTTACATCAAAACATAAGGGGAAATTCCACAGCACCTCATGATGTTTTTAACTCGGGGAGCTCTTTGAGCAAATATCCTCTCTGAAGCTCTATTTACACCATCAACACTGGATGAAAAAGCTTCCCACCTGGTGAAAATGAAAACCCCACAACAGTCCAAACCTGAAACGAATTTAAAATACAGATCCCGATTTCAAGCCCTGTTTTGATATTTAATTCCATCCCTGACTTTTTTCTCCAAAACCTGGCAATATGGACAAAACCAAAACAGAAAGCTAGTGGATGCAGCAGTGCAGTCTGTGAGTGCTAGCTCTCTTCTGGGGAAAGAGCCTGGGTTTTTTAAATCAGTTATTTCTTTAAAAGCTGAGTCAAATAAAAAAAGACTCTGCCTCGGGACCACATGGACATGTTCCCTTCTCCCCAGGTACCTTCTGAACCCCACAGACACACCTGACAGAGGAGGAAGGTTCTGAAGGAACCACGTGTCTGAATCTAAACAGATATGAATTGCATGAAGCAGTTGGGTGGGCAAGCTGCCCACACAGTGGCAACAACCAAGCCCATGGGACAGCGGTCAGCACAACAGGCTCCAAGAGCAGGCAGAAAAGTCAACAAGAGAAGGAAGGACCATTGCTCATGGTCACTTCCAGGTTCCAAGGGATCTCTGAGGGACTCAGCCCTCTTCCAGCTCCCCTCTTCCACACGAAGACCTAGGCAGAGGCACAGAGAGCAGCTTTGGCAGCAGCTCACAAGTACTGCTTGAACACAGTTCGGTTAAAATTCACCTGACAAGGAGGAAATGAAAATCCTCAAGGCCACAAATTAAAAATCAGGACTTGATAGAACAACAATTTATAAATAGAAAGACCTATTTCCTGCAAAAAAACCTGTGGACTGAGTATTGGAAACCAATTAGCAGGCTGAATCACCAGAAAAAAAATCTGTTTTCCTGTTACTCAAGGGTAGATATTACTTTCCCAGCACTTTTTCTTTGGCACTGGTGATCAGCATAACCCTGCGGGTGCCCATAGCCCCTCCACAGTTGCAGCAAGGTAAAGGACAAAATTCATCACTGGCCGCTCCTGTTATAGCCCCAGTACCTGTGAAGGTGGAAATGGACATAACATCCTCCCAATAGGACTTTGAAGCAGAGATTTTCCCACCAAAATCTTTATTGAAAACAATGCCCAGCTCAAGCAGATGTTTGCAGAGCCCCACATGGAGCTGGGAACCTCACGCTTCACCAAAAAGTGGAAGTGAACCCTAAGCAGACAGCCTGGCCATCACCACTTGTCATCTGAACTGCTGAGGTGGGATCTGCATAAAGCCCTGGCTTCAGGTAGCAGACAAATGACTATCAGTATCACAGCCACCACACATTAGAAGAAAAAAATCACCACAAAATAGATCTGTGTGTTTACACCTCACATTTGCAGAGCAGAGAGCCCTTTTCCTAAGGACTCCATACCCATGACAAGAGTACACCAGCCCTAACTGTTCCTCGCTCTCATTTGTGAACAAAATCACACTCTCAAGTGGCTGCAGGATGGATAGATGGATCTGTCTGGAGTAACCCCTGCTGTCTGTTACCTTCGAGGACACAGAAAAAGCGTAGCCATGGTAGACCTACAGAACTGCAATCACAGAATCATTAAGGTTGGAAAGGACTTCTAAGATCATCAAGTCCAACTTTCAACCCACCACCGTGACTCGAAGAAGCACATCCACTCACCTTCTGAACACTTCCAGGGATGGTGACTCCACCATTTCCCTGGTCAGCCTATTCCAACATTTAACTGCTTACACTGCAGCCTTTCACAGCCACTGCTTAGAACAGCCCTGAGACTACTCACAGAGCAACTGGGAATGAGAAAATAACTAAGAGAAACAGGAGAGGAGTGCAGAGTTCTTTAGGTAGAGGCAGGCTGCAATGGGCTGTGTGACTGGTCTCAATCCTGAGGTCTCTTTGGTCGTCCTCTTCTAGCTGTGATCTTGGGCTGTCCCCAGGAGCCATCACATTGCTGCCCAAGGTCACCACCTGCTGCAGTAAGCCAGCTAAGTAGCACAGTTTTCCTAATTCCATGCAGAAATCCATTTGATGAAACACAAGATCACCCTATGAAACATCCCAGCTGAGCACAGGCTGCGAGAGAGAGCCGCCGCCTTCTATCACCACATTAACTTGAAAAAAAACCCCATCCATTGCAGTTTCCACATCACAGATCATAAACTCCATGTAAAAGAGAGGGCTGGTGAAAAAAGAGCTACTTAGAAAACACTGCCAGCACTGATTCTTCCTGCTTGTAAGGAACTCTGCCCTTTTGTCTTATAAAGCACTCCGGGATCTCATTTGCAAACCACCACTGTTAGCTACTCTGGGGTTGGGGTTTGTTTTTTTGCTGGCTGCTCATTTACTCTTTGGGGATTCCATATTCTTCTAAATTCTGTAGATGGCTGCTAAAGTGGAGATGAACATTATAAAATACACTTCAATCACCCTCACAATTTAGACTAATTCATTGGCAACCGTACAAAATGCTATTTACAAGGTACTGCCATCAGCTGGGATCTGGCATTAAGCGTTTTGAATCAATCCACCATCATTTTCTTCTCTTATTTTTCATACAAGGGAAATTATTGATTGAAGCTTTTCAACCTCATTTAATACACTGGAATAGGCTTTAAATTTTCCCATGTAAACCTCAGTGGAGGTTAGCAACTCTGTCTTGCTTAATGCAACACCAATCAGTCTCCCTGATGAGACCACAATATTGTACATGACGTCATGATCACTATACTGGCTGATGGGCCCTGAGACGGGCACCTCCTAGAAACACCCCAGGGACTCAGTGTTCGAGTTTAGGTTGAGTTACCAAGCAAGGCTGGTGCTTTAAATGGTGCCTTCCCCTCTCAGAGGCTGTTACAGAGTAGTCCCCAGGAGGATGCAGACTTTTCCCAGTGCCCCCATGGAGCTCACACTCAGTAGCTGCTGGGGTAGCGGAGCATTAATGCTACATGAGCTGTGGGTGTATTGAGGACAGAGAGCTTGGCTGAATTTTGATCAACTCATTCTTGAATAAATAAGTAAAATATCACTGATGAGGACTCTCAGCCAGCTTCGATAAATACATATGGTAGCAAACCAGCCAGCTAGACAAACAGAATAGATCATACTGGAACGAGCACTGATGCCTCTGTAATGACTCCAGCAGCTTTCAGCATGGTAGATACTACTGTAAAAAACAATATGTAAATGTCTGATCCACTTTACAGTAAAAAACAAGTTGTGCTCATGTTATCACAGCAGCAGTCAGTGAGAAACACAGGTACCCCTTAGCCTTATCATAGAACCATAGGATATCAGGGGTTGGAAGGGACCTTCAGAGACCAAATCCAACCCCTCTGCCAGAGCAGGATCCCCTGGGAGAGGTCACACAGGGCTGCACCCAAGTGGGTTCGGAAAGTCTCCAGAGCAGGAGACTCCACATCATCTCTGGGCAGTCTGTTATTCCTTGTCCTACTACTGGGTACCACAGAAATGAGACTGGTCCCTTTCTCTTGACATCCACTCCTCAGATATTTACAGACATTAATAAGATCCTTCTCAGCCTTCTTTTCTCCAGACTAAACATCTCCAATTCTCTGTCTTTCAAGTCCTGGCCCCAGAGTGCTGCTGGATAGTAAAGACAACACTTCCCCAGGCACTCCCAGAGCACCGCCACAGTGAAACACTGCATTGGAGATCCCATCAGATAAGGCCATCAGGATGGATTGGCTGGGAACACAGCAGTGTATTACAACCAAAACCCAATACAAGATAAAAGTGCTCTGAGCTGCCACAGCACCCATCACATTGCAAAACAGGAGGGAATGAATGTGCTCAAGGGCTGAACTTGCAGTGGTCCATTTCATGGACTAATTTGTGTGCAGCCTGATACTTTCAGTATGTTTCTGTACTAACAGAGAATAATCATAGGATAAGTAGAGCAAGGTAGGTACATATGCTGCCATTGTTTTCTTGCAGCATAATATCATCATCAATGAAGCCTGAATGCAGCCCCATTAGCATACGGTAATTAGAATCACTGCTGCTTTTCCCATTTCCTCCTGCACACCATGACAAGGTGGTGGTTGCAGCATGCAGGGCTGCAATCCTACAGATAACAGTGGGTGTGCAAAGCAGCTCTCCAGTTCTCTCATCAAAAGGAACAAGGGAGACATTCGACAGCCTCAAGCTGCTAAAACTTTAATTTTGGCCTGACCGAGTCAGGTCCCCAGCTTACCCACAGAATATCCACACTGGAGCCACATTCCTGAGGGATAAGCAACCGTCACACAGCCTGTCTGCAGGGACAAATGGAAGTTTTAGTGAAAAAAAATCAGATTTCCCAAAAGATGTTCTCTTTTATGCCATGATTTTCAACACCCTGTTGTCTGTTGCTTAGAGCTCAGACAAATCTCAGTGACTTGGTTGATGAAAACCTGTTCAGTTATCCCATTTTGTTACGGGGCTGCCCTCAGAGAGAGCAGATGGTGGATGTTTGGAGAAGACTCTTTCAGAGCAGGCAGTAACCAGGCATTTGCTGGAGTGTGGCTCGGCTGTGGACTATTTATAACCCATCCACCACTGAAGAGTCTCTTATTGCTTCTCCAGGCTTAAACAGCTAACTTTTATGGCCCATTTATTGTCCATTTCAACAAAGCAGTTAAACATGTTCCAGGACTGGTATCTATACGTAAATAAAGGAAGTTGTACTTGGCCAGCACCCAGGCTCCCCAGCCCCACCTCCCTGGGCTGGCAAGCTGGGCTGCTCAGTCCCAGTCCTACAGCTTAGACGTAAAATGATAGGGTTGGAAGGGACCTCTGAAGATCATCCAGTCCTAATCCCCTACAACAAGCAGGGCCGTCTCTAACCAGAACAGATTGCCCAGAGCCCCATCCAGCCTGACTTTGAATGGCTTCAGGGATGGGGCCTCCACCACTTCTCAGGGAAGCCTGTTCAGGGATCCCCAACCCTCGGATTCAAGAACTTTTTCCTCCTGTCCTCTGCCCTTTTCCAGCTCCAAACCACTACTCCTCATCCTATCATTCCCTGCCCTTGTGAACAGTCTTCGCCAGCCTTCTGACAGCCCCTCTCAGGTGGCCTTTAACATAGGGCACCAGTTCTGGGGACCATGACCCTCACTGAAGAGGTCCGCATGAGGGTCACCTCACAGGGATGCTGTGAGATGACCCTCACAAAAAAAAAAATCCACACCACAATACCCAAAACTCATCAGTGGCAGCACCACAGCCTCCATGGCCAGGGAAGATGCTTTGATCTGCTGCATCTCCACCACTGCTCCGGGAACATGCAGTACACACCCTATCCCATATCAAGAGTGAACCAACGAGGCAGAGTTTAGTTAAGATTTATTCCTAGACTGAAAAACCAGAGGTTAGTGGGCTGCTCTAGAGAGGCTTAAAACAAGCAAATTTTTAATGTCCTTTTTTCCACCTACCCACAAGAGAAGGCAACTACAACTGTCAGGGTGGAGCACATGGTGCTTTCTATGACACAAAGTGATAATACCGCAAGAAAGGGCATATAAGGAGAAGCGTTACATAAGGTTTTACAAGCTTTATGAAAACTCTTTTAGCACTTGCTAGTGGCAGGAGCCTCCCCAAGCTCCAAGCCAGTCTGAAATGGGAAGGGTAGAAAAGTGCCTTCCATTTAAAGAAATGGGCTGTGAACGTGCTGTCAATGCCTGTGATTCTTTTTATTGATTTACAGTGTGTAAGCCATAAATCATTCTACCTTTTACTGAGGCTATAACTATGCATCACTCTGTCAGGGGAACTCCTCAAATTTTAAGGGGGTCATGCAAGCAAACAGACTTCTCTTTCATTGACTCAGCTAGATGAGCTGCAACAGCCAAGGCTGGGTTTAACACACACAGTGGGTAGACTCATCTAGACTAAACTCTTAATCCAAAGAGCTGCCCATACTGATGCTCTTTATATCTTCCAGGATTCATCTTTGGCTACAAGGGGACAGATGCAAGTCATCTTCAGCCAGAAGAGGAGAAGACTCCAAGGGGACTTTCTACCAACCTTCCAATACCTGAAAGGGGCTGTCAGAAGGCTGGGGAAGACTGTTCCCAAGGGCAGGGAATGACAGGACAAAGGGTCATGGTTTGAAGCTGGAAAAGGGCAGAATGAGGTTGGACAGGAGGAAAATCTTCTTGAATCTGAGGATGGGGTGGAGGCTCCATCCCTGGAGCCATTCAAGCTCAGGCTGGATGGGGCTCTGGGCAATCTGTTCTGGGTAGAGATGCCCCTGCTTGTTGTAAGGGGGTTGGACTGAATGACCTTTGGAGGTCCCTTCCAACCCTATGATTCTGTTTTCATTGGCATCAACTACACAGGGGTTTGATTCCGCTGCAGACCAGATCTCAGAGCACTTCTGCTGCAGAGTTCTGCCTGATAGTAGCAGGTCAGGAGTCATCAGTGTGGCTAAGGAGCAGAAGCAGCATTTATCCTGGAGAAACATCTGCCCATTGTAGCCACACTCTGCCAGAATCTTAAAATAATCAAAAGGTACCAAAGCCTATGGCTAACGACTTTACAGACAGATTTCCAGCTGGCTTCAGTTTGAACAAGGATTCTACCTACACTTTCCAGCTGTCAAGAAGCCCTATAGGATTAGGCAGTTCAGGTTTGGGCCATCCGCAGTATTAAGAAGTTAAGTTCTTGCTACATAGAAGTTACCAGAAGGCCAAGACTCAGCTCAAGAGTCCTATAAAATCCAACTGATGTCTGCAGAACTCCCCTAGGTTCACTACTAGTAAAGCCTTGGGTATGTCTACGTGAGGGGTGGGTGTCAGGAGGATGGAGCCAGGCTCTTCTCAAGGTCATCTGGTGATAGGACAAGGGGCAATGGGTGCCAGCTGGAACAGAGGAGGTTCCATATAAATATCAGAAGGAACTTCTTCACAGTGAGGGTAAGGGAGCATTGGAACAGGCTGCCCAGGGAGGTTGTGGAATCTCCTTCTCTGGAGACATTCAAGATCTGCCTGGATCTGTTCCTGTGCAATTTGGTCTAGGTGATCCTGCTGTGGCAGGGGGATTGGACTGGATGATCTTTCGAGGTCTTTTCCAATCCCTAATGATTCTATGATATCCTCTGCAATGGTAGCAGCACTACGACATAAGGCTTTTGGGGTGCTGCATAAACCCAAGGTCAGTGGAGACTTCACCCACAAAGGGACTTTGCAGAGCACCATCTACCAGCAAATGGAACTCTTCCTCCCTTGGTAAATTCTGTCACACTTGGGTTGGTTTATGCTTTAAATAACCTTGCTGATGTGCCTGGGAAGGCATTTCACTCTTTGTATGCTAATTTCAGCCCAAAGGCAAGAGCACATTCCTCGTCAGCATGTGTACCCACCTTCCCAAATCCAGTCTGGTACTGGGAGACTGGTGCAGAACAGAGTTAAGCGTGTGATTTAGTACTTTGCCGAGGAAGGACTGAGCTGCTGCCTGAGTACAGGGCTGGCTGGATTGGGACCTCACTGCTTTAAGGTTTTCTGATTAAACATCCCTACTGGATTACGCTGCAGGAAGCTCCAAAGAGCAGTTCTGTGCCAGAGTGAAGCAACTGGGATAATTCAGCTCCTTTGCTTGCTCAGGGCTGATCACTGAAGGGGCAGAAATTAATTTCCTATAAACACAGGCGTATTTTTTTCCACTGCCTTGGCAAATGCAGTTGTAAAGAAGCCATTACAGGAGCTGATCTTTATGATGCGTGACTTTGGCTTGTCCCAATGGGGGATATTTTATGAGGCATTTACATAAACATACACAAATCAAACCCACCAGCTGTGCTCCTCCTGTACCTGTAACACACAGACAGTGCAGCCAATTCCAGCTCTACACAAACAGCCACTCCAAGCGAGATCAGGTTGAGCGCTGGGGATGAACAAACTGAGGCAAGATCTGACACACATTGTCAGTCCCAAAGCTGAGAGGCTCTGGGTAGCTGTCTCAGCATCCAGCCAGGGACAGTGAGGCACTCGGAAATTACTCAGAATAACAGAATTATTAAGGTTGGAAGTGACCTCCAACCTGGTCTGTGCCCTCAGTCCAAGGTTGTTTCAGTGTGTCCATCCTTCCTAGTCCTCTGCTGATGCCACAGGGGAAAGCAGAAACTGCTGATTCAGCTGAGCACTGGAACCAGAGGATGATGCCTCCAAAGGCTGGTTGTCAGACCAGGCTTAGTAGCTGATGGAGCTAAAGTCAGTTCTCTGCCTCCTGTTTATTTCTTTTTGTACTTCCCACTCAGCCTTGTTAAACTCATGGCTGGCAACAATTCTTATTGATTTGACAGGCTTCCTTGTGTTCGTGGATCTGCTCTGACCACTGAGAGTTGTTTAATTACAACTAAGAGATTAAGAATTTATGGGAACCTAAAAAGATCCATCTCAAAGGAGCCAAGTAAGAATTCATGCAGAAAACCAGAGCAGGTTTGCAAAGTTCCTCCACAATTTCTGAACAAACAGTTACTCCAAGTGAAGTAGATCCTACAAAAAAAAACCCAGTCTTCCTCTAGAAGATCTTCCAGAGATGCTCTTTCCCACCCCAAAGCAATGAAAACAACACTTTGGTTGGATGACCCACACAGTGACTTTCCCAGCGAGAAGAACTTCACAAACAAATTACAAATAGCAGCTCTGCTCACTCATGATCTCTCGCCTCACACGTAAACCCAAGGTACTCCTGGGGAATTCACCTGGCCTGGTCTGAGGCGTACTGATGAGTACAACGAGGCTGGTGGCCCCTCTGCAGCACGTGGTGTGTTGCAAGCCCTTCTCTCTTCCCCCAGCTATCCCGTAACTACATTCATCCCATTTGATCCCTGTTAATACACCTAAAAATCTCAGACCATATGTTCCCCCAGCACTCAGGAAATGACTGCTAAAGTCTATTCAAGAAACAATATTCAACGGATGGGGAGAGAAAGAACACATTGCTTTGAAAGCACAGCCCGATTTCCTCTCCATTCGCATCAAATGTCAACAGCTTTTGAAATAAAGTCACTCTGTGAATAACCTGCATTTGGTTTCAGTAGGCTCTGCAGCCTGATCACAGGACGGGGGTTCTGCTCTTCACCTCCTCTGCTCTCATCTAACTTGCTTGAAACTGCATCTGAATGGTGCCTGTTTCTTCTGCATCTGGAAGACCTGTACGGAGAGGACCACTGCGTCCTGTGGCTGCTGCTCCAGAGGACACTTAGGCCAGCTTAGACTGGCCTGGTCTTCTCATCTGTACCAATCCTTAACTGGTTGCCTGGCCTTTTGATTATTGGTTTAAAGAATGATAACTGGCTCCTTAGAAAGTTTTAGTATCCCAGAGGTGGAAAACTGTGGGCTGAGGATAGAAAGAACTTGCTGTGCTGTGGGTTGGAGCAGCTCTCACCCTCTTCCAGTTGCTTTCAGATCATAGGCTCTTGGTGCTTAGAATGAGCCTAACCCTCGGAGAGCCCTAACCCAAAGCAAGATTAGCCCAGCCTGCTCTGGAACTAGATCTGGCCAGCAAAGAACATATGATGGGATGGAACAGTTACGTGGAGGAAGGCCAGTAATTCTGGCATTTACAAGGCAAAAGGGAAGATCCTTGATCTGTAACCAGTGCATTTGTCACCCAGTCCTACAGATGGTAGCTTCCCCGTGCATAAACCACACACAAAGCTCACACTCCACTTGTCCTCTTCTTGCTCTGTATTTGAGAAACTGAATGTGCTTGGTGCAAGCTGTATGAGATGCACAGTGGATTCAGAGAAGTATTGAAGTAGTGACTTCTCTAGATTTCTAGGACTGAAGCACTTCAGTGCTTCCCTGCTGATGAAGTCTTTCCTCTTGCCCTCCAACCTGTCCCTGACTAATCCAAGGAGACAGGCTCCGAGACATCCAAATGTCAAACCACTAAGCTTGATTACACTTTAGAAATGCCACAGAGAGAGAAAGGGAAGCCTCTCCCTCTCTATGAGCAATTGCTTTTAAGAGTAACTCCAGGAAGCACCGTTAGTTCAAGATCGTTCAGGTAGCACCTAACAACTGGGTTAATTTGGAGTTGGGAATCTGAAAGCTTTCACGGCAGCTTGCTGCTATGAAACAAACCCAGCCCACCCTTTCAGCAGCTGAGTGATCAGAACACAGCATCAGCTCAAAAAGCACTCAATGGGATCCTCATCCATCATTTTCTGCCCCTTTATTTATTTATTTACTCCAAACTGGTGGATATAGATTACTCAGTCTACAGCCCTGCACAGATCAATATCTTTTTTCAGAATAATATTGTGCAAAGCTAAAGAAATTAGTTTATGTTGTAATGAGGAAGAAACAGGGTGTCAATGCACTGCCCTGATTCCCTGTCAAGGCAGGGCAGTGCTTCATGCTAAAGCATAGAAGTATGAGACAGCAGAAATGGGCCAAGCTGCCAGTGCTTTATAGGAGAGGAGGCAGCTGGGGAAGAGGAATGGAAGCACCACAGTGGGTACGATGCCCAGACCAAGATCTCCCTAAAGAAACACCACTCATTCACGATTTCCCTGCCACAGCTTTTCCTTTCCTCTAGCAGAGCAAACCTGTCCTTTGCAGTGACGAACCACTTGTGGTTTCAGCTGGAGCAGTGGGGACAGTAAGGTTTCTTTAGTCATACCCACAGCAGTTCTTTTGACTCCACTTACCTGCTGTTGCACAGCAATCAAAACCCAGCAGAACTTGAGGCTGGAATGTTCATATCTACCTAACTGCTAATAAAAATCAATAACAAATGGAAGCTGACATCACAGATACCTCACATTTCAACATTAACACCCAAACCACAGATGATCCAGATGTCAGTGCCAAGACCTGGTCCCAGTTTTATGAGGCTTTACTTTGAAGAGCTTGACCCTCTGCACTGACAAAGCTGGGGGTGTTCTGACAGCCTCCATAATAACCAGCAGAGTTCAGACCCACAGGGATCTGTTCCTGTGCAACTTGGTCTAGGTGATCCTGCTGTGGCAGGGGGGTTGGACTAGATGATCTTTCTAGGTCCCTTCTGATTCCTAATGATTCTATGATTCTATGATACAGAGATGCAACATTTATAACTGATTGAATGTGTCTCATAGGGGATCTTCCCTTAACATTTAGGGATATATCACTACAGGACAGGAAAACAAACCAGGATATGCTCCTGAAGAATTTAGTCCCATCCATCAGCCTCATCCATAACAGAGCTGCTGAACCTTGGTACCTCATAGCCTGGGAGCGGCTAGCCTGAGGAGACCCTAGCTTTGCTTCTTTACCAGGTATCTCCAGGGAAAACCTTTGCCAACTCCAACGTTTGTAGCTAGTCTACCAAAAGTCACTGGACTTCCCATCTCCTTCCCTTGGAAACATCAAAGGTACTAAGAGAAAAGAACTCTGGCACCGGTACCTGGAATTGGATACCATAAAATTCCAGCCTTCCCCTGGTGCAGGTGCTCACAGGAAATTACACTTCTGCTGAGAAAGCTAGTTCTCTCTTTAATTTCCACCTCCACTCCAGACCTGGCTTCATTTAGCATCACTGCCATACTGCTAGAGCACTTCTAGGGCTCAGACCACGTGCCCTCGTACGTGGTACAGCCTGTGCGACTGCTCGGCACTGCTCTCCAATTAAACTGCATACCGAGAACATGTTGACATTGTTAAGGTTAATGACCTAATGATGAGCACCAGGAAACAGGTTTGCAATAAAATGGTCTGTACTGATTGCTTCCATGATGAATGCGAACAATATGCTGGACTGGGAACAATATGTTAAACAATATGTTGTGGTTTATCAATGTCACGGTGCAGCGCTGCCGCAGCGGCTGCTACTGGGGGATCCTCGGGACGGTCACTTGAGATGAACACAAGACAAGCAGCTCTCGCAGGGGAGGAGCGGGTAGTACCAACCATAAGAAAGAAGGAGGAGAGGCTGATCCTGCCCCACCTCAGCACCCCTGGCCAGACCCAGCAGGGAAAGGTGGATTTGTGACACCTGCCACCAGAAATGAACCACCTTCTAAAAAGCTGCATTAAAGTATTACGAGGAGTAGAATTTAATGTAAGACAGACTTGGTGCCCCTGAGAAACAGGCTCAGTGAAGCCAATGATAAACTGGGAGAGAGGCTCAGCTGTTACAGGAATAGATATAAAACATTTAAGAACTGAAAAACAGACCTTCCAAAGCATTTTCCTTCTTCATAGAAAAGTTTGATCTCTTGAGAGGAAAAAAAAAAAGACCCCAAAAACAACACAGAAGGAAACACACACAAAAAACCCTTCATCCTGAAATGTCTTGCATGGAAAAGTAACTGTGGGGCCTTGTTTCATGTTGTGTAGAACCTCAAAGGTCTCTCCAAGGCACAGCCACTAAAGGGATAGGGACAAACCAGCTGCTGCCTGTGTTGTACAACTGCCTGCCCAGCCTGTTCCAAGGTCTCTTCACTCTTTCTGGGAAGAAGATTTTTTCCTACTCAACTTAGAAAAACAACAGCTAAATCACCAGTAGAGGCAAAGGAATCTTTCTCACACGAAGAAACTCAACCAAGTAATAACCTACCAGGTAAAAGTTAGTCTCTGGATTTGCAACCCCAGTGTGAACCTCTAACCAGGAAGGGCACAGCCAACATGATGTACCCACCAGGCAAATCCTTTGTAGACACCCACCCCTTCCCAAACCTCTGGCACTGTGGCGAGATAAATCCAAACGCTATTCTGGGCTCCTTTTTTCCCACCCCAGCTGAAGCAGATTTCCAGTGAGGGTGAGTTCAGTGTAGGGAAGGAACAGTCTGGCCTAGCTAGACCTATGAGGGTTCCTAAAGCACTGACAGCTGCCAGTGTTTGTGCCTTTTAGCAAAGTATCGGTAGTAAAAGATGACAACCGGGTTTCCTTGTTGCTAGAAGTAGGTGGCAGTTAGCAGAAGGAAATATCTACGTGTGGAAGCCATCTGTGATGCCTTCAGCAAAAGGCGCCCATGAAATAGTTTCCTCAGGCACAGTTGATCTCAGCAGAGAAGTGAAGCAAGACTGGTTAGAGACTGACCTAGGGACCATGAGGAGATGGACAAGATTTGTAAGAACAACCCCAGGTACCAGTAGAGGCCAGGGACTGACCGGTTGGAGAGCAGTGTAGGAGAAAGAAACCTGGGGGTCCTAGTGGACAGTGGAATGACTATGAGCCAGCAATGTGCCAACAGCATCCTGGGGGGGATCAGAAGGAGGGTGGTTAGCAGATTGAGGGAGGTTCTTCTCCCCCTCTACTCTGCACTAGTGAGGCTGCATCTGGAGTATTGTGTCCAGTTCTGGGCCCCTCAGTTCCAGAAGGACACAGAGCTGCTGGAGGGTGTCCAATTCAGCGTAGAGCAACGAAGATGATGAAGGAAGTAGAGCACCTCCCTTATGAAGAAAGGTTGAGGGAGCTGGGTCTCTTGAGCTTGGAGAAGAGGAGGCTGAGGGGTGACCCCATGAATGTCTATAAATATGTGGGGGGTGGGTGTCAGGAAGATGGAGCCAGGTTCTTCTCAGGGTCATCTGGTGATAGGACAAGAGGCAATGGGTGCAAGCTGGAACAGAGGAGGTTGGAGTATCAGAAGGACCTTCTTCCCAATGAGGGTAACAGAGCACTGGAACAGGCTGCCCAGAGGGCTTATGGAGTTCCCTTCTCTGGAGATGTTCCAAACCCGCCTGGATGTGTTCCTGAGTGACTTGGTGTAGGTGATCCTGCTGTGGCAGGGGGATTGGACTAGATGTTCTTTCTAGGTCCCTTCTGATCCCTAATGATTCTATGATTCTATGATTTCAGACACTTCAGTTCTGGACTAGGAAAAGGAAGGGTTTCTCCAGAGAGAAATTCAGAGCACATTTGAGGAATGTGTCCTTAAATCCCCATGGACTATAAATAGACACAAACTCCCTAATTGAATTAAGTATGTAATACGTGGCAGTGCAAACACCTCCCCCTCCCTACACATGCCCTTTGTGTCAAGGGCTTGCAAGAATTTATTTGCAGCTCTTGTCTAATAACAGAGGAGAAATATTTAGAGCATTGGACTGAGAGTCAAGAGCCTGTGTTTCTGCCCCTAGGTCTGAGTGAAGAAAAATCATTTAGCTCAGTGATCCAGGAAAATGAATGCCCTACATTTTGGCAGTAAAACTGGATAATGGTTTCAGATGTTCAGTTAATAGATCTTGGGCTCCTTGCGCACTTTGGAGCTTTGAATCTGTTCTTCTGCACCTAGGAGAGTGAGAAGGATTTGATGCTCTGCTGTCCTTAACGCATTGGAGATCTTCCCATGAAAAGTCTGCCATTCACGTCTTTTATTTAGGGTCTCCTCTGCAAGTCAAGCTTTCCTGAGTGTGAGCAACAGAGCCATAGCTTTGTGCTCTTTAAGAGCTGAGGGC
Organism: Upupa epops; assembly: GCA_013397515.1. Lineage (NCBI taxonomy): Eukaryota > Metazoa > Chordata > Aves > Bucerotiformes > Upupidae > Upupa > Upupa epops. The sequence continues at coordinate 194,952 of VZRI01000223.1, forward strand.
TCACCAATATTAAGAAGGTAGTTTTTTTCACCTTAGTATCAGAGTAGTAAATTTTTCATATCTGACTCACAAAGTAAGGGAAAAATTACATTCGGTGTAGAGCAAATGCACCCTTTGTCAATAGCAATCAACTTCTATAGCAGATAATGCAATTACAAATGAAAGAAAACAACAAAACCCAAGGAAAGCTGGTGCTTCCCCAGATGCAAGAACATGTCAATTTGTTTCTAACTCGTTTTGACTGGTGATATATCCTATATGATCTCCAAAAGTCATTCAAGTATTTGTAATGATGTTGGCTCAAACAAAGGCTTGGAAAGACTCCGGCTTTATGGAATGAATTTCAAAACCATATGCGGGGATTTAGCTGTGTGACTCCCATTAAAAATCAGTAGGTTCCTGGAGGCTAAAATCCTTGAGAACTGACCTCTGCCAACCTGAAGCATTCTGTGCCACCACATTAAAAAGTCACAATGGTGCTGCAATTGCAGGTTAATACTAAAACCCTCTGATGAGAACCAATAAGCCTGAAAAGAACCCCAAGCCAAAAATCACCTTGCTTCTGTTACTCTGGAAATGCAAACCCAGCTATCAAAGCTCAGACTCTGTATAGTTCTTGGGGAAAAAGGTGCAGCCAGTTGAACTTCTGAAGCCCAGCAGCTTTCACCCTTTGGAAATCTTTTTATTTCCAACCATCTCAGCAATTCTGAAGGTTCAAACAGAGGAAATTTGGGAGACACCTTAGCTTGGAAATGTGGTAGGGGAGCGCTCTGGGGCTGCTGGTGCCTCTGACCTCCTGCAAACCTTTTCTACCATCCTACAGCCTTTTTTAGGAAAAGCGATGTGTTGGAAAACAGCTGCCAGCCACCTCTTGCCTAGTCCATATCTAATCTTGGGGAAGGGGTTCTGTTGGAAAGCATGTTAAAGTGCTGCATCTTTCATGTTTTCAGACAGGCTGAGGTGTTTTTTGATCTCCTGATCCTGAGATCTCAGGAAAGGAAAGAAAGTCCTGACCAGTTCTGGCCATCACAGCTGCAAATACCAATTCCCTCTCCTAAGGCAATGAAGAAAGGTTCAGATAGCTGCACTTTTAAAAATAGAAAAGTCTAAGAAATCATAGAATCATAGACTGGTCTAGGCTGGACCTCAGTTCTCATTTATTCCAATCCCCTGCCATGGGTAGTGACGCCTCTCAACCAGACTTGGTTGCTCAAGGCCTCATCCAGCCTGATCACCACCCCTCACTGTTCATTCCATGCTTCATGAGCAGGGCCATCTCCCAGCAGTGGCTCAGCCTCTCTGGTTTCAGTTTGCTTTGGTGTGGGTGATGGGCTATGAATCTAGAGTGGGGATGGATGAGTACCTGTCTCCTTCCTTGCCAGCAGAGCCCGCCCACAGGCTGTCAGCTCCCAGCACCCTGCAGGCTGCAGCTCTGTAGAGCAAATGGACTTGGCACTGATAGAGAAAGGGAAGATCCAGAATGTCCTGCACAAAGAACTACAGAGCTTTGATGAGGACACCTACCACTGGCATCTCAATGATGGAGCTATCTCAGCTGCCTGAGCTACCTGCTTAGCACTCTCCCCAGTTAATAGGGATTCACAGATTTTAGGGGATGAGACCCACTCTGAGCCTGCTCAGCTCTCTCAAGGAAACCTGGATGCCTGATCCATAGAGTGGAATTCTGCAAGCTAGAGCTGAACTCCCATTACCCCAATTATTATTTCACCTACAAATCAAACTCACATTAGTTCGGGCTGTTGTGAGCCCTGTCCTAAGCAATCCTAACACAAAGAATCCCACTAAAACCAGAAACACTAGCAGAAGTAATCATTTCCACTTGACACACGTCAGGTGGGATTGGGCCCAGCACAGGAGTCTTCAAGTTCAGAGTAGGTTCCTTTCACAAAAGTGGTGTGTCACCCCTTTGATGTGTGCTTATCTCCTGCTCCCGTGCTTCTGAAGGGAAAGGAACAGCACTGGTTCTGGCATGCAGAGCTATTTGCCTTGCTAATGAAGACGGTGCATATTCACTTTTGATCTGCCTAGGAATGGAAAGTGAAAAATTAAAGCTGATTTCCACCACTAACACTGTCACTGAGCATCACCGTGCTGTCTCCTGGCTGCTGCTGCTGGGGGGAGCCAAGGCCGTTCGAACATGTGTCCGGCTTATTGGCCCCAGCGGATGCCTCGAGTCATGAACTCCCCAGTGCAGCACTGCCCTGTCTGGGCTTAGTGCAAATCCCCCACAACACAGACACAAACCCAGCATCTTCAATGTTTGGTTTAAGATTGGATCCTGTTCAAAGGCTGTTCCCTGAATTAGGGAAAATCTGGCACATGGAGCATCGCTTCCTTTTGGGGAGTCCTTCTCTCCTGAGCACTGTTGGTTTGGGTCTGCGAGGTGGAATCATAGAATTACAGGCTGGCTTAGGTTAGAAGGGACCTCAGAGATCATCTACTATTGCTCAATCCCCTTGGGAAAAGTTAATCTCCGGCTTTCCTGTAGGTTCCCTTCAGAAAGGTAGCTCTAAGGTCCTCCTGGAGCCTTCTCTTCCCTGGGTTTAATTGCTCAGCACTTCCCCAACTCCATTAGCTTGTCATAGCAATGGAGTTCCAGCCCTTGGATCATCTTTGTGGCCTCCTCTGGACTCACTGCAACAGTTCTACGTCCTTGCGCTGGGAACATCAACACAAGAAACACAGCTCACAAAGTAGTTTCTATCACTCTGTGTTGCTTCCCCAGATCTCAGATGGTCTGTGCACAGCACAAGCTGGTGGAGGTTCCTGAGGCTTAGCCTGAGGATGAGGAGACATTCAAGTGATAAAACATCTACTGTTACAGAGCATGGACTGGACGCAGAGGAGCTTCAAAATAAAACTCATCTCCGTTTAATGCTGCAAGATCTTCTTCTCTCCCAAACTTCAGAATAATGTCACTTAGAGCAGCAGAAACTGCTGTTCTTCCCTGGAACAAAAGAGATCAAAGTGTTGTCCTGCTAAAGTCCCTGGCTTAAGACACAAAAAGCAGGGTTTGACCCTAAACACCTTGGGTTCTGACATAAAACAAGTCACTGGAAGATCTTCTATGGCTGCATGAACAGACTGTACATCAGGATCCTTGATCTGTGCAAACAAAGGAGAAAATACGGATAAAAGGGGTTAAAGCCACAGAGTAACCCAGTGTTTAACAGAGCCATCTCTTCCCTGTCACCAGAATGGCTCTGGAGATCAAACACAAAGTTCATAGAGTCACTGGGTGCTGGAACAGGTTTGCTCAAGTCTGAGCTTCATAGTGTTTGTCTTTTCTTTTGTACAGATCCTTTCTTAAGTCCTGTTCTCTGGAAGACACAAAGTCATCCCACACAGCCCCAAACCCACCTGGCATCCTGCTGTGACTGCAGCATCACCTCCCTCCCATCAGACTCCCCGTTGCAGAGCTCCACAATGTATGAAGGTCATTGCCTCACTTCACACGTCTCAGTAGTGCTGTATTTCCACATTTAGCCACTTCAGTTTGTCAATATTAACATCTGTTACTATTTAACACCTGCCACCGCTCTAGCACACGCGGGTTTCTGCATGCAGACAGCAATCCAGCCTGGCACGAAGGGAGGAGGAGATGAGCCGCTCGCTTCAGTTCATCTGCCCAAGCACCCACTCGCTCATGCTCCCAGAGGAGGAAGGAAAAGCCAAGGAGCAGCTCATCTGCTGAGGGATGGGTGGGGATCAGTGCTGGAAGCTGTTGTTTCCTTTAATCGAGCTGTAAGATCAAGTGTGTTAGCTGTAGTTAGGGNCAAGGGCAGGGAACAATAGGATGAGAGGTCATGGTTTGAAGCTGCAAAAGGGCAGAGTGAGGCTGGACATGGGGAAAAAGTTCTTGAATCTGAGGATGGGGGATCCCTGGAACAGGCTGCCCAGAGAGGTGATGGAGGCCCCCGGGTCAGGTTGGCTGGGGCTCTGGGCAATCTGTTGTGGTTAGAGGTTAGAGATGTCCCTGCTTGTTGTAGGGAGGTTGTAGTAGATGCCCTTCAGAGGTCCCTTCCAATCCTATGGTTCCACAACTCTATGATTATGAAGAAATAACATCGTGGGAATGTTAGCAGCTCACAGTGTTTGTGTGCTTACGAGTCATTTCTTACCTAACTTTAACCACTGTGCAATGTGGTTACTACAGCTGTAAAGTCCCTCTCCACACCAGAGCCTCCCCAGAGTACAATGCTGTTAAAGGATTTTACACAGACTTTTAAAGCTGCTCCACCACTGTACACTACTGTGAGGCCAAATTTTGCAGACAGTGATGTTCTCTGACATTTCCTCTTGCCCAGCACCAGCTTCTCAGCTACCTCACCCAGGGAGGAAGGTGCTGGAGGGTCTCATGCAATGGCTTTGCTGAAGCCCCAAGTCTTGTGAACCAGGGCTGGCCCACTGAGTTTAGTCAATAGAGAGTAAACCCGGCTTTGTGACTCAGCCTAATGCTGGCCACTGAATAGAGCTCTGGATAATGAAGTAGTAATTTCAGACCTTATTTTGACATTGCTTACGTGGCACAGCAAAGCATAAGGGCTCTTGGATTTGCACAAGACAAAGGGAACCTCACATATAGTAGTAATTGAATCCAAAGCAAACCCAGATGCTACAATTTCACTCTAACTGGTTTCCATTTCCACATGCCTTCCCATTTCCTGGTTGTGACCTCCAGCAGAAACCCCTCAGAGCCCTGCAATTCTGCAAGCGGAGAAGTCCAGAGAAACTTCCAAATCCAAGGGAAGGCAGAACTAAACTGAAATGTGTTTGCGTGGCTTCTTCAGGGCTCATCTGGTGCTGCACATCGCTGCCCACAGTCATGACAGCGGCATGTCTCCAGTAGCCAGTACAAAACCACAGAAATCAGAGCAAACACTGAACAGATGCAGCCATTTACTGGATGAGTCTGTGACCATTGGGACAAATTCACTTGTTCTGCTGCTGGCTTCTTCTGCCAAACAGGGCTCCTCCTTTTCACAGTCCGTTGAACTCCTTGGGATTTCACTTTTCCCATGAGCAATGTGTCTCATGAGAGCAGCATCCAACCGTGACATCATTGCAGAGCCTCCAAACATTATTTTTGTAGAAAAATCTCACTGGAATAGAATCTGTGCTCTTATTTATGCAATAGTATGGACAATTGCTTGCAGATCCTCCAAGCCAGGGCAGCCAGCCAGGCTCACTCTCTACAGGAGGTTTCAAGTATCAGAATTTTCCACCTCCAAAACCCCCTCACTCCTCTAACAAGAGAAACGCAATCCCTGCTAGTTTGCTTTACCTGTTCAGATGAAAACCCAATGTTTCCTCATCTACTCAAAGAGCTGTCTTCAAATACCATTGTTTAATACCTGCTTATTTATTTAAAACTAGTTTTAATGTCTAGCCAGCAGTGCTTGCCATTGGAAATTTTATAGACTACTAAATTAAATTACATAGTAATTAAATTACTATGTACAGTACCCACTATACATAGGAATGATTGGTCACCATATGAGACAATTACAGTGTTTCTGGTCCTTCTTTAATCCTCAAGAGGGTAAGAAAAAGATTAAAACAAAAGGAAAGAAAGAAAAAGAAAATAAAAGAAAGGAAACTAAGAGGGAGAAGAAAGAAAAAAGAAAATAAAGGAACAAGGAAAACAATATATTCCTTCTCCCCTGGCCCTGCAAATTGCATGAAGATGGTAAATGTCCATCTCTGTACAGTGATGGGAGCTACAGCAGCAGGTGGCTGCTGCTCGTAGGGGTATTGTGAAGATGTATTTGGTAACTTGGGAAGCTGATCTTGCAGGAACCAGAAATTTAAGCAATCCTAAGTGCTTTCTATTTCTCTATTTCTTCCAGTGTCTCTTATTAAATCAGGCCCTTTCATATACAATATTCCCTTTGCCTTCTGCAGCAGCACCAATATTCTTTCATAGACGAGCTTATCATACATTTTCCTTTCTTTTTCACTAAGGCACTGGAGGATATTGGAGAAGATCAGCTATCAGACAGTGCCCCTGATAGTCCTGGGCTGTCATCAGGAGAGTTCACACATCTAGGTTCGTGGCCTCAGGGGAACGGGTGATGCCTTGATTCAGAAACACAAATCTAAATAGTAGAAGTGTAAAATATTGGAGCAAGAAGCACTATTGCACACTGTAATGAGAAACAGGCTAGAAGTCTCTAAAGACCAAAGAAGATTCTCAAGGAGTTAGTCATACAATGCTGCAAGAGAGGGCTAGAGCCCTGAAAAACTGAAAATAGAACTAAAAGGTTTTTACCAATTATTAAATCTTAGAAGGACAAAAGAACAAAAAGCTGTTGGTCCCACGCAGTTCCACAGGAAAAAGAAAAACAGCCCTTTGATAGTTCTTGCTCAGACCACCACAGGACTGGGAACTTACCAGATGCTCAGAGGGCAGGCTAAGACAGTTGGGGTTGTTCAGTCTGAAGAGGAGAACCTTATAATGACCCATACTAAACCTGGAGTAAGGTAAGACTTGTTCCTTTTGTTGTAAGGAAGATCCAAGCTTTCTACACTATCAATCTTCGCAGAACTTCATGCTAGTGCTAGCCCTAACCTCACTGGCAAACAAAGGGACTCTAAGACTCGCATGAGGACAGGCTGAGAGAGCTGGGGTTCAGCTTGGAGGGTAGAAGACTCCAGGGAGATCTTACAATCACCTTCCAGTCCCTGAAAGGGGCTGTCAGAAGGCTGGGGAAGACTGTTCACATGAGCAGGGAATGATAGGATGAGGGGTCATGGTTTGAAGCTGCAAAAGGGCAGAGTGAGGCCGAACAGGAGGAAAAAGTTCTTGAATCTGAGGGTGGGAGATCCCTGGAACAGGCTGCCCAGAGAGGGAGGTGGAAGCTCCATCCCTGAAGCCATTCAAGATCAGGCTGGATGGGGCTCTGAGCAATCTGCTCTGGGTAAAGCTAGTCCTGCTTGTTGTAAGGGGGTTGGACTGGATGACCTTTGCACGTTGCTCCCAACCCAAGACATTCTGTGATTCTATATGCAGTTATATCTGAATTTCAGCATTTTCATTTGCACCTTCCTACAACCTCTGTCCTTGCTGGTAAAATCAAAAGTGTTTGGAAATACTGTCTAGCAATAGGAACACAGACCCCAGCACAGAACCATGGCAATGTTCAGAGGCACCTTAGTAAGAATCTTGTAGGGCTTAACAATTCCTCCATACAGATTTCCTCCAGCTGGCCAGTTAGCAGTTCATACATACTCAGCAGTCCTTGACTATCAAATATCCTCAAAAGGATGAGCAGCAGCAGATTTTTGACAGATCCTTCTCACTCACCCAGCAGAAAACAAGAAGTAATATGTGGGAAATGAAGTCAGATAAGCTTTCAGGCCTGCAAATTGCTTCACTCGGATTTTACCTTAGAAGCAAACTCAGTCCCCTGGCAGTATTAGCCAGTCTCAGCTCACTGGGCATCTGCCTGGCAATCAAAGATTTCAACTCTTGTCCAATACAGCTTTCTTCTGACATGATTCACAAACCAGAGAGAGCACCTAAACGCAAATGTCAAAACATGTGGTTAAATGGAGAAAAATCTCCAGAAAGAGATGTAACTGTTGGTGTTCAACCTACCCTGACAGCAACTCCAGCACCTTCCAGTTGTCTTCAGAAAGCCAGAGATGGGAAAGGAGCCTTTAGCAGTGTGTGGGCTGATGGCATTAGCTTCATGCCAACTCTACCAGGATGTGAGGACTGACAAGGCTTTCCCAGGGTTGAGGATTCATTTGTGAAACCATGATACACTCTGATCTCTACAGTGCCTGTGAAAGAAAATGCTCTCCATGAGGCAGAAACAAATTCAGATCACGGGTACAATAAATTCTGTAATAGTGTGGTCTGGCTAAGCCAATTCCAGCCCCAGCGGAAGGCTAATGAGGGAAAAACTACCCAAACATTTACTCTCACTGTAGCTCTGTCACCTTGGTGGGAGGTAAAAGCAGATACTGTTTTCCTGGAAGGGACATACATTCGTTACTGTGGGCAACAGCCTCTCCAGCAATACTGTCTTGGCTCAGAGACCGTATTTACAAGACATAGTGTTCCTTGAGTCCCCATTTCAGATAATTGCCCTCTATTTGCCTCCCAAATATTCCCAGCAGACTTTGATTTTCAATGCAGTACTAACAGTTTTTCTTACTCCAGGAACATTGCAGGGGCACAGTGCTCACTGCAGACACAGAGTTGGGAAACAATCAGCAGAGCCATACTTCAGACTCCTGGCACAGCTGTTTGCTTCAGTAGAATGACAACAGCAAGATGACTAAGGATGTCTCTGTGGTGGGGGGAGGCACAGACAGATCTCTAATCCCACTAGAAGAAATACAGAAGTTATGCCAGAGAAAAGGAATATTCATCAGTACCAAATCATCACCGCTCGCTACATCGGCCAGGAGCTGTGGCTCATGACAAAGGGCAATGGGTGTCAGCTGGAACAGAGGAGGTTCCATGTAAGTATCAGAAGGGCCTTCTTCCCAGGGAGGGTGACAGAGTATTGGAACAGGCTGTCCAAGCGGGTTGTGGAGTGTCCTCCTCTGGAGATGTTCCAGACCCGCCTGGATCTGTTCCTGTGTGACTTGGTCTAAGTGATCCTGCTGTGGCAGGGGGGTTGAACTAGATCATCTTTCGAGGTTCCTTCTGATCCCTAATGATTTTATGATTCTATGAAAAGTGCCTGGATTTTGGAATCTGCCAGAGGCCATATTTTCACAGCTGTGGAGCAAGGAGGTGACTATACAGGGACTTGTCCTGAATAATAAGATTCATCTTTAGTATTCCCAACACACAAGAAGAAGTAAATCAGGTTCTCCTGAGTAGCACTTGGAAATAAGGAAATACGGCTTCGTCATCTGTTATTTTTGTACAGAAGGCGGAAAGGGAAGAGGTGGAGTGACTACAGAAATACTTGTCCTTCCCAAGAACCAGGAATGTTGTGCTGACTGTGGTGTTCTTGGAAAAAGGAATAAACTCAGGAAGGTAATCATAGAATATATTGGGTTATATACTGGGTTGGAAGGGACCTCCAAAGGTCATCCAGTCCAAATCCCCTACAACAAGTAGGGCCATCTCTAACCAAAACAGATTGCCCAGACCCCCATCCAGCCTGACCTGGAATGGCTTCAGGGATGGGGCCTCCACCCCTTCTCTGGGCAGCCTGTTCCAGGGATCCCCCACCCTCAGATTCGAGAACCTTTTCCTTCATTCTCCCCTTTTTCAGGTTCAAACCATGACCTCTCACCCTGGGAATTTCATGGAAGGAGATATTTTCAGCTCTATCTATCCATTTGATTCTCTCACTTATTTTCTACTGTCAAAGGAATTCATTTAGTCATCCAAGAGGGAGACTAGCCATACAGAAACATGTCAGACCAGAATGGATATAAGAATATCTTGACATAAACTTTACAAAAATCATTGATGAATCCCAGGGGTAAAGCAAAAAAGCACCTTTAAAGGATGCTACAGTGGGGTCATCTAAAATCCCCATCCCATAGGCATGGAAGCATGACAAAGCACAGGGAGAAACAGGGCTCCTCATTTGCTTATCAAATAGCCACAATGTATAGAATCAGAACAGTTTCAGCTGGAAGAGACCTTTATCATCATCAAGTCCAACCTTTCCCTAGCCCTATCATCACCATTAAGCTCTGTCCCCCAATGCCACAGTCCCTCACTGACACACACACCAGAACAGTGATCGGAACATGTAATGAGCAGAATTTGCATCGGTTTTGCCAAAAGCATGTAATGAATTAGTAATCCAGCAGAAACTGGAGCGCACACATCCCCCCTAGATGAAAGAATGGCTGAAAGTTGTGGCAAAATGTTTTCCTACTTCAAAACGTTTTTCAGTACTGGGGTGGGGGGTGAGGGGGG
>VZRI01000223.1:204894-217458 GCA_013397515.1 Upupa epops
GGGGGGGGAAGGAAAAAAAAAGAGAGCAAAATGAATATGAACAAATTTTCCTGAGCAGCCTGTTCGTCTTTGATCAGCTCTGCTAGGTAGTAAATACTAGATGCACCAGGACAGGGAAGCTAATTGAATCAGCTGTATGCTTTAATAATTGGAATCGACTGGTGAGGCTTTCTGAGGGTATTTTCCCAGGACCCCTCTCCTCAGCATATCCGTTACATTTCTTGTCTTATTTGCTCAATTTCAATTTTAAATCCCGCCATTGCAAACGTGACAGCAGCTCTTTCATGAGCCTGCCTGGGCCCAGAGAAGGCTGTCAGAGCTAACATGCTGATCCAAGGGAAGGCAGCCTGATTAAAAACCTCATTGTGTCAGCCACGCAATCAGATGTTCATTATCCTATGACACACGACTACTGAAATGGAACATTCACATATTTTAAACTTGAGAGATTTGTACTTTAATATAATTATTTTTGAAAGATTCTTCATCAGAAAGGTTAATAAGAGCAATATAGGTTAATAACAGCACTAAGGCAGCTGACATAATCAGATAATTGACCTTATTGATATGTTAAGTGCCCTATGCTTCACCTTGGGATGTGTGACTGCTCTCCACAGTCAATTATCTTATAATGATGCCTGCTTCCTAAGGTCTTATTGCTTGAATATTGGACTTCATCCAAGGTTTTCAGTGTACCCCCCTTCCCACTGCAAACCCTCTCCTGCAGGATTTCTGCTACACTTTCATCTAGAACTATGCTAACAGACAACAGGAACTTCTTGTAAATATGCTGACACATAGACTGTCATCAGCTGCTCTATATTAATTCAGTTTTTTTTCTCCAGCAAAATTCTGGTAGATTCCCGTTGTCTCCATTTGCCAGGGAACAATCCTCTGCTCCATGCAGCCTCTCTGGGGCTGCTCCCAGTGTGGAAACCCTGAGGCACTCCTGGGGCTCCTGCCACCAAATCAGACAGATAGAGCACTCAAGTCCAGCACAACAGGATGCTACGTGGTGTTTAAACCCTTGCTCACTCGCTTTTCAGTTGGTTTGTTCCATGAACAAGGCTGTTTGCTTGGACTGCCTTCACAGATCCATAGCGAATCTTTTTTTCTCTGTGTGACATCAAGGCTCTACCTGCAGAAAAAGGGTTTTCCCTCCGGGTAAGTGTCATAGTCCTGCTCAAATCTGCACCTCTAAAGATCACTCAGTCAAGACCCCCTGCCATGGGCAGCAACATCTCTCATCAGACCAAGTTGCCCAGAGCCACATCCAACCTAGCCTTGAACACTTCCAGGGATGGAGCAGTCACAACTTCCCTGAGCAACCTGTTCCAGGGCCTCAGCACAGTCACTGTAAAGAATTTCCTCCTAAAATCTAATCTAAATCTCCCTTCTTCCAGCTTAAAGCCATTTCTCCTCATCCTATCACTACAACCTCTTAGGAAAAGCCCTCACACAGCTTTGTTATAGCCCCCTTTCAGGTACTCTAAGGCAGCTATAAGGTCTCCTCAGAGCCTCCTCTTCTCTAGGCTGAACAACCCCAACTCTTGCAGCCTGATCTTACAAGATTGCTGCTCCAGCCCTCTGTTCATCTTTGTGGCCTCCTGTGGATTTGCTCCAACATTTGATGTTGTTCAGTTCCCAGGTCGACTGTATGGCTGCCCACTTCAGACTGTGCTGAAGTCCCCAAACTCAGCACAAACCTTTGTAGCAGTGAGGCTGGTCACTGGGGCACAGGGACCCATTGGATTTCTAAACCGGGCTGCTTAAGGAATGGATGGGTCTGGCTGAATCCCCTGGAATTTAGCCAGGAGTGGTCCCCAGGATGCTGCTGCTAGTGACATGTGCCCCTGATCTGTGAGAGGTGAAATGCAGACACAGCAAGGTCTGAAAGAGCTCTCAATGAAGTGAGGGCTGTGCTGGCCCTGCTACTTGGGTGATGTACTGCAGCTTTAACCCCTGCCCTGCTCTGGCCCATGACACAAGGATTTCTCTTACTCCTGATACCCCAGAGAGAGTGAAGGAATTGCTGACAATGATCCAGTGGCAAAAGGGTTCAATGGTCGTTAGAAGAGGCTAGTGCAGAGATGCTCCCAGGCCTCTTGGGCTGGCTGTCCCTTGCCCAGTTCCAGCTTCACAAGTCTCCTAAATCTAGTGACACTCATGTCCATGCAAATGTTGCTCTTATCTCAAAGGCAGCAAATTTAATTAATAACATGCCAAGGAGCTATGAAGTTTTGGCTACACCAGGTTTTCTCTTTCTGGAAGGAAACTGAACAGGATTTTGGAAGAGAAACAGAACAGCCTGAACTTTATGCTACAGGTGCTGGAGTTTACAAAGTGTTGGTGAGCCCGGCCATCTGCTTTATGTCTCCTGCTTTCCCTCCTCTACCCACCATCTGATCTCCCTGCCAGCATCTAGCCACGCTCTACATTTAATTTGCTCTACACTGAATCCTCTTGTCACCTAATAGGTTTAAAATTGGGATAATATCAATCTAAAAGGCATCAGCTCACTTAGTGTGAGGCCAGGTATGAATCGGCACTTGTGGGAGCACCAGAATGGGGCTGTGATGCAGAAGCCAGTGAAGACAGAGATTTAGTCTGCCCCCACTGTGAAAATGAGGGCTGTAGGGGAAGCCATTATTTCCGAGGCATTTTCTAGTTCTTCCCCAGCAAGCCTTTGAAGTGCTCTGCAGTATTTCCACCCCTAGCTGATGTAAATGGCAGCCCAGCCTAATGCAACCCTGCAGTTTAACAAACGGGATGGCAAAACGTAATGGGAGGCTGCTCTTTGGTAGCCTTCCAGGCAGGACCCTCCTGGAGCACAGCAGATTGCTTCTCACAGACAGCAGAAATGAAGGATTGCTCTACACTATTTATTAGTAAACCTGTTCTCCATGGTTCTACCTGATGGGACTGTTCTGATCATCATAATTCAGCAAATAAAACTTAATCTGTGTGAGTTGCTATCAGTTAATATCTTAACAGGGATATCTTTGCAGCAGTCTTAGCCCAGTAGTCCAATTAAGTTGCACAGGCAGGGTATCTTCCATAATCTCAGGCACTTTGAAAGCTTTGAGGATGTATCTGCTGACAGAAAATTCCCTCATCCTGGCACCAGTACTTTCAGCAAGGAAAGGCAGGGCTCTAGTCACCTCCATGAGCCAAAGAATAAAAATACAAGAGGTGGATTAGGCCAAAGGAAACCAAAATAGCCTGGGAAACAGTCAAATAATTTCCAACTAAATCACTGCCTGGCAATCTCCTGCCTGCAGGGCACTGGGCACTGCTGTTAGCTCTGCAGCCATCCAAGTGGTCCAGGTCCCCTTAGTCCCCTCCTCAAGCTGGCTTTTCTTTTTCAGGGTTGGAGGACAGATGGGCAGCTTCAGCCTGGCACGATCCCTCCTAGCTTGCTGCCATTCATTCACTTTAAAGCACCCTTGGACTTCTGGAATGTCTGGGAAGGTGTAGAAGTCAGTACTGAAAGTGATGAGGAAAAGGGAGCTTACAGGATGCTTTTAGCTGCTTTCCAGCTCCTATGGAGACACCTAACACAAGGTGATCACATCTGGCCTGAGCAGAGTCCTTGTGGTGGCAGGAGAGGCTGCGTCTGTGAAGCAAGCTTTAAAGTTTGCAGAAAAAGAGACTCTATGGGGCCAGACATTCACATCTTCAGCAGTCTCCAGTGTTGAAGCTTTACAGTCCTTCCCATAACATTATCTGTTAGCAGCCACAAAGCATCCAAGCAGAACAGACAAGTTTAAAGGAAACAAGAAAAAATATGAGCTCAGAGCAATATGTTTTCCTTCTGATCCATCACAAAACAGACCAAAAAAGTGAGAGGTTAAAAGTGCTATCATGGTGATACATGGGGTGAGGGAGGTGCAGTGAGGACACACTTGACCAAGTCAGGTCTCAGAATGTACTTGTTCCACTGGCAAGGGAAAATGTGAGTTGGAAGTATCCTGGTGCTCTAGTTCTGCCCTGAAAAGGGTCCTCAGAAGCAGACCACCTCTAAAGTGCCAGGAATGTTTTGTCCTGGCATTTCTCTGGGAGGAATTCAAAGGAACCAAGGATCTGGCCTGAGAAGCTCATGCTGGGGATCTCTGCTCCCAGCAAAGTGCTCCATTTCCCTGCAGTTCTGCAGGCTTTTAGGGACATTCCTTGGGATGGTTTCTATTGGTGCATGTGGCATCCATGCATTTCCTTCCTACTGTCCCAGTGCACCCTGTTAATGCCCAATAACACCCTAATGACTCAGAGGAGCACCTCCAGTGGCAGATGTTGAGAGATGATGTCTCTCTCTGACTGTCAGAACTTTCAAGCTGGAGAGAGAGAGAGAGTAACCTTCATTTTATGAACAGAAGGCTGGTTATGCCTTTGGATATGAACTGGGTAGTAATTAAGAAGCTGACTGACTTTTTAGACACTAAAGTCTTTTGGAAAGCTCAGGGGTGTGATGTGCTGTAATCAATTAAGCTGATAGCTACTCACTGCAATCCTGGGCCACTACCAGTGAGCTGCTGTGGCTCAGGAGGAGTGACTGTAGGGCTTGCCTTCCACAGGACGAGTCCATCTGCAGAAGGGATAGTTGTTCATCATGCCCTAACTCCATCTCTGCTAATGGTCACGCTGGGTATTGAGTAGACACAGAGGAACCATGACCGTGTACAGCTAGTGAGCACCTGGTCACCTGGGAGGGAGGACAAAAAAGGACTCCTGCTCATCCCTTTGGAGAATGTAATATGATCTGAAGCCTGATTAGGCAGGAAGGAAACTTGTGAACATCCTAATCTATGTGGAACGCTTCAGAGTTCACACCACATTAGACATCAGAGAGGCAAGACACAAGTCACCAATTTCTGAGAAACATCTACACAGAATTCACAGAATCATTAAGGTTAGAAGGGAAGTCCAAGACCATCCAGTCCAACCATCAACCCCACCTCCCCCTACCCACTAAATCCTCTTCCTCAGGACCAATTCTACACATTTTTTGGACCCCCAAGAACAGCAACTCCAGCCCCTCCCTGGGCAGTCTGTTCCAACAACCCCTGACTACTCTGTCAGGAAGCGATTTCTCCTGATGTCCAATCTAAACCTTCCCTGGCACAACTTGAGGCTGTTTCCTCTTGTCCTATCACTAGTGACTTGGGAGAAGAGATTGATCCCCACCTCTCTACATCCTCCTTTCAGGTAGCTGTAGAGCATAATAAGGTCTATATTCAGTCACCTTTTCTCCTGACTAAACCACCCCAGTTTACTCAGCCTCTCCCCATCAGCCCTGTACTCCAGGGCTTTGCCAGCATCATTGCTCTTCTCTGTACCAGCTCTATCCCCTTATTTCCACTGCTTACAGGAATATTTGGTTCAGATCAATGAGAATCTCTTGAACAAGGACTCCCATTCAACTGCAGGACATTTATGGCAGTGAACAGATAGTAACAGCAGCAACTAACAAATAATAAAAAGCAGCATGGCACAAACCCTGAGCTGAACCCATTTCCCCTCCTGAAGAGCCAACACTTGCAAGAGCATTTCAGCAAACGGACTGTTTGTAAAAAGCTGAAAAATACTCTTGTCATAATTAGATTTTCCATTAGGCTCATGCGGCATAATTAAAAACACAGCACAAGGCAGCGCTCTAGGAAAGGGGTGTCACTCCTTATTAAGGGTGTAGGCAGGTACTCAGCTAACCAGATACATTGATTAAGTACTAAACTAGGCTGGGGAATCTAATTGTTTTGAACAAATTCCTGCTTCCTGCATTTAGGAGGACGCAGGGCTCTGCCCATTGAAAAATGTCATTTATTCCAAAAACTGACTGTACTGCTCAATGTTGTTTTGTTCTGCTCTCAGGTGCAAGTACCCAGATGTGCCCTATGGACGCCATGAGAGCCTCTGTGAGCTGGACTAGGATGTGCCCATGCCCTCCTGTAGTTCCAGGTAAGAATTGTAGCCATTTTGGGCATCTATTTGTTCTCTGCAATAGCTTAACCTTCCATCTTACTAATGTCTGTAAATACCTGAGGGGTGAGTGTCGAGAGGAAAGGGCCAGTTTCTTCTGGTGGTGCCCAGTAATAGGACAAGGAATAATAGGTATAAACTTGAACATAGAAGGTTCCACCTCAACATGAGGAGAGGGTGTCAGAGCCCTGTCACAGGCTGCCCAGAGAGGTTGTGGAGTCTCCTGCTCTGGAGACTTTCAAAACCTGCCTGGATGCTCCTGTGTGACCTGATCTAGGGGATCCTGCTCTGGCAGGGGATTGGACTAGATGATCTCTAGAGATCCCTTCCAACCACTGACATTCTGTGACTCTATGATTCCTTTTCAGAGCACTGGCTCACAGCCCTCCCCATGTGTTTCTCACTGAGATGTACAGGGGAGCAGAAGGGAGCCAGTTGTTAAAACCAGAGAAACTGCTCTGAAATTCCTAGCTGCTGTTATTAGCCAGATGTGACATAATTTGACTCAAGCAGGCAATTATGGTTTGTGTGAGCCCAAGTTAAGACTTAGTGGTCTGTTCTTTACAGGCATGTGAGCTGCTTCCAAGACCACAAAAACTCTTGGAGGAGCCTCTGCAAAAAAATCCCCAAACCCCACAACTTATATTTCCAAGAAAGATTTCTCCTAAAGCAGTAGCACTGCAAAGATGAGCTATGTGCTTCTGTAGCCTCTCAGGACAACCCACCCATCTCAGAACCAGCTTGCCCACCATCGCAGCCTTGTCTCTGACATGGAAATGGGCAAGAGGACAGCAGGCAATATGATTGTAGTGCAAGTGCTCAACTGGGTGCAGTCCCAACAGTACATGAGGAGTAGAACGGAAATAGAGCTTCCCAACACGAACACGAAACACAGCTGAAGCAAGAAAAAAGAAGCTGTCAGGCTGGTGGGATTTGAAACAATAAACCTGAATCTCCTGACGCTCTTGATTTCCTACTGTTGTGCTTGCTTGCATAAAGTCATCCAGGCTTTTCCTGCTAATAAATGACAAGACAACCTGACCCAGCGTGTTCATTGACAAGCTCTGCAAAAGAAACCTCAGGAATATTTTATTCCTCCCACATTAGGAGCATACAGAACATACAGAGAAATTTACCGTCACATAATGATCCCTATTATGCAAAGCAGTGCTGACAAAATTTCCATCATTACATCCCTGACAAGTACTCAGAACTGCGGGGGCTTTCAGGCTTTCTTTCACAAGAAAAAAGATCTGCAAAGTAGCTTTAATATCTTAAATACAGAGCAGGAACTTCATCCTTTCCTTATTCACAAACACCTTAAATAGATCTCCTTCCTTCACAGCTTGTTAATCCCTACTCCTCTGCTCTTCAGACATTTACATTCTTTCCACAGATCCAACATGACAAAGTTGTTTATATCATGTTCAATCAGCTCTCAACAGCTCTGAACACCCCTTATGGCCTCAGTGGGGCTTTGTGTGACCCCAGATCATTATAAAATCAGCCAAGTGCAATAGTGGCCTCCCCACTGGAGCCCAAAGCCCTTGTGCCATTACCAAACCACAATCCCTCCAACATGTTGTCTTCTTCTTGTGCATCCAAAACTGCTAATCATATAGACCAATTATCATGCAAATATTGATTGAAATCCTGAAGCTGAAGGAGAATGATGTCCTTCATGTTAGAGATGTCCCTGCTTGTTGTAGGGTGGTGATGACCTTTGGAGGTCCCTTCCAACCCAATACATTCAACGATTCTATGACAAGCAGATAGGACGTGATCGAACAACTAGCCAGCCACTGCATGATCTTAGGACAGCACTACACATTGTGGGCTTGCACAGATCTGATCCTGTCACTTTTTGGTTAGAGACTCCAAAGGGTCCAACCCTGACCCCACACCTCTGACTAAGAGCACTGGTGGGTGATTAGCCCTGTTAACCAGAGTGATGTGCCCACACAGATCTTCTTCCAGCCCTTTTGCCAGCTGAGTACCAATAGGAGTAAGTATCATAAAAGCTTCTCAGGCTGGAGAGGGTCCAGAGAAGGGCCATGAGGATGACCAAAGGTCTAGAAGTTCTGCCACTTGAGAAAAGTCTGAAAGAGGTGGGTTTGTTCAGCCTTGAGAAAGCTTAGGGCGTTCCTTATACCCATGCCCCAGGATGAGGGAAGATTCAGGAGTCGGAATGCAGCATACTGTCAGCAGGGGAGCGAGCAAGGAACCATTTATTGTGTGGATAGCCCATATTTAAGCAAGTTTCTTGTCTACAGAGCATATACACATCATCTTACAATTGGCTGGTACAGTTAGCAAGAATGATAAACATTCAGTAATAGGCTGACATGGCTTATCAGGACAGATGGCACCTGGTAATTGGTCTGGCTCTGCCAACAGGCCCCGTGGTCAGCTGGTGGTAGAACTCTTTGAGGAGACTGAGGTAGATCGTGATGTTTGCGGTCAGGGTGTGCCCTTCAACCACATCATGATTACCTGAGCCTTCTACATCAGGACATAAAAGGGGGCTGCCCAGAAGATGGAGACTCCCTTTTCATATAGAGCCCCATAGAAAAGACAAGGGGTGATAGATACAGGTTGCACCTGGGGAGATTCCCACTGGACTCCAGAGGAAAGTTCCAGAGGAAAGAAATGAGAACAATTAGACACTGGGATGATCTTCACAGGCAAGTGGTGGATTCTGCAACTTCAGACAGTTCTAAGGCTCAGCCTGACAGGGTGCTGGGCTGGCCTATTTAAACTGAATTTCTTTAGCTTAAACGGTTGGACTTCATGATCCTTGGGGTCCCTTCCAACCTGGTCTACTGGGATACTGTGAAAAGCCTGTAAGGAGAGAGCATAGGGACTCAGACACAGCATCCACTGGCTGCTATCTTTCCTTTGCCTTTTTTTATCCTTTCTGTCCACATTTCCTCTCCTACCTCACATCTCCATTTTCACTACTTTGATTTCCTTACCTATTCCATCACAGATGTTCAGATCTTCTCAATCTGGGACTTCCACCTCTTTGCAACCTCCTTAACCAGCTTTTCTTCCCTCTGCTGCTCAATAAAGGGAAGAGCAGAGCCTGAGGAAGCCAGTGGACGTCAGACTGGGGTTAGTGCTGCCAGCACTCCCCTCTCGCACACACTGTGGCCAGGCAACACGTGAGCCCTGGAGCAGTAATTAAGGGATTTGAGGAGGATAATGCCCTTGGAGGGCTTTGGCAGATTGACACATGGTATTTCTTCTTAATAATGACTGTCCTGAAACGTATCGGGTCCGTGTGCTGCTGTGTTTCCGGCAATTTGTAAGAACTGCTCAATGTGTAGCCAGCTGGAACGCACAACAGCACATAATTGTTCTATTACTGCAGACTTCAATTGTTTCTCTTTTATTCATTAAATGGCCATTTATTGGAAGAAAGGTCCTTTTTTAGATGCATTTTTACACAGCTCTAGATTGGACTTGCCAGGACTGAACAAGGGTAGACCTTCCCTTTTCTCCCCGTGCTCTCGGAAGGAAAAAAGGGAGGACAAATGCTGGAATTTTTGGGTTTTAATTGTGATGTTGAAAGCCCTTTACACTCTGTGCTTTACCAAAAAGGAAGCCTTTTGAAACACTGCAAGGGAGAAGGCCACCCACATGGACTAGGGAGAGGTGAGAGCAAGGGTCTGCTCAGCCACAGCCCTCAGACTGTCTCCTTGAAATGAACACAGTGCCTAAGGTCTAACACTGGGTAAAGAAGGACAGTTATTGTGAGAAGCCACATTGGGCAAGGGACAAAATCAACAGTATGATGCTTACAGTGCTCATCTGGAAGCCAAGAGATGTTAGGACTTGCACTGAAGTCCCAAGTGAGTGCCTAGACGGAAGATGGTGGAGAGTTTCTTAGAGCAGCACTTCCACAAGAGGTCAGGAATCTGTTAAGAAAGGCTCACAAAAGCTCAAGAAACATATCCCATACAGACATGAAAGCATTGTAGGACTGTGCTATCTTCACAACTATTTGCTGCACAATCAGTAATATCTTGATTTGCAAGTGCCACGCAAGAGCCAAACCCCAAACTCAGGAACCCCAGGTCTGAGTTTTCCAGTTCTCACTTTAACTGATGCTCCCCCAGCAGAAGATGGACATTCCACAGAATCATTGAATCATAGGATTGGAAAGGACCTGCAAAGGGCATCTAGTCCAACCCCCCTACAACAATCAGGGACATCCCAAACTAGAACAGATTGCCCACAGCCCCATCCAGCCTGACCCTGAATGGCTCCAAGGATGGGGCCTCCACCCCCGCTCTGGGCAGCCTGTTCCAGGAATCGCCCACTCTCAGATTCAAGAACTTCTTCCTCTTGTCCAGCCTCAGTCTATCCTTTTCCAGCTTCAAACCATGACTCCTCGTCATATTGTTCCCTGCCTTTGTGAACTGTCTTCCTTCCCCAGCCTTCTGACAGCCCATTTCAGGGACTGGAAGGTTGCTTTAAGGTCCCCCCAGAGCCTTCTCCTCTTCAGGCTGAACAACCCCAACTCTCTCATCCTGTCCCCAGAGCAGAGGGACTCCAGCCCTCGGCATTTTCATGGCCTCCTCTGGACTTGCTCCAACAGCTCCTCATCCTTCTTGTGTTGTGGGCTCCAGAGCTGGATGCTGGACTCCAGGTGAGGTCTCACCAGGGCAGAGTAGAAGAACAGAATCCTCTCTCTCTATCTGCTGGCCACACCTCTGCTGATGCAGCCCAGGATTCACTTGGCCTTCAGGGCTGCAGTAGTACAGTGATGGCTGAAGGCCAGCTTCATGTTTAGTGTGTTCTGGTCAGATCACACTACCTGCTAAGCTGACGCTGACCTATACTTCACTCCACAACAAAAAATGTGAAAGGTCACATGAAAATGTCTATACAGGAGGAAATTCCTTTTGCTCTCTCTTAGACTTCCCTCGAGCTATTGAAATGGCTTAAAAAAACCAGCAAGAGCAAGACGTAATTGTTTCCTGTGCAAACTCTGCCAGATTTTATTTTTATGGGCTGTATTTATTGACTTTAGCTCTTTTTCCAGTATGCTGCACAGCGTTAGGCTTGGCAGGGAGTCCTACAAAGTGGAATAACATCTCTGAAGAAGTGGGAATTCTCGTTGTTTGGCATGGTCAAAGCAAACTCCAGCCAAGCAAACTTATGACCTTCTCTCGTGTCAGACTCAAACCCAGGCCAGGCCAGCCCCTAGATCAGAATCCTCACTCCTCTGAAGTCACTAGAAGATCTAAATTTGAGGGGCACAACACCTTACTGAAGTCATTTTCCCCCATCTGCTCCACACATCCCCTAAGAGCCTCCGATGCCATCACCAGCAGAGATTTGTACTTTGTGTGGACACCCATTTGTTTTCAGACCCTGAGCCTCACAAGGAGCCGTTAGTGAGTTAATTGCAGCTGTTTAAGAGTTGGGTCCTAACGTGCCTGTCAGCTCCAGGCACTTGCTCCACATCCCAGGATTTTGCACGCATCCGAGACAGATGTCTGCAAGGCAATCCGAGGAGTCCCACAGTACCCACAGAAGAAGGCAGAAGACAACTGAAGAGATTTATGTTGGATGAGATGACAAGCTCAAGAGTTTAACTACACATGGCATTTCTGGAAGTGTGCCAGCTCCAAGTTTAGTGTGGTATGTGTACTTCACTCATAACTGTTTATTGTGACAGGTAAACACTTGTTTTGAAAGCTTGCAGGCGTACTATTAAAACAGAAGTGTTCCTGACATAGTCAAGCTGTGCTGTCAAATGTTTATCTTTTGAATGATGAATGCTGGCTTTCCTTTGCACTCCTCTCAGTCTGCACAGAACAGACTCAAACAGTCTCTCCCAGCTCGATTGGGCTCATTGCACCTGGCGACCAGAGCTGAAAGCTGATGGGCTGGCAAGTGGCCCCGTCATTACCAGCCCTTATGGCAATAAACGAAGGTGATGCAGAGAACAGTGGAAGAGCAATGGGCTGAGCAAGAGCAAGCTCAGTGCCAGATCTGTCTGCAAATGCAGATGTTGAGCTTTAGAATCTAGACTAGACTAGACTTAATCAGAGAAGGCTATTTCCAGTGTTTAGATCATCTTGGAGTCACATATTTCACTAGGCAAATTCTGGACACTTACACAAACCTTAAAAGTTCAAAGCAACTGTAACACATTTTTCAGAAATTCACAGAATGTCAGAGGTTGGAAGGGACCTCGAAAGACCATCCAGTCCAACACCCTGCCAGAGCAAGATCCCCTAGATCAGGTCACACAGGGCTGCATCCAGGCAGATTTTGAAATTCTCCAGAGCAGGAGACTCCATAGGGTCTCTGGGCAGCCTGTGCCAGGGCTCTGTCATCCTCATGGTGAAACAGATTTTCCTTATGTGGAATCTCCTCTGCTTCAGCATGTCCCCATTGCCCCTTGTCCTGTCACTGGACACCCCTGAGCAGAGCCTGGCTCTATCCTCCTGGCACTCACCCTTCCCATATTTATCAGCACTAACGGGGTCACCCCTCAGTCTCCTCTCAGCTGAAGAGACCCAGCTCCCTCAGCCTTTCCTCATAAGGAAGATGTTCTACTCCCTTCATCACCTT
>VZRI01000224.1:8092-47048 GCA_013397515.1 Upupa epops
GGTTAGTCTGGATGAAGTTCTGAGTGGCATGATCTAGATGTCAGATGTTTAGGGTTACTTGGTTGGTTTTGGGTTGGACTGGATGATCTTTAAGATCTTTTCCAGCCTCATCATTAGGGCAGTACTAAATTATTAATGGAAGAGGAGAAATTAAGTGAAATTGCATTTCCATCTTCCTATAGGTGATAACCACATGGTGTTCAGACCTCACACAAAGAAAATAATAACAAATACTGAGAATGAAGCTATTAATCTATAAAAGTGAGTGATTTCAGTAAACTGCAATCAAAACAGTCTAGTTGCTCTCGTCATGACTTCATAAGTAGAGAAATTACAAATTTCAAATGCTGGAAACTGTGTCTTCTCATGAAGGGAGCAATTTGAAATCATAGTCAGGAAGAACAGAGGATGAGTATGGCCTTACCTTGACTTGCTCAGAGCTGTAAGGTTCTGATACAGTTGACGAAGCATGTGAACCTTAGCATAAAGCACTTCTGGTTTTACTGTGCTGTCCTTGCTGATTTCTGCTGTCCTACGGGTAATGCGTGTCAGCCTATCCTCATAGGAGTAGATCTGTGAGCCAACCAAACTGTGCTTCTGCAGCAAATCTACTGCTTCCAGGAGCTGCTTTCCACAGTCTTGGGAATTCACCAGCACCTCAAACAGTGTGAGAAACAACAGGTACCATCAGAGAGCACTTGGGTGGGGACTCACCACAAAGAAAGCAGTTGAAAGGTTCCTGTTGACTGTCATGGCTTCTAAATATTAAAGGATGCCAGCTAGGTAAAGCTGGAAAGCTAAGTAGAGGAATCATACCCTTAAATTTCACAATCTAAGGAAAACTATTAGCAATTTCTACCTACTTGTCTCTTCAAACTCAAGTCTTCACAGAATCACAGCATGTTAGGGGCTGGAAGGACCTCTAGAGATCAACTAGTTCAACCCCATCTGCCAGAGCAGGATCACCTAGGGCAGGTCATACAGAGCTGCATCCAGATGGGTTTTCAAAGTCTTGAGAGCAAGAGATTCCACAGCCTCTCTGGGCTGCCTGTACCAGGGCTCCATCACCCTCACAATGAAGAGCTTTTTCTTCATATTTATATAGAACTTTCTCTGCTCCATCTTGCACCCATTGTCCTATCTTTGGAAACCTCTGAGCAGAGCCTGGCTCCATCCTCCTGACACTCACTCTTTCAATGTTTATAAACATTCATGGGGTCATATTTCAGTCTCCTCTGGCTGAGGAGACCCAGCTCCCTGTCTTTCCCCATAAGGGAGTTGCTCCACTCCCTTCCTCATCCTTCTGGCTCTGTGTTGGGCTCCTTCAAGCAGTTCCCTCTCCTTCTGGAACTGAGTTTTTCACAACTAATTTATTTCTACAGATTAAGCACTCCAAGTCTCAGAATTTGTGGGCACAAGGAATAGTCCCTTGCCATACACCCATCTACAGTTTGTATTTAGACAACACTATCCCATGTTATGGTATGTTTTTAATGGCAGTGGGTTTTTGTTTGAGGAAGTTACTTGTCTTTGCTGTCTAAATAGTGAAAAAAAGTGCTTCACAGTATTTGGCTGGTGGCTGATGAAGGTATTGAGTTCTTCTAAACGTGTCCTCTTTCCAAAACTATCACTGGATACAATTATCAGTTATATTGGAGGATGTTATCTTTCCTTAGCCATGTTCTTCCATGTTCTTGTGCTGTCACTGTTCCAACATCATTACTCTTGGGTGTTCTTTGCCTACTAGCAGTAGGAAAATAGTCCCTAACTTAAAGATAACTCTTTAACTTCATATTCACAGCTTGTGTCTTTCACTTTAAGTACAAGGCTACACATAGCCACAAGATTTTTGTGCGTTTAAACAAGGTAATGTAAGTCCCAAGGATTTACAGAAACTGTCTGACATTAGGAAAAACCAAAAGGCCACATCGGGAAACCAGCTCTTTCCTCTGCTGGAAAAGACTTTGGGCTCTGACACTCAGTTAACGTTTGCAGAATTTGCTAAAAGCAGCCACTGTTCATCTACAGTGCAACGTTTCTGTCTTACAAGTTTAGATACCTGAAAGCCAGCCATCTGCCTGGGCTAATCCCCACCTGTGTGATGGCTGTAGGTAGATCCAGAAGGTAATGCAGAAAAGTTATGTGCAATGCCATCAGGAGCCTCTTTCATGCTTCTGAATTTAGGTGAGATCGTTTTCCATCTTTATTTTAGTACATAACTTGAAATAGTGGTGCACTCCTTGTAACACTATAGCTGGCTTTATTACTAGAGAAAGCCCCTAAAAATAGCATGGAGTCACATGCAACGATGAACTGGAATTCACAGTCAGGCAGCCAGGTGAAAATGGTGTACTTTTCTCTATAGCTGATCGACTCATTGAGGGTTTGCACTGGGCAGTCCCTAAAACACAGGGCTTTCTTTTAGGAACACATACTAGTAGCATAGCAAGCTGCATGCTGGTGGAGAGGGATGATTACCTGCAGCTCTTTCAGCTCTTCCGTGATGGCATCGATGTCCCTCAGGAGGCCTAGGATTTCCTGCATTCTACCCAGGGAGTGCTGGCGTCTCTGCAGCTGATCCAGAAGATCCTGCCATTGCTTTGAGATGCTGTTTTGCCTGCAAAGGAAGGAAAACATTTTGTCAGGACAGCACTGTTTGATTCTCAGTGCTTACAGCTTTATAGAAGATACATAAACACAGTTCATCACTAGTCCAACAGACAGACCATGCTCACAAAACAAGTTGGATCAATGTTATTACCTGATTAGTGTCATCTTGGGAGGAATTTTGACTGGTACATCAACTGTCACAGACTTGGTAAAATTCAGATAGCAGTTTTCTGGGATTCTCACACCTGACATCCCACACTGCTGTCACTTGTTACAATGAAAAGGCTTGGAAAAAGCCCAGAAGTGGTCTTTAAAGAGCTGATAGAAGTAAAGAATTAACATAAACCACATAATGGGTCAGATATCTGATCTCACAGAGTGTGGTTACTCTTTTATAACAATTTTTCTTAGTTTTGGACCAACAGGTTTCTGATGTTGTTGGAACTTAGAAGAGCATTCAAATACCACAGAGAAGGTATTTGTACAGCACTCTTAGTCATTCCCAAAGGAGATTGTATCAGTAATCAGAGAAATCTGAGGGAAAAAACCTTCTAGGCATTGCTGGTGGAAGACAGAATTTTTGGCACAAGTGTTCTCATATCTAGTGAAAATACCTTAAAACTATTTTTTACCAGAAGTCAGACTGAGGATTAGATCAAGAAAAAAGAAAAAGGCGATTCAGTGTTTGTCTTATTGGTGGCACTGTTCCCAGGTAGAAGAAATGCCTGTCTTAGGAACACAGGCACCATTCCTAGCTACAATTCATGTTCTTCCACCACACCACAGAATTTCCAATAACTTCAACATCCATCACTCCACAGTCTTATGAACATCACTCACTTCTTCACGATTTGATCTTTGTCATGATAGTTCTCCTGCCTGATGACTATGGCCATTTCATCTAAAGCTGCGAAGCGTTCCCTCCTGGGGAGCACATCTGCCACAATGGCTTCCAGCTTTTTAGTGGCAGCCTCCATTCTATCTGCACTCTCTGGCCAGAAGTCCTCCTTCCCAATCACTTTCTTCATGTCTTCCAAGTAGGACTCACGCAGGGCTGCCTTCTTCAGGAACCTCTGAGCTAGCTGTTCCAGCCTTTCTAGCCTCAACATTTCCTTCTGAAGTGCTTTTCCTCGGTTGTGCTCGGCCTTTTCCAGGATAATCCAGTGCTTTTCCACAACCTGCAGTGTCTTCCCCTCTGGAGGCAAGTATGGCTGCTGGTTGTTTGCTCTCTGCTTGGTCCTAATATTGAAGAGGTGAGCTTCAATTATGCCCTTCTCTTGATATTTGGGGGGTTTCTCCAGGGTGCGGAAGGTCTTGAAGTTGGCCATGAGCAGCCACATATCCTGAAGAGAGTTGGGGAAATGACGGTCATCTAATTCCACCACCTTCTGTTTCATCCATTTCAGGAGGTCAGATACCATCTGTTCATACAGAAGCTTCAGGTCATCTATCTCTTTCAGGAAGAACACTGTCTGTGATGGGAATAAGAAGCAGAATAAAGCAAGGTGGGTGAACATGAACCAGCATCTTTGTAAACCAGGCTTAGGATTCAAGTACTTCAATATGCACCAAGAAAATGGTTTTGAACAAGCAATGCTACAACAGTCATCCATTTTATACCAGTGTGGTGATAGCTGGCACGTCTGGGACCAGGTGAAATCCTAGAATAACCTTCCCTAAATATTATTTATTATTATTTAATGCATCATTTCAGATTTTTTTAAAATAAAAGATGACGCCAAACAGCTGTTCCTACGTGGGCTGATCCTAAACTAAGCCATTTTCTTGTTTCACAATAGAAAAAAAAATCACTCACCTTCCTAACCCCCAAACAATTCTATCCCATCTAATAAGCAATTAGACTCTCTTAGCTTCACCACTTTAGGAGGCCACCTGACAAGATCCTGGTTGTCTCATATGCCCACAGCAGACTGTGGTCAGACAGTCCCTTCTCAATCTCTTCTGTTGAAGCTGTTTCTCCTTACATGAATTATTAGAGAATGTTTTGCAGCCAAACAGGTATTTGGTAAAGAAGTTATCTGATTAAAAACTAATTTCCCAAATCCATATCATCAGGTGATCTATTTCATATGTGGTCTGACCAGCCTTTATTTACAGTTCAGGTAAACAATGGAGCAAACATTTAGAATGAAATGCATAATAAAATAAAAATATGTTAGAATGAAATAAACCTTTCTTTCAATTTTTTCCTCATCTTTGACTTTTTACTTTATATTTTTGCCGTACTCTAACCTAGTAGCCCTCCTGCAGACATCAGGTTTGATGATGAACAACGTTGTTTGCCTCTGTTACTCCCCTGAGCCTTTCTGCTCCAGTCAGGCAGGTAAGTTAAGGGAGACAACACTGCGCACAGAGCCAGTCCCTGCCAGTGGTAATCTGCTTTCACCTAGCAGAAAGCTTTCTTGGCAATGAATAAGTGTCACAGTGTTGGAAGAGGAGCAAAACAGCACCGACCTTTAGTGCAGGAAAAGCAGCCCATGACACCAGGGCTCCCTTCTGTTTTTTCTGCCATCGTACCCAGTTCTCGCTGAAAGATCCTAGCAAATGCATTGCCATCTCACATGAGAGGGGGAAAGGAGATTTACCTTCCCAAGCTGATTCTCTATGCCATTCTGGTCACGCACTTAGTCTGAACTCAAAGGCTTTCTTGACACATTTAGTCTTCCCTCCCCAATCCTCTTAGTGAATTCAGAGTTGTCTATTTGAGGGGACTAAGGATATGAAGAGATTAAAATCTGTTCTGTTCTCCTGAACGTCTGTGTGTGTCAGACATGCAGCAGGACAGGAATGGCAGATTAGAGACAGGCTAAAAATAAGGAAGGAGGCAAAGAGAGAAAAATAAGAAGGTAAGTGGAGGAGAACAGAGAAAAGAAAGAGTCAATATATCTAGACAAAATGGAAAAAACAATGGAACACAAGAACTGAACATGGACAGAATAAGAAACACTCTTTCCCCCTCCATAATATGAAAGTTATTGACTATTTGATCCTACTAGTTCCTCTAATTCATGCTTGGTGACTCAAGGACACTTTCAGATTTATCAGAAGAATAATATCTCCTTGCTAGAAACCAAAAGCTCGCCTCTAGACCAGTCAAATCCTACTGCTCCCGTCTCCCAACTGATGCCCAATCTTTGCTTGAACAAATTCCAAATCCTGCTTTCATCTAATGCACCTTTTGAGACAACTTCACTGTTACTAATACATGTTCTGAGGTCACTTGTTCTTGTCTGAGACCTCTTTATTAGCTGACAAAATCCTGCTTTGCAAAAGCTTTTAACCTTTTCACCACCAGGGAAAGGTTAGTTTGGATTTTTGTGCTTCCCATTAAGCAATGCATTGCCCTTCTCAGATGGGCAAGCAGTCCTCCAAGGCCAGCTGTTCATACAGGACCTGGTCTGGCTGTGTAGTTTTTCTGCAGGCTGTTCTGTATTCCTTAAGAAAACCAAAATATATTATTCTGAAGGTAGAAAAGAAATTCTCTCTAGGGAAAATGGTCTGTCGTGAAACTACAATATTCCTTCATTTTTCTAGCAACAGGATTCAAGTAGTAAGGGATTTCATGTGAGAAAATATTCATGTGAAAAATGAAAAAAAAGTGTTTGTTTAGCTTTGAGGTTTTTTTCTTGACAGTTTTTACTCTTTTTTCCATTTCGTATCTGACTAAGGAGTTGGAAAGAAAAGACAAGGATCTTCACAGATGTTCACAGTCCAGATTAGTCTCACAGAATACGGGATGATCACCTTTCTGGTTAATTCTAAAAATTTGTGACTGTTTTTTGCCTAGCACTAGTCCTCCTAAGGATTAATGAGATCTGTAAGCCTCAAGCTGTCTTGGAGACATATCAGTCTTCAAACTGAAACCATAAAACCCAAAGGGGATGAATTTTCAGTGAGATAAAGGCTTGAGAGATCATAAAGTCATAGAATAATTCCAATTGGAAAAGACCCTTGAGATCATTGAGTCCATCCAATAATCCTACTTTACCAAGGTCACCTCTAAACCAGATCTCTAAGCACCACATCTAAACGACCTTTAAACACCTTCAGAGATGGTGACTCAACCCTCTGCCCCAGCAGCCTGTTCCAAATCCTGACTGCTCTTTGACTGAAAAAAAGTGTTTCCCAATATCCAGCTGAATTTTCCCCTGAAGCAGCCTGAGGCTGGTCTCTCTTGTTCTATCACTAGTGACCAGGAGAAGATACCAGAACCCACCTCTCTACAGTGTTCCTTCAAGTAGCTGCACAGGGAAACCACTTCCTCAGGCTGAACAGCCCCAGTTCCCTCAGCAGCTCCTTACAAAGTTTGTTGTCCAGAGCCTTCACCAGCTTTGTTGCTCTTCTTTGGACCTGCGCCAGTACCTCAACATCTTTCTTGATTTGAGAGGCCCAAGGCTGAACCCAGTAGTTGACAAATGTGGCCTCACCAGTGTCAAGTACAGTGGGACAATTCCTATTCCTGCTGGAAAAGTATCTGTAGTCTACAGACACTTCTTAAGATTGAAGTGACCGCCATTTGTAGAAGAGTCAAGCTGTCACATACACAAACCAAATTCCAACATAGATTGAGCATTATGGGTTTTACTTGTAACCTCTGAAGACACCAATATACTCACTCTGGCCAGTCGCTTTTGTATTGTCTGCCCTTGTTTCAGTCTGGAGAAGTAGTGGTAATAGAGTGACACATAAGTCATGATGGATCTCTCATCTGGGTAGGGTACTGCCACATCCTCAGCATCAAGCAGTTTGCTGATTCCTAGCTCTTTCTCAGCAACATTGAAGGCATTGTTCAGGTTTTTGATGGGCTGGTCATGCCGCAGTGAGCTATAGTGGATAAGATCAGGCCTGGGCAAGGAAAAAAACAGGGCGTGGAGGAAAAAAATAGTGTCATAAGTCTTTGTCATAAGTACTTTCAGATTGTAAACCATAATCTGTTTATTAGACTAAGGAATGTGACATTAACACTGCAATCACTCTGTGTGACCCTGATCTTCATTCCAGAGCATCAGCCCTTTGTTACGTAACAGGAAGAATGTTATCCCTTATGAAACTGAAATAACAATCCCAGTAAATCTCTACCCTTCACTTATTTCTTCTCTTCACCGAGGAGTAAAAACATGGCCTGCTAGACAGGCAGTTCTGACAAGAGAGGTGACTCCCAGCGGGGGAAGTTACAGGGTCCCACCATGGTATCCTGACCAAAGATCTAGCTTAACTGTTAATGGGAGATGTTCAAGTTTCCTTGCTTTGTTTCTCTTGTCTTGGGATGGTTTCTTCACTCTTTTTCTAAGGGGCAGAGAAAGGAGAAAGAAAGAGACTGAGAGGCTGCTTACTTAGTTACAACTGAACCAGAAGGTGTACATGCTCAAACAATAATATCAGTCTCTAAACTAACACTGGAAAAAAAGCAACAGAACAGGACTGGAAGGCTAAGGCCAAATAATGGACAGCATTGATCCCTTGGAAATTCAAGTTCATGCCCATCTAAGAGAACTACATAGCAGGAGCTTTTGGTCCTTCTTTCCTCAGAGAGAAAATACACACTTAAGAAAAGATTCTTCAAGGAGAAAGGGCAAACAGAGAATTTGATAGTTTTTTGACAAACATTTGTAATTCAGATCCTGGAACAACTTGTTCCAGAGCTAGAAATATCAATGAGCAACTTCTTCTGAACTGATTCATCCAGTTCTTACCTGTGAGCATGAATGAGTGCATTGAAGGCCAACCCATCCGTCCAGCTTTTAGAGAAGTCCTTCACACTTACATTGGAATAGCTGGCAGTTTTATGTTGACACCAGAGGAGTAAGGCTTCATTGGCAAACAGAACATCAGCTCTGCCTCCAAATTCCTCCTGCAAACAGAGCAAAGAAAAGTAAAATCACTGTGAACAGCACAGAGAAGTAGCATCAGTGGGTTTACAGTTATGTTCCCAAAGATCATTTTCTATTACTTCTGTCCACAATTTCAAGTAATGACTCACAGACTGTATCTATCTAAGACAGAATGATTGAACATGAAAATAGAGATTTTCTACTAAAGCAAAAGTGAATGGAATTAACTCAGAAATTAGAACATAAAATGCAGGTGTCAAAAGTTTTTAAGCAAAGCTTGGTTTATTGGCTTCCTGAACTGTGAAACAGAAGTCAAAACCAAGATACAGTCCATCCAGGGCTAGTGTTTAACTTCGGTTTCATAATCCCTTCATAGGATCTTAACTTCCATGTACTTCAGAGTGCAAGTTAAATAATTTTGAGAAGAGCACTTTTCTTCAGAGAAAGAGCACAGCAGTCCTGTGCAGTTCAAACCTAGGGAGAACTTTTGTCAGAGAAACCCTTTCAGGAGCCAAAAACCAGTAAAAAAAGAGAGTAAGGAACATTAATGTCCCATCCATCTCCAAACGACTGTTTTGTGTATGCTTGAGAATCTAGAAACTTGATTCAATTGCTTATAGAGAGCAACGGTTGACCCACTGGGTGATAAAATATGCATGACAAAAGCTTTGGGAAACTTCATCCAGTTTGAACTCTAGAAACTCTCTGAAATACTTTAATTAGGCAAAAAGACAAAGGCTCAGCTTTACCTTATCAAGCTTGATAGATGAAATCTGAAACCGAAGTATAATGATCCAGATAAGTCCCAGGATTAAGGTTCTGTCACCATCTACAATATTCTCAGGACCAATCACTTTTACTTGTACCTGTTAATAAACCAATATGCATTCAGCATAAAAGCAATAAAGTAAACCAATGTCCAGCTCTCTGAAGGAGGTACCTTTTTTGAAACAGTTACTGAAGTGGGTGTTCTCAAGGAAATAGGTTACGTGATCAATCTATTTGTCTATGAGCTCCCAGGTCCCCCTCTGGCTACCACACACCAAGGATGACGTTCATCAAAAGCCTGACAAATTGATGCTGGTGTGAAAGATGGAAAGTGCCTATAAACATTTCAAAAACTGGTGGTGGAGGAGAGGAAAGAAAATTCAGTGTTCTTTTCCTTCAAAGCAGTGATGGCTCAGAGAAGGCAGATAACATCTCCACTGTCTGGTCAGTTTATGGCTTCTCGGGCTCACTGAACACTACAAATATCCTTCTAAACAAGACACAACTACAGTCTGCGCATGAGCAGCAAGCTGGGTTGCTGTCTGTGAACATCTCTGAAGAGAGGTTTCTAAGCCTGTTATTCTGGCTCCTGCTCTCTGCATGACCGCAGAATAACAGAGTCATAGAATGTATTGTGCTGGAAGGGACCTCCAAAGGTCATTCTGGTCCAACCCACCTACAATAAGCAGAGCCATCTCTAACTGGAACAGATTGCCCAGATTTGTATCCAGCCTGACCTTGAATGGCTCCAGGGATAGGGCCTCCACCACCGCTCTGGGCAGCCTGTTCCAGGGACTCCCCACCCTCAGATTCAAGAAGTTTTTCCTCCTGTCCAGCCTCAATCTGCCCTTCTCCAGTGTGAAACCATGACTGCTTATCCTATCATTCCCTGCCCTTGTGAACTGTCTTTCCCAGCCCTCTGACAGCCCCATTCAGGGATTGGAAGGAGGCTGTAAGGTTCCCCCCCCAGAGTCTTCTTCCATTCAGGTTGAACAGCCCCAACTCTCAGCCTGTCTACATAACAGAGTTGCTCCAACCCTCCGAGCATTTTCTGGAGACTGGACTCTTGTGACAGTTGAGAACTGGCTGGTCTAGTTGGCAGCACTTGAATGGACACATATCACCGGGGCTTCCCCTTAGGCAGCTGGAGCTCTGTGCTGTGCTGCACTTGGGTTGTAATTAGCAAAAATCCAGACATTACATACCTGCTCACACCTACTGCTATAAAACCCCTCTGCTTACTTATTTTGACAAAGAATACTTAAAAAGATGTGGGCCTTTTGCTTTTCTTCCTCATCTACTAGTGAGCAGTTTAAATGGCAGAAACGGAGTAATCTGATAGGAGTTATCCCTGGCTTGCTGCAGCGTGTCCAATGAACAGCAGCAAAGCTGGTGAAGGGCCTGGAAGACAGGTCTCATGAGGAGCAGCTGAGTGAACTGGGGTTGTTTAGTTTGGAGAGAAGGAGTTTGTGAGGAGATCTTACCACTCTTTGTAGCTATCTGAAAGGAAGTTGCAAAGAGATGGGGGTCATTCTCTTCTCTGAAGTCCCCAGCCATAGGACAAAAGGAAACATAGAAGTTGTGCCAGAGGAGTGCTAGGTTGGACATCAGGAGAAATTTTGTCTGTGGCAGAGTAGTCAGGAGTTGTAACAGGCTGCCCAGGGAGGGGGGGAGTCACTGGTCCTGGGGGGGTTCAAAAACCAAGTAGATATGGCCCTAGGGAACAGGGGTGGTAGGGTGGGATTGGATTGATAGCTGGACTGGATGATCTTGGAGGTCTCTTCCAGCTGTTTTTTTCCTATGATTCACAGCACTGAGTGTTGTGTGATGATTTTACAGAGAAGTCTAAAAGGAATTCTTTTCTCAGGAACAAAAAACAACTGAGAAACACACTAACGTGTAGGTGAAATAAAGAGGTACAACTGGAGTAAATTAATCCACAGCAGTGACTGAATCGGAGCTCTACAAACATCATTGTTTTATACCACATAAATTCACCTTTGCCTAATGCTGTTTGCTTCCTCCCATTTTCATTTAGGTGAAATGGAGGAATTTCTTTTGGGGGAACATTAGTTCTTTCTAAGGCGTGATATTGAGACAACAAAGAAAAATTTCACAACTTCTGTTGTAATTACGCCCCTGGCCTCTCCACAGAGAATATCTTACTGTGTATTAGGAGGGGGTGTAATGAATGTAATACTATAATTAGTTATTTACATACATAAGCTGTCAGAATCTCTCATATCGATGTTAACTTACCTTAGATTTCAGGAATGTGATGGCTCTGCTGTTGTTCTCTAGGAAATGCACCCTCATCTTTCCCTGATTGGGTCTGGGCAAATCTTCTCCAGAGAGCAGCTCCAGGAGTCGCATGAGGAAGATGCCATCCTTCAAATCTCTGTAAAGATCTTCTATTTCAACCTGTACCTGCAAACACCATACAGACTCTGGCTGAGCATTTGGCCCACAGAACAACCACCACCTTTGTGCTTTCACTGAACTTCTCTAGGCCAGTGCCTAAGTGTGGAAACTGATAAATTTTAATTCCCAGGAGGAATGACATTAATTATGAAAGCCAAAACCAAACCACACCCCACAACTAAGCAAATAATGGAAAAAGCAGAAAAAAAAAGAACCAACATACCAGAAAATCAGCATTTTCAAGATAAAACCTTTTGGAAGTGCTGATGGCTTTTTATTTCAATTCAAATCAATATTTTCAATTTCTTATTCTAAGGAGAATTTTATTTCTCCAGAGAAACAAGAAAACAGGAAATTCTGAGAAGACCTAGACAAGATGTCATTTTCTGGACCATTTCTTGTTGTATGTGGTCTGGAAAGCTCTCACAGTTTTTTTGTGCTCCCTCCCTCTTTTATGATATGTGAAAAAGCACTGTGCAGGAATACTGGCATTTCAATCTTTGAACTTAAAGGTGTTTTTTTTAAATGAGAGTGCGTGTATATTTATCTGTAGCTAAACAGATAAATATACTCACTCCCCACACCATAAAAACTTGAAATATTTTTGTAGTACTTTTCTCCCAGGAAGAGAAATAAATGTGAAAGTTTGTTGTGCTTTGAGTCAGCCTTTGCACCGATCACCAACTTAAAATGTCACACTGAGTAAATCACACTGAGTAAATCACCTCTGCTTCTGAGACATCAAATCACAGTGACAAGACAGAATGGACCCAAGACACCTGGCCCCTATCCATTTTCACTACTATCAACTGAAGACTCCAGAAAAGGAACTTGGTTTGCATTTCTTGTGCCTGAAATGAGTTTATCTGCAGTAAATCTGAAGACTTCTGGAACGTGTTGGAGCTACCATCCGCAAGCAAATTGACTGTATTGTAGCTTTGAAGCCTTTTGGCAGGCTAAGGCTGAAAACAAACTGGCCAGTACTTACATGGAAGGATGTCTGAAATTGCTAGACCTAAAGCAATTTTTTCAGAGTCATTGAGCAGTGGCTCAAGCTGGAGTAATCAGGCAAAACAGGAAGTCTTCTATTTGGACAGGTAATTAAGAACTGAGCACTGTTTGGGGAAATCCAAATATTTGCAGATACTCATAGGAAAATAAACAACAAGTAGAATCACAGAACAGTTTTGGCTGGAAGATCATCGAGTCCAACCTTTTCCTAGCCCTATCAGCACCACCAAACTCTGTCCCCCAAGTCAACATCTACCCCTCTCTTAAACCCCTTCAGGGATAAGGATTTAACCCCCTCCCTGGGTGGGTTAAGTCCTTATCCCTGTCCAGTGCCTGACAACCCTTTCAGGAAAGAAATTTCTCCTGACATCCAGCTTGAACCTCCCCATGAGCAGCTTCAGGCCATTTCTCCTTGGCCTATTCCTGGCCAATAGGAAGAACAGACTGACCCCTACCTCTCTGCAACCTCCTATCAAGTATTTGTAGAGAGCAATAAAGTCTCCTCTCAGTCTTCTCTTCTCCAGGCTAAACTGCCCCAGATCCCTCAGCCACTCCTCATACAACACAGGTTCCAAATCCTTTCCTAGCTGCTTCTGTACCCTCTCCATAGATAATGAGTAAATAACACATAACTCGTAAATAAACAAGCAAACACACACATAAATAAATAAATAAATATTTTCCTCTTGAGATGATCAGCAAGATGCAATGGAAATTATATTATGATGGGGTTGTATAGTCTACAAAAGTGATTTTCTCTGGTATAATGGAAAATGGAGACAGATGTTCGGTAAAAGATAAAAGGTGGAGCACCCTGGTGAATCCAAGCCTTCCTTGTTTGCATACCTGTGCAACAATAACACTCCGGAAAAGTATGTACAAAATAACATGAAAAGATGAATACAGTGGGGGAAATAAATAGCCCTCCCAAACTGAAGAAGCTACTTACATTATTCCTGAGAAAGACATTGTTCATCCAGTTGGTGAAGGTCTTCTTTTGCATGGACATGCGTTGCTCCTGCAGCTTTTTAATGTGATCTTTTTCATATTCTGTACCCATGGTCAATCTAGGAAGTCAGACACTACAGTGAGCTGCTCAGTGCTGAAGAGTTCTGCTTGGCCAGGTATAAAACCCAAGAATAAAACCAGTGTGGGCAACCCAGGTCCAGCTGGTACAAGACTCACTACTACACCCAGCTCATTACTTTCATTTCCTCTTGATTGCACTTTGCACTTTATTTTGCACTTTATTTTGCACTCAGCTTTATTTTTAACTTAGTTGAGGTCTCCTTTTTAGAATGTGCCTCTAGTTTCAGGATGAAAATGTGACCTGTATCTATGAGGCATTACTTTCTTTCTTTGAGTCTCTCTCAAGTAATTTGAACCTGTGAGCAGCACCAGATCTCAGACCCTGTTAGTGAGAAGGATCTGCAAATCACTTCCAATGCAGCGCTCAAAAGTGTGTAACGTTTTCTGAGGACCAATATGCTACGTTTGCTTTTAGATCACAGCTATTCCAACAGAAATCCATGAGCTGCTTAAAAAGGAAATGGAATCAGGTTGGTCTTTCATGACTCCAGATTTTACTACCCATCACTGTAAAGATGCCAACACAGGTCCATAATCATGTGAACAGGTCCTAGGCTGGGAATTGGGAAGCATTATTCTTCTTCTCTAGGCTATCAGAGACTGAAAAAGCGTGCTTGTAATTCATCATAGCACTCAAACCACACATTCAGGAAGATGAGAAAGGATGAGTGTTCCCTTCACAGTCTGTGAAACCGGATTTCCACTCAATTAAACAGATCTTTTGTAGTCATTGGCTTATGGCATGAATCGATAACAGTGGTGATCTTGCTGTTATGAGGACTAGAGAGTAAGTTTTTAAAAAAGTGAAAGTTCCACAGCTACAGGCATCTTTACTGACAAAACACAAATATTACCTGGATATCAGTCTAACTGTGAAAAGTCGTGTGATGGTGGAAGAGGATAGATGTATCTGCTGCTGTCAACCCACTGCAAAGAGAGAAGGGAGTGAAAAGGTAAAACCTCTGACAAACTGCAGAAGTGTGGAGCAGGGTGACCTGTTTCCCAAATACTCTGTTTTGTGAAAGCTCAGTTCTGAGCTCTTCTGTGTTCTCTCTCCTTTTCAATGTTCTACTTTTTATGAATTAAAAAAGCTCTTGGACTATCCTAGTGTGAGAAGACAACAATAGGGAAGCAGCAACTGCAGCCACCGCAAATGGAAATTGCTTGACTGATTGTAGAGCAGGAAAAACCAAGACTTTTTGCCATTTTATGGGATGGAAAGGTGTGGCAAATGTAGACAAAAACATTTGCTACTGCATTTTCTATTTATTTTTTCCCTGCAGATGTTTCTTAACCATCAGTGCTTGACTTCTGCAAAATAGGGACAGCACTGAAACCTGAGAGTTCAGCAAAAACATAAGGAATGATCATGACCGTAGAAGACAGCCTTGGGAAAGGAAGAGTTTAGCAAAGTTTGAAACTTAACAATAAAGAAGGTCCTCACAATATTTTCTTAACTGTTGGGTTATTTCAACACTGCTTACTTTGTCCATCTGGAAAACAGATACTCCAAAAATTGCCTTTCCCCACCAGATGATTGACTTTAACTTGTTCCCATGTAATAATCCCATAGCTAAGCCACATCCTAATGCCATTTCCGAATCTGCCAAATGGTTCTCAGAACGTCTGTGGGCTCCTTCTTTTTTCATAAAAGGGTAGGTGCTAAGGAAGGTATTGGGTTACAGCCAAGCACAACAGTTCACCAGTTCTATTTTGTTAAGTTGGAAATGTTCTCTGCATTGGTCGATGATACCTGAATACAGATCTAGAACAGATAATCTGCATCTGCAGGCTGCACAGGCAGTGCAAAGAGCCAAATCTAGCTATAATGACACACACCAGCAGCCATTGAAACAGGCTGCCCAGGGAGATCAGAGAATCATAGAGCAGTTTTGGCTGTAAGAGACCTTCAAGATCATCAAGTCCAATTTTTTCCTAGCCCTATCAACACCATCAAACCCTGTCCCCCAGTGCAACATCTACCCTTCTCTTAAACCCCTTCAGGGTTGGAGACTCAATCCCCTCTCTGGGAAGACTGTTCCAGTGCCTGACAACCCTTTTAGGAAAGAAATTCCTCCTGACTTCCAACCTGAACTTCCCCTGGTGCAGCTTCAGGCCATTTCACTTCACGCTATCCCTGTCCACTAGGGAGAACAGACCAACCCCTGCCTCTCTACAACCTCACGTCAAATATTTGTAGAGAGCGAGAAGGTCTCCCTGAAATCTCTTCTTCAGGCTAACAATGATTGAATTGCCATCCCTGGATGTGTTTCAAAGTTATCTAGAAATGGAGCTCCAGAACACAGTTTAGAGGTGGGTTTGGTAGAGTTATGTTAATGGNTCCCCTCTCTGGGAAGACTGTTCCAGTGCCTGACAACCCTTTTAGGAAAGAAATTCCTCCTGACTTCCAACCTGAACTTCCCCTGGTGCAGCTTCAGGCCATTTCACTTCACGCTATCCCTGTCCACTAGGGAGAACAGACCAACCCCTGCCTCTCTACAACCTCACGTCAAATATTTGTAGAGAGCGAGAAGGTCTCCCTGAAATCTCTTCTTCAGGCTAACAATGATTGAATTGCCATCCCTGGATGTGTTTCAAAGTCATCTAGAAATGGAGCTCCAGAACACAGTTTAGAGGTGGGTTTGGTAGAGTTATGTTAATGGTCGGACCTAATCTTAAAGGTCTTTTCCGCCTAAATGATTCTATGCCTCTAGGATTACTCACAAAACATAGTAAGAAACAAACAAACAAAAAAAAATACTTACTCAGGTTTGTAGGAACTCCTTGCTGATATTTAGCAGCTGGCCATTCTGGAGAGTGACTTCCAGTTACAGACTCGTCCTTACTTGTACGTTCACTAGTTTAATGCAAAGTGACCTTTGAATTCATGAACAGAGACCAAGTATTAATGGTCTACCTATGAACCTTTCACCTGATCTAAAGGTTGTCACAGGCCTTTTCTGATTCATACCCTTAAAAGTAACATAGGAATGGCACCAAAATGGCTATGAAACTGAAAAGTCATCCACCACACTGCTATNGCCTAAATGATTCTATGCCTCTAGGATTACTCACAAAACATAGTAAGAAACAAACAAAAAAAAAGACTTACTCGGGTTTGTAGGAACTCCTTGCTGATATTTAGCAGCTGGCCATTCTGGAGAGTGACTTCCAGTTACAGACTCGTCCTTACTTGTACGTTCACTAGTTTAATGCAAAGTGACCTTTGAATTCATGAACAGAGACCAAGTATTAATGGTCTACCTATGAACCTTTCACCTGATCTAAAGGTTGTCACAGGCCTTTTCTGATTCATACCCTTAAAAGTAACATAGGAATGGCACCAAAATGGCTATGAAACTGAAAAGTCATCCACCACACTGCTATTTTGGTAAAAAAGCATCTCTGACAATTGCACTCCAGGCCTTGACTGTTCATGGGCTGTTTTTCTAGATGAATCCTTACCTGGGAGTCTGAAAATAAGAGGACAGCACAAAGTATAAAGATCTGAATAATTGCCAAGTGGTTAAACTGGGATACAGCAAATGAGAAAGGTGAAAGTGAAGTGTTAGCTACTTGCCAATCACTGCTTTGAGGAAGCTCATGTGCAGCAAACCCATCAAGCTAGCAGTGCCAACAGCTGCTTCCAGTGTTCTTCCAGTGTTTACTGTTGATGGACTTCTTGTGAATATCAAAGGGGGAAAAATCACTCTGTTAACTTACATAACAGCGAGTCCCTTCTGTCACATAGAAGGTCACACAAGCATAGAACATCTTGAACACAGACAGATGCCTGAAAGCAGAAGCTGCAAACAAAGACATGCAGCTCAGAGACGAGGTAAAGTAATAGAAACTTTCCCCTTCTGGCAAAAGGAGTTTAGTTAGTATTCAAATGACTCCAGATATGGTGTGCAGCACAGGTAAAACATGATCCACCACATCTCTATATTCATACACACCCGCAAGGAATATCATATGATGTGCCACATCAAACAGTTAAACAACTGAATATGTGTGTTATGGGTTAGAATTAGGGTTATGTGTATTACTCATTCCTGTTCTTGTGTTCACCAGCCCACTAGTACACTGTAATTCTTAATTATCATTAAATGGGAAGAAAATGACAGAAGTAAAAGAGATCTTCATTCAGCAACTGTTTTATGTCTCTTCATTGTGTGGTTATAATTCCACTCTTTTCTCTGTTGTAAAGGTAGGCTTAGAGGTTGTTGGCTTAAATCTGGTATAGATAGCCTAGGCTGTGTGTGT
This sequence comes from Upupa epops, assembly GCA_013397515.1. Classification (NCBI taxonomy): domain Eukaryota; kingdom Metazoa; phylum Chordata; class Aves; order Bucerotiformes; family Upupidae; genus Upupa; species Upupa epops. The sequence continues at coordinate 26,110 of VZRI01000224.1, forward strand.
TGAGACAATGCCCTCACTCCTATCCGGTGGAAGGCAAAGAACCAGTAGGTGAATTGGCCCTGGATGAAGTAATTTCTCCCTATTGCCAGTTAACTATTATCGAAACAATTAAACATGTGAGACATTGGCTTTGTTTTTTATAACAACATGAGGCAATTAAAAATACAGTATAACATTTCCCTGAGTACCTCTCTGGTATTTGCAGTATCTACAGTTCAAAGTTAAAATGGTGATACTGATAAAACAAGCCTTTTCCTCAGTTACTCATACCCTAACAAGGTAAGGGGAAGGGCACGACACTATTTTTGTGCAGTTTCCTGGAGGGACCAGGCCAAAAACAATCACCCTTTCAGAGCAGTGATGTCCATCTATTGCTGCCATCACTGAGAAGGGAAGTCTTGTCACTGACCTCAGTGAGAAGTGGTGTCCAGAGAGCACCATCCCTTGGCCCTAGTTTTAGTCTGAATTGGTTTTCCATGACAGCAGCAGCATTTTCTTAACATGAAAGACCTTCATGTGGGATTCTCTTCTGCAAAGGAAGAGCTGTGTTAGGAAGTTACGAAGGAACAGAAGTATTAGGACTTACTAGCACGCACTCTTTCTTATCTGGCCACGGTCTGCTTAATAAGAGATGGAGACCTCATACCCAAGCAGCCTGGCTTGCAGCCCAAGCTCCTCTGCTGCTAGCCCTTCCCCACTGCTCTTCCACTCCTGGCAACACCATGTAGGACAAACAGGGGTGCAGCACTTCCTTTCAAACAGAATGTCAAGCAGGTAGAAAATGTTATCATAGCATTTATTTGAATATTGATTTATGCTTAAAAATACAGTCTTCCTCCCCTCACCACATGCAAGTGAATTCCTAGTTCCAAACAGGTCATTCATATACTGGAAAAAATGGTTCATCAACCTGCCACAAAGATCATTAAAATGACAATCATAAGACTAGCAGAAGGTTGCAAATGTGGAGTATGCTGCTTCTACGCTGATCACCATGAGCTTTCCCAGAACAGTGGAAGGTTCCCGTGGAAAGTTCCTTGGCCTCCCTGTCTCCCATTGCTCACTGGATTAGAAGAGTCTGCCAGAAGGAAATACATTCACACAGGTTGGTCCAGATGCCTCCGTGTCCCAAAATGTCTCTATATGGGAGCATTCACAGATGAGATTTCTGTGACTAAAAGAGCCCTCCATTGTACCAGAGTACCACATCTGTGCTGAGCTGCTGCTGAGCAAAGCCAGCTCCATTTTAAAAGCTTTGCAGCTGTACCCACACGTGCTCTTACAGAGGACTGAGTTTATTCCCCAGTGTTCTCTTCAGGCTGAACACCAACAACTTCCTCAGCCAATCTGCCTTGTTTCGGAGAAGCTCAGAACAGTGTCTGCTCCAAAGACCTCTAACAAATCCATCAAACAGGAGAGTCAACATCACGGTCTGCGGAAAATGGCAGAGTAAGCATAAACAGAAATGTTTGACAGTTTAAGTGTGTCAACTGTACGACCTAGTGGAACTGTTCATGTGGACATTAATCCACTTCTTCAGTTGCCCATATATAAACTCTGACGTGTGCTGTAAATGTTGCAAAGGTTGAAACACCTATGTGGAGTAAAAGAAGGGTAGATGGAGGGGTTTAAGAGAAGGATAGATGCTGCATTGGCTGACAGGGTTTAGAGGTGCTGATAGGGCTAGGACAAGGTTGGACTTTATTATAACCTTGAAGGTCTCGTTCAGCTGGCACTGTTCTGTGATTCTATGTAAAAAAACCCATTCTGCTCCACAAACATTACAATGATGTCAATAATGTTCTACTGATACCGCTTCATTTTAGACGCGACATGCACAATGCCCCTGGATTTTTTGGGACAAACCTATCAACAAAGCACTTTTTGATCAATTATTTAATCTCTTCTTATTTTTCACAGTTCAAAGAAGTTCTTCTCCACTCAAGTTTCAAGCTTTCATAGAATCACAGAATGACTGAGGCTGGAAAAGCCCTCTGAGCTTATCCAGCCCAGCCCATGACCTAACATCACCACATTGGCCAGACCAAGGCACCAAGGTCCACAGCCAGGCTGTCCTTCAACACCTCCAGGGATGGGGACTCCACCACTGCCCTGGGCAGCCCATTCTGCGGTCTGATCACCTCTTCCTTGAGGAAGGACTTCCTAACATCCAACCTAACCATCCTCTGGTGCTTTAGGCTCAGGTGCTTTCCATCCACACAGGAAGCTTTTATTTATCTTCCTCACTTGGACTTTGAGAAATGTCCATGCTCACACACAAAGAAACTCCAAAATTACACTCTGCTATAAAAAGCTAATCAGGGAGACGTGCTGGAGGTTTTTCTTTTTCCTTTTTAAGTATAAAGTCTTTTTTGGACTCAAGCCTTCGCATGGGCAGAAATTCCAGAAACAAGTTCGAGGACAGAGAAGACAAATAACCACAACCTATTATGGATATATAAACCAAAGTGGGAAAATAAGCAGCTTGACGAAGAGCTACTACAGTCCATAAATCCTGAGTAGCAGAACTGCCAAATCCTAGTCACTGAAAGCCTACCTTCCAGAAAAAAGATTACAAGAGAAAGTATCAAGCAGTTCAGTATTAGTTTATTAAATTTTTATCATCACTTTTCTACAAATGATTACAAAGCGTATTAAAATATATTACAGTATCTGCAAGGAATTTATAGTGAAATAAAAGTGCAACCAAAATGAACTTACAAGTTTGTTTGCCTAGCTGAACAAACAGAAACACAGTGGCACAGACCAAGCCTTCCCTCCAATCCTAGAGGGTTTTTTAAAGGAAAACACAGTATTAAACAAAATACAGGAGATGAGGTGAGCATGTGGAAATTCTGACAAAGTTCAAGTCCATTCTCTCAGTCCTGTTTCACAGAATAACCAAACAATCCACTTCAAATTCTGCTTGAATGTCAATGATGTGGAGAGCCACGAGAGTGCACACTGTGAAGGGAAGGAAGTGAGGACTAAAAGAGGACATATGCAAGTACTGTGGTGAATGATGCTTATGAGAGTTAAGCAGCAGATACTGGTGCTTAAAATCATGGTAACTCGTAATTTTTGACCTGTCAGGGCTTTAAAAGGCTCCTGCTGTCCTGTAGTGCGGTTATGAGAATGTTTTCCGTCCCAATCTACAACAAAATTCTTATTAATTTTTGTGGAATAGTTGGAGAAGAGGCAACAGTCTCTGGTTTAAGGCAACAGATTATGTCAGTGGGCACTAATTTCACAGGATGAAGTCTGAACAGTTTTGAATGGTCTCGTAGCAAACACAATCCAAATCCTAGGCATAAAGAGGTCAACAAATCCTACACCTTGGTGTTTCTTCAGCAGATAATAGTAACATTACACAGAAAACTGAAGGTTACCTTGTACTGCAGTTGGAAATAACTACTAAGAGCACAGTGTACTGAGAGAAGGTAATGTTCCTCTCACTTCTCACAATCCTTACTAACTCCACAGAACATTAAGTGATGTGTGGGGCTGGTTTAACTAACTAACTGAGCTGTCAGGATCCAACAAGCCAGAAAGGTACTATGGCTAATGGAGCTGGGCCACAAGTCTGTGAGGAGAGAATCCTTCCCCGACCAACAGCAACACGTTGGATCAGCTTAGCTATGCAACAAAATGCTGTTTAAAGTCCACATGAAATGTACTTGATTGAAGGGAATAAAGTACAACAGCAGTGCATGCACCACCTACCTAGAAACACTTGTATGTCTGTATTGCTGCCTGCTGATCCTGAAACACCTCTGTTCCTCCAGACAAACAGAAAATCTGCCTCTATGCCTCTACATGCTTTGTGTTCTCTCCTTCCAAATCCTGCACAGAAAGCAAAGCAAGACAAGACATTTCACCCCCATCTAGACAAAACGTTTGTAACTTGCTAAAATGATGCCTTTTGATTTGACTCCTGTAAGCCCAAGTTAGCATACTCCCACAGAGACTGAAGGAAAGGTTGTGCTCTCCATTTTACTGACAATAAAGCTAAAAAAAAATAAAACACAATCAGTGAGAAACTATCCTGCTTCTTTCATGGAAGGAGAATATTTGTACTGGTGTGGGATCATGTGGCTCCAAAGCACCTGGAGCATCACCCCTGAAAGCTGTACAGGGTGGGAACTCAGACATGGGTTCATGCTGGGAATCCTGTGCTGCTGAAGAGCAAAGTAAGGCATACAGAGTTAGAAGATAAGCAGCTTCACAGGTCCTCTTAACTTCACCCACGGCTACAGTAGTCACAATATACATTTACTTTCTTTCTGTTGGTGGCTTTCCTTACTAACCTGGTCAGGTTGTTCATTAGCACATGAATGCGTTACTGACTGCAGACACTACACACAAACAAGAATACACTACTGCTTCTGCAGTCAGATTGTTTTAACAACTCCTGCAGTGTCTACAGACTACTTCTTTCAATCAAAAAATGGTAGTGTAGCAGTTACTCTGCAGAGGTACAGTCACACAGGTAGACTTATGGTCAAGTTCCAAGAAGCACCAAGGCTCCTAATTTAGGTCTAACAGAAATAAAAGGTGATATGCTTAAATGACAGGAGAAAAATGTAAGGATTTGAAAAATAAGCAAGCAAGTCCTCAAGAGCAGTTTTACTAAGCTAGAATATTCTTCATCAGCATTACTGTTAGCCTCCCCATCTTTCAAATCTGCCACCACAGGAATTAAATCCCTCTTCTGTGGATGTCAGCTGTGTGTCGGCAAAAAAAAAAAGAGTTAAAATCTTTTCTTTAAAATTATTATATATTAAAAAAAGAGATAAATTGTAGAATTACCCATAAGTAGAAATTAAATATTAGTTAAGCTTTCCTGAGATGTTTAGGTATGCTTTGAAAAGCCTGACTTTAGGCAATGCAGCTTTTCTGAACAGAAAGTGAGGATTGATTTGAATGGAAATGGGATTTACTTTTTTTTTTAGGAATTTGTTGTCTGCAGAGCAACTAAACGAAACCTTAAAAGAAACCCCAGATTCAACAGCAAAGGAGATTCAGTTCTAATGATCTGACTACACTGCGGCATGAAACTGAAGAAGGAGTTCTTTGGACAAAAAAGACAAGAACTTAGTTTGCAATTCTAGCTATAATCACTAAACATTTAAAACAAATCCGTTAAGAATGTGTGTACTTAGGTCTCCCCTATACTCTCTTTTTCTAATCCTCTATTAAATAATTAAAAAAAAAACCCCAGAATTTCTTGAATACCAGCCTTTTCTTAAACAAGAGAGGTGCAGACATTCACTCAATGCCCAAGTATGGTTTCATCATAGAAACTGTTACCTGTATAGGCAGGTGAATTGAAAATTTTGAGTTTCCTTGCGCTATTTAAAACATTTTGGAGAGATATATGGTTGATGGGTATTTAGTTTTGGTGAAGGTTAGTGATTTTTAGACATGGTATTTTCTGCTTTATGGCTGCAGAGGCAGCAGGATGCAGAAGTGGGACTACAAAACCATTTTCACTTGATAGTCTACAGAAGGCACTTGTGATAAGCAGGATGGAGTGAAGGTCAGCAGGAACAGCTACAGCAACGTTTCCTTGCTACTGTACTTCTAAATTCAGTAACTTGTGTGAAATGTGCTGTGTGGTTTAAGGATTTAAGTTTCATTTCAGACTTTCGCAGTTGTTTCAGCATGTTTATTTGGAGATTTCCAAAATCCTCGTTCTTCGACTTATATTTTTCACTCTGCTGTCTGGAACGGTTTCCTGTGAGATGGTGGCACCAGGTGGGAAGGTAGAGTGCCAGGCAGTTCATATCCATCGAGTTTAATCTTGATGAGGTGTTTAGCTAATGCAAATTCCTCATCATCCAACATCCCATCACCATCACAGTCTGAAAGTTTCCAGATCTTCCCCAAGACACTGTTGGGTAGTTTAGAAGTCACCATCTCCTTCTTCGCACTAATGCCAGAAATTTTGCCATTGACTGGTGACAAAGTGTAGAAAATCTCATCGTAAGCAGGTTTGTCTTTGGCAACAATCCATTCGTCTTCATCGGCTCCTTCCTTAGCACCTTCACCATATCCGTGTCCAAAAGGGCCTGCCATAGTCCCATCAAATGCTCCACCTTGTACAATCTCTGTGGGCATATTGCTCTCTTCCTGACTTATCAAGTTCATCAGGGAGGCAATTTTATTGGCCAGCATGTTGTCTACAGCTTCGATTAGCTTTGGTTTCAAAGAATGAAATTTAGTGAAGTCACAAGTCTCCAGCAGCTCCTGTCAATGACAAAAGATTTCAGTAACAGCAGTTAGAAATGCTTCATCTCAAGAATGGTCTTAAATTTAAAATAATGTTATCTTTTGAAGCAGTTTTCATAACTGAAATTCCTCTTGAAGGAGAAGGAAAGCTGACACACAGGTATCATACACCAAACACAGTCAAACACACTAAAACAATCTTGCAGCAGTGTGAGAGCTCGTCTGTCGAATCCCATTGACGAGACAATTGTTTCAATGGCAATGCATAAAAACAGCACCGCTGATGAATGTTAGCCACCAACTTTCTAACTGATGACTTTCTCACAAACATCGAAGAAAGCAGGCAAGCAGATCTTCACACCTACTAACACAAGTGGTTAAATATAAATCTAAGCATTTGCAGGACTAGTCTCATTTTATAGATTGAACCTCTTGATTCTGGTCAGATTGTTAAGAAGTGCCCTTGAGCAATAAAGAAAAATCAAGCTGGGATAACAGCAGCAGTGTTTCTACAGAAATGCTTCCAGAACTCATGAAGTCATATGGCCCTTGTGGAGTTTTCATCTTGTGCATAAACTCCTACAAACCTCACAGAATGACTGGGGCTGGAAAAGCCCTCTGAGCTCATCCAGCCCAGCTCATGACCTTACACCACCACACTGGACAGACCATGGCCAGGCTGTCCTTCAACGCCTCCAGGGACTGGGACTCTACCAATGCCCTGGGCAGTCCTGTCAGTGTCTGATCACCTTTTCCATGGGGAAGGGCTTCCTAACATCCAATCCAACTTTCCCCTGGCAGCTTCAGGCCTTGCCCTCTTGTCCTGGCACCAGTCGCCTGGAAGAAGAGCCTGATCCTCACCTGACTACAACCTCCTTTCAGGGAGTTGTAGAGAGGGAGAAGGTTTCCCTGGTGTCTCCTTTTCTTCAGACTAAACACCTCCAGCTCCCTCAGCCTCTCCTCATCACTTTCCCACCAGTCCTTTCCCTANCCCACCAGTCCTTTCCCTAGCCTTGTTGCTCTCCTCTGGACCCACTCCAGCCCCTCAATCTCTTTCGTAAAGTAAGGGACCCAGCACTGCCCCCAGCACTCAAGGTGAGGCCTCACCAGTGCCCAGTACAGGGCAGGTAGTCCTGCTGGCCACGCTGTTCCTGATGCAAACTAGGATGCCATTGGCTTTCTGAGCTACCTGAGTACACTGCTGGCTCAGTAAGATGCTTAGCTATGTAAAACATGCTATGGCAGTAAAAGTCCAAGCACTGGAAAATGAAAAATGCTATAGCAATATTAAATGATTTCTCATGCAAAATGCTAGCTGGGAAGAAAGTTACAATGGGAGCTTGGAGAAAACCCACCAACCCCTCTACAACCCACTACCAAAACCCTTCTCAAAATGATGCTAAACTGCTTTAACAAATCACATCCATCACCTCAAGGAGCTTCTCCCATACACACCAGAATAACAAGGTGAACCTAAGAGACCTGAAGCACAAGCAAGTAGCTTTGCTCATGCACATGGAACTTCAGATTTCTTACAGGAAAAGTGCCAACCAGCACCCATCACTGTTGAGGTGACATTTATATACGATCACCTGACCTATGGCAAATGATCAGTATAAATGTATGATAAGCAATAAATCTTAGAAAGCAAAGGTCAAACCTGCTATCAGCTTTGGTACAATTTTGTCTTCTTACCATTTTGCACCTGATTACACAAAGAACCTATTTTTTTTGCATGTCTGCTGCCATCTGCTGCTGAGGCTTATTGACGTGTGCACATTTTTTCTGGTAAAGCTGTGTTCAAATTTTGTTTCACCTACAAGTGATCAACCCTCACTCTCTCGTTTCACATCACCAGTAAAAGTGGCATCATAAGGAAAAGCCAACTTTTTTCACACAACTACTATGTAAAGCCTAACTCATTAAACCCTTCCAACAGTTCTGCCTGTGAAAACATAGCTGGAATAGATCGCAGAATCACTGAGTCTGGAAAAGCCCTCTGAGCTCATCCAGCCCAGCCCATGACCACATTGCCCAGACCAGGGCACTAAGGGCCACAGCCAGACTGTCCTTAAACACCTCCAGGGATGGGGACTCCACCACTGCCCTGGGTGTTCCATGCCACTGTCTGATCACCCTTTCCATGAGGTAAGGCTACTTAACATTCAACTTAACCCTTCCCTGCTGCAGGCAGCACATATACTAAAATTGGAATGATACAGAGATCTTGTGCTTCATCTATAACTTACTGTATCCTGCCAATAAGAGATTCCCAAGCTCATTATTTTACTTCATAAATGAAACTTGTGCATTCCTACAGAGAGTTTTAATCAACCAGGCAGCATTATTTATGATTAGCCAAGGCAATTTCTGTGGAACATTCAGAGAGTCAATGCAAGTGTCGATCTGGAAAATATCCCTCATCACAAAACCACAGAATGTTAGGAATTGGTAGTGACTACTGAAAACCATCCAGTCCAACCCCCCCACCAAAAGCAGATTCATCTAGGGCAGGTCATGCAGGAATGCAAAGAGGCGGGTTTTGAAATTCTCCATAGAAGGAGACTCTGCAACCTCTCTGGGCAGCTTCTTCCAGGGGTCTTTATAATGGAGTACAGTGATAGGACTGGGGTTACAGCTGAAAGAGAGTACATTTAGATTAAATATTAGGATTACTGTGAGGGTAGTGAGACACTGGAAATGGTTGCACTGAACAGCTGTGGATGCCCCTTACTTGGAGTGTTCAAGGCTACGCTGGATGACACTTAGAGCACCTTGGTCCAGTGGAAGATGTTTCTGCCCATGGCAGGGGGTTGTAACTAGGTGATCTTTAGGGTCCTTTCCAACTCAAACTGTTCTGTGATTTTTGTCATTGAATACAAGCTCAGAAGGACAAGAAACAGCTGAAAAGCACCATTTTCAGTAGAGAAAAAAATGAATGTTCAGTAGAGAACAAAAATGAATGACACATGACTAAGGATATCTTCACCAAGTATATGCCAGAATTACGAAAGCAATATAAATATCCACATTTAAGATACAAAACAAGAACTAGCTTAAGCCTGTAAGTGTCCACTGCCAGTTTATTTGGTCAAATCCTTTAGTACTGTATGTTATAGCAGCCTAATATTAATTAAAAGGAGAGAAGGTCCAATTCCTTATGGCAATCTTTGTAGGACTGTGTCAGCAAATCCACAGTAAGGTAGTTACCCTTTCTGTTTTGTTCTGCACTGCTCCCAGGTGGTGCTACCCCACACATCATTGACCACCACTTCAGCTGCTCTACTGCTGAAGACCAAACTATAATGCTGAGATACTCTGTCATACCTTCTCTAATTTGACAGTTCTGTAGCAGGTTAGTATTATTTCAGTGGAACTGAAATCTACCATCCTACCTGCATTTTCTTGACTTCAGGGAAGTCCCCTGCTGAGATGTGATATTCCCTTTGCAGCTGGACATAGATCTCTGGTAATCTGCCAATGAGTTCCTTCTTTTTGTTCTCCTTTCCAAATACAGAGGGCATTTCTTTTTTCAGATAGCTGATGATGTAAGCATGAACCTAGGAAGAAACAGCAAAACTGAAATCAAGACTACACTTAACATAAGCATTCTTCAGCCAGGTCATAAAAAGAAACAGAAATAACACACTTCCCTGTCAGCTCAAGGATAAGATATTATCAAAGGCTGCTTCTTTCAGCATTCCTTTGAGAAGCAGAAAGCAAGCAAACACATGTGAAAGAAGATGACACCCATCTGCAGTTTAAACAAAAGCACAGGACAGCATTCTGCCAGGATCAGCAGTGAGAAAAAAAGCAAGAACCCATGATCACATCCTGACACCATTAGGAGCCATTGTGCACACACTGGGCCATACTGGCCTGTCTGTCTCAGTGGCAACTATTCGCCTCACCAATTACTGTAGGAAGCAATAGGGTAACAGTTCAAGTAGCCCAAGTATGCTGCTGCAGGGCCATCTACCTCAAGTGACACAGTTTATACTTATTTACTCCTGGCAAAGTGAGTACCTGTTCTCTGCATTCATACAAGCACCATAAGACGACAGGACACCAGGATAACAGCATGCAATGGTTGCCTTGTGAAGACTTGAGGCAGCTGAGCCTTTCCATCATGTAAAGACAGACATTAATTTAGGACAACACATCCTAAACCACACTGATACTTGCACTCCTCTTAGAGTTTCTGGTTGGCCATAGACAAGATAATCCAATATTGTCACCAAAGCTTTTATCTTGTCCATGCACCCTCCACCCACCTTTACTCTGAACCCCTTTACCACTGTCCCACCACCTGTTACCATCAAAAGGATCTGCTAGACCACATTATCAAGTGATCTGCTCTAGGACAAAAAAATCAAACAAACAGTGGTTGCACTTCTTAACTGAGGGGAGTTCAGTCATCCAGGTAATTGTCTGGGCACTGATACTCATTCTGCACAGCAGAGGGAAGGAGAAGGGCAGCCTTTGTTTAGAAGCAATGGACTTCTGTCACAACCTGACACAAATTCAATTAGTCTTCTGACCTGACCAGGACCACTGAAGTCAAATGAATTCCACAATAGGATAAATCTCTGCAAAACTCAGGTCCTTCTCCATTGACAAAGGATGCAGCTGCTCCCAAAACAGACGGTACTCATAATTTTCCGACACACTGAAAAGAAACCCCATTAAAAAATAAGCATGTCCACCCAACTACTGAGCAGAAAAGGCTGAAATTTTTGAAAGCAGACTGCCACAAAAAAAGCATCTCAAAAAAAACCCAATTACACAGATGTGGTGCAAGAATGAAACTTAACACCTACCCCAACACGACAAAATGTGCCTTACAACATGCTGTGCAAGCCTTATGCAATCTGTACAGGGGAAGTACTCTCCCATTTCTTTCCTTCCTTATTTAGGAGGATTACTGGCAACTGGGAAACAAGACATCTTTGTTTTTCATAAAAAACAGTGTAATTCATTTTTATTTGCACCTCTTAACATCACAGCTTTCACCAAAATTCTTTCCTTGAGGGGCATGCATTTGAACTGCAGAGAACATTTTACTAAGGAGAAAACACCAACCTAAACAGTCAGATTATCTGCATTTTCTAATGCAAGGTAGAGATGAGTTTTTGTCTAGAATGACAGAAATGATTCAACAAGGACACTTCTAAGAGAGTTTTTAAATAAATTTAAGTTCTATTGATCTTGTGTTTAAAATAATTCTTCTAGCAAACCCAAAGCAGCATGTTCACAGGCGCTGAGAGTTTCATATATGCACACTAAGTGCTCTGAGGTCTGCCAGTGCGCACATGTGTTTCTGGTAGATAAGAACAGTTCCTATCCTCACAATAGGATGGTGAGTCACAGGACTTCAAAAACCCATTTGACAGCAAGTTAACAGTTTGCTTTTGGTTTTACACCATGTAATCCTGTAAAAATTGGTTTTGAGAGTTAGTAGGTTAAGTTCCATTTTGAAGAGGATAGTTTATATCATTGCTTTCCTGCACAGAAATAGTTTATTCCCCTTTCCAGAGTTTTCCAATGAACATGCCCTATGTGCACTGCATTCTGTATTCACATCTATGGATCTTTATTTTGTATTACATAGAAACACAAAGGCAATTCATCAGCTACTTAGAGTTCTATGTCCAAAATCCCAGTAACAAATTAAAGCAGAAAGCTGCCAACAGCATCAATACAGATTGAAATCATAGCATCCCATAACACAACATCAACAGGAACATGACTTCAGACAGGATTTTAAAAGAAGCAACTGCTATGGGGTGTCCTAAAGCTCAGGCTTGAAGTGTGTGAGTTGACAAAGCCTCCTTTTGTCAATGTAAGCATTGCCATTTTTGTTCAGAAATCCACACAAATGTGTTCCAAGACAACTACATCAACTCCATTCATGTACTGTTTCATAAAGGTTGGAAGAGACCTCCAAGACGGTCAATGCCAACCAGCAACTCAACCCCATCCTGCCCACTAAACTGTGTTCCCTGTGAACACATCTGGTTGCCTAGTAGAATCGTAGAGTCATTCAGGCTGGAAAAGACCATTGATATCATCAAGTCCAAGTATTAACCCTACTCTACCAAGTTCAACACTACACCAGCTCTCTAAGCACCATATCTATTTGGTTTTCTGAACAACTCCAGGGGTGGAAACTAAACCACCTCCCTGGGCAGCCTGTTCCAACTACAAAATGAGGATTTCTCTCTGGCAGCAGCAAAGGGAGTGGTGACAAGAGTGACATGTTCCTAGATACTGAGAAATGTTTTTTTCTGAATAGGCTGACACAAAATTGGCATTGGCTATGTCCCTGTGACTGGGAATTAAAAAGATATAGCCCATGAGCCTCAAGAATTCCAATCTAAAGTGCGAACACCTCTCCAGTTCATCAGTAGTTGTGCTTCACTAAGAGGGAAGCTTTAAATCAACCCTGTATTCCAGTGTATAACATAAATGCATTTAGTTACAATTTTCTACAGCAGCTGACAGGATATTTTAAGGTATTAATACCAGCTGTTGTTAAGGGGAGCAAAAAAGATTACCAAAAATCACTCAAAGCAAAGAATATTTATTTCTACTTGCTTCTATATCCAGAGTATCTACTTCCTGGAAAAACTGACAATTCAACCCACTTGCTGAAAAACAACAGCTTCTAGGTAGAGAAAGAGAGGAAAGAATGATAAAGGGCAGTGACAGAGAACAGAGACTGCTCAATTAACTTGTGTTTTATCTTACCTTTGCAAGTCTTGCCCTTTTAATGAGATCATTGAGTTTCCGCACAGCGGCCTTCTGAGGGAGACTCTGAATATCCTTGAAAAGATCCTGCGCCTCGGCTTCAAAGAGTCTTCGATTATCAGTGTTTCGGAGAGGATGGGCCCAGAAGGAGCCAATGTAGACCCGCAGCACCTCTGGAGTGTTGATCACCTTTCCCAGGGACCACATGAGTGCACCATAGACCCTCATCAGCTGTTGTGTGTCCACTTGGTCAGCTTTATTGAGCACTACCCGAATCTTGTCATCCTGGCCTCGAAATGACTTAATAGCCTCTGAAAACTCATCGGATATATCCAGCTTATGGGCATCAAACAGGAGGATAATGCGGTCGACCCTCTCAGCAAACCACTGGAGGACTTGGCAGAAGTCATAGCCTGCAGGAAGAATGCATAGTTACTGTCTTATCATTCAGAGAAGGTAAGGCTGGTGATGGCAAATGAGAGAATAATAGCATCTACCTGGAGGAAAAGAGGTGATAGACTGCCTGGTGGAGACCGTGAACAGTGAGGTTGAGACAGCTGAATTCTGCATTTCCTTAGGCCAGTGTCACTCTTACTGCCTTTTGCTGTTATCACTGCCATTCTGTCAACTTTGCCAACATCTCTTACATCACTCCTCTCATGCAGCTGTGAGTTGCCACCTCACACCCATGTCTGGCTGCAGCAGAGTGACAGCTAGGCAGGTCTCTTATTACAAGCTCTCTTCTAACACCAGCTGATTTGGTAGCACTGCCTGTCTCTACACACAAGACAGAGGGTGCTGGCACAGCACACTGCAGTGTCAGACACTGAAAATACCCAATCTTAAAACCATTTCCAAACCCCTATCTCCTTGCATTACAACACTTGCTGTTATCTCTGTTACAGCAGACTTGGAGATATGATTGACAAGTAATATGCCTGCACTACTGATGGCTCTGGGGACACCACAGGTCACAGAACATGAGCAGTAACCTCCGATCATCTGAAACTAACTTTTCATGTTCTAAAGGAAAGCCTATTCAAAACATCACTCTGAATGCTTTTATAAAGTCATCAAGGACCAAACCCACACTGCAAACAGCATTCAGGAATTCCTTACTCAGACTGCAGAGTCACACCAATGACATGGCACTGGGCTTGGTGGGGACATGACTCATCCTGTTTGAGTAAGGAACAGCAAGGTATGAGCTGCAAGACAACATCCCACCCCGCCTCTTCCTCTCAGAAAGGAATCAGAGCTAAAAGAGGGAACAGTCAAAATGGTCCCTTTACTGGTATAAAGTAACCAAAAGAATATCATTAGTTTTTCTCATAGTAGCCTATATTTAAATACCACCAGCAGCTCAGTTACTGCCAGTGACCCTCCAAGCTGTCTCAGGTAATTTCTCAGCTGTGCAAGATAAGCCTTTAAATCTCCAATCCCAAAGCAGAGAAAACCCACTTAGACTACTGACCCATGAGACAATGCTCCAAACACTCCATACACTCCATCCACAACGAAGCAAACCACACATTCTCCTGAGCACCCTTGTAACAGGATAAATATAAGCAGTTATGCAGGTATTTATATATTTATACTTGTATTTTATATTTGTTATACTTTATATTCATTATATTTATAAAATAAAAATATTTATCCAGTTTAAAGTTGCTTAGCTTTTTTTAAAAGCAATGCTTGCTCAGCCAAGTCATTACTCATTATACCTTTGAATTGTTGGTCTTTAACAGAAAACCCAAAAGCAGAGCAGCTTCCTTTTGTTTTCAAGTAGAACCTGATGAGGGCCAACACCAAGAAAAGCCAACATATATAAAATAGGAAAAATGGTGAACTCTGTCAGGGAGGAAATTCTTCCTAATGTCATATCTTACCCTCCTCTAGCATAGTTAGTGGCTGTTTCCTCCTGTCCTATCACTGGTGACTTGAAAGAAGGGACCAACCCCCATCTCTCTATAGCCTCCCTTCAGCTAGCTGTAAAAGAACAATAAGGCCTCCCCTCAGCCTCCTTTTCCCCAGACTAAACAACTCCAGCTCTCTTAGCCACTCCTCATCAGACCTGCCCTCCATGCCCCTTCACCAGCTTCACTGCTTTTCTTTGGACCTGCTCCAGTATCACCACTGATGCTTCTCCGCCTCTTGCGGCTCTGCAGTTGCTATTTCTTCAGAAGGTTGTGCCAATGAATAATGTCGGCAATTATATCCAGCCTGAGTATGTGTTTCTCACCAGATAAAGCACATGCACATTAGAAAGTCACAAGTCACCCTTGTACCCAGTTCTCTAAGTTCATCTCAAGCTGCAGTGAGGGAGCAAGATGGTGCCTCAGACAGGTGTAACTGTAGAATGTTAGTAATGGGCTGTGCAGACAGCACAGAGGAGAACAGAATGGAACAACGTAGAAGATATTTAAAAGTTGAAGAGAGACTGCAAGTGGTTACCAGCCCTGGAAACACTGATGAGAGAAATGGTCACTTGCTCTCGTCTCATTGGAAGGCAGCAAAGCGCCAAGGCCATGCACAACAGCCCCCAGACACACTCACTGGCAGAGCTGAATCATAAAATATTTTCATCTGGAAGAGACCTTCAAGTTCATCAAGTCCAACCTTTTCGTAGCCCATCAACACCACTAAACTCTGTCCCCCAACACAACATCTACCCTTCTCTTAAACCCCTTCAGGGATCAGGACTCAACCACATGCATGTGTGACAGTTTTTTTGGCCAGCTGGCAGATTTAAACAAACAGAAGGCTTTTCCTTATGGGCCCAAGGTAAATAATTTCAGACTTGCCCTAATACCATATCTCAAAGGTTTTGCAATCCAGAAAACAATTAAGGAGGTTTAATGGGCTCCACCCATACTCTGAGTACAGATAGGCTGTGTCCAGTTCTCCCACCTCTGGAGCCAGTGCTACTGGCACAGAAGGAGCGAGATGTCTCTCAGATGAATGCTGCAGCGAGGAGCCTCCGAACTCAGAGAATGGTACCCACTTACTAGATGAATCAGGAGTGGGCAGAGTCCTGGAGCAATCCCCCCACCAGTGCTAAGTACCACACAATCAAGTCTCTAAAACAATTTGGAAGGGGACAAGAATAGCCTTTCCCCCTGCCTAGTCTCCTCCATTAGGGATTTATCACAATTGAGCATCTAAACTTTCCAGTCTCTCAGAGCTTAGGCCCTCAGTTCCACAAGGACAGGGAACTGCTTAAAAGAGTCCAATGCAGAATCAAAAGGAACCACATCCATCCTTCAAACACAGTTTGTAGGAAGAAACTTTAGGACACACCACCACTCAATAGGCCTAAAACAAGCCCACAATACCTTTTTATGATGATTGTCCAGTACAACAAAAATAGTGAGTGTAATTGTTTTGCAGCTGTGCAACTCACCTCTGCTGATGCGCTGCTTCTCTCCAGAGAGAATACCAGGGCTGTCAATGATACTGATGCTCTTCAGCACCTGGTTAGGTAACTGAGAACACATGAACCTGCAGGAAAGGAGAATAAAAGAACCAAAACCAAACGATCCATTAACAACAGCTCTAGCTCACATGTCTATTGTACCTCAATACCTCATATTTATGTGCCTTCTAAAAAAAAATTTTCCCCCTCAATTTCAAAACAATAAAGCTTCTGGAGTGCCATTCCAGGAAAGAAGTTTCCTAATGAACCCATGTGTACAGGAATGTTTAAGAAAGCAAAATATGAACAGAGGTCTCCTTATAAAACAGGAAACACATGAAAACCTGGTAAAACTACTTGCCTAAGTGCAAACATTGCAATGGCTGATAAAAAGGCCAGGTATGTTCATAACGTTCAAGCTCCATGCACCAACCATTTTGCTAGGACCAATATCTGCCTATATACATGAATTAATTCTTTATGTGCTCCAGCTTTTGCCCAAATTCAAAGAGATTCAAAAGAAAAGAGAAGAAGGCAGAAAGCTGCATGGATGGTGTGTTTATACTACAGTTACCACAAGTCACACTTATCTGCTCCAGCAGCATTTGAAGGGTCCCCATCCGTAACACACCGTCCTCCTTAAGTGGCGCTTGTGGGGTCTAAAACCCACAGTGCTTCTCCCACAAACTGAGTAAAAGCTTTCCCATGGCCAGAACCAAGAGTTCAGATTACATAAGCACAGTCAAAACAATAACCTGCCTCTGCAACAAGAGACAAATTCCGTGGTGATAATGTGAAAAATCAATGATTGATGGGGCCTCTGAGAGTTACACAGAACAGGAAGTGTCAAATCCAAACCATGACTTCACCTCCCCTCATCATAAGTTGCCTTTAGGAGATTTGCATAAGAGTTTAATCTTATTTGGTGGCAGTTGAAGACTGCACTACCAAGCACACAGCAGTATCCTGCTTTCCTCCTGTGATGCTGCCCAGAGGCAGCCCAGCACAGGTTTAAGCTGCAGACTCAGCTCATAAGGCTGCCTTGAATTAACCTACTGCTTTAGAAGGCAAGCTATCTCACAGAGAGCAAATTTTTACCATGCCTTTAAACAAGGACTTTAAGACTAAAGCTAAGCTGAGTTAGGAAGAGTTTAGGTAGCTAAATACCAGACACAAAATTAAAGACACATCAAAATTTGGAAGCTGTTGTTGAGCAGATGATGATTCAGATGATACAAAGGAAATGAGAAAGAAATAACCGCCTTACACTTGGCTTCAATTTGGCTTTCAAGTGACCTTGTATGACACCTGAAACCCAAGAGGGGATGGGTAGCAGTTCTTCCACTATGACTGACTTTTTACTAGCTTGACAGATACTTTTGAAGAGAAATAATATTGAATAAAATATGTCTTTGAACTTCATAAAAATCTAAAGGATACACTATGCTAAACAAATATTATTTTCCCTGGGGAAAAAGACCACTAATATCCCCAGGTCTTTTTCCCAGCTGATTGAGGGAGGGGATTCTGCCCCTCTGTTCTGCCCTTGGTGAGACCTCACCCAACACAAGGATATGGAGCTGTTGGAGTGGGTCCAGAAGAGGCCACGAAAATGCTCAAATCCCCTGTCTTATGGAGACAGGCTGAGAGAGTTAGGGTTGGTCAGCCTGGAGAGGAAAAGACTCCACGAGGATGTTAACAGTGACCTTCCAATCCCTGAAAGGGGCTGTCAGAGGGCTGGGAAAGACTGTTCACAAGGGCAGGGCATGACAGGACAAGAGGTCATGGTTTGAGGCTGGACAGGAGGAAAAAGTTTGTGAATCTGAGGGTGGAGGGATCCCTGGAACAGGCTGCCCAGAGAGGTGGTGGAAGCCCCATCCCCGGAGCCATGCAAGGTCAGGCTGGATGGGGCTCTGAGCAATCTGTTCCAGTTAGAAATGGTCCTGCTTATTGTAGGGGGGTTGGACTAGATGACCTTTGGAGGTCCCTTCCCAACCAAATACAATGATTCTACAATTCTGTGGAAGCAAAGTGGATTGGATACATGACAGAAAATACATTTGACCACATCAACCATCATAAAGAAGAAGAAGAGTGTGAAGACTGAATTTTCTTTTTTCTTTTTTAAAACCCTATTTGACATTTATAAATCCAAACACTTGTTTAGTATCATAGATGTTTCCACGTTTGTCTTGGCAGACAACAGGCACCACTATTTTAGGTATCACCAAAGCTGGGCCAGTTGGAAAAGGCTGTGCTGTAAACTAGAGAACTACAGACCTCATAAATGGAAAGACATTTCAGTGTTTGCAGCAGCAAATTAGTAGCAAAAGGAAGAGAAAAGTAAGTATGAAAAAGTCTAAGATGTTGAGGGATAACCTTCAAAGTAGCTGGCTTTAACTTTTAGAATATATGCATCATCTAATGACAACAGATGCCTTAAAAAAGTTTTATATCCAACTAATATTTCAGACAACTTACAAACTCTGTATTATATCCAAGTATCTCTTTTTGACATTGAGATTTGACTCTGATCCATTAAACCATTCTTAAAAATTATACTTAGTACAGTTTGTTTAAGTTCTGCCTCATAAAAATAAAAGCTAGATGAATGACCAACAGTCCTTCACAATAAAAATTCATCTATACAGGAGCTGTGAGACCACTGCTTATGACACATTAGACGCTTGATACTATCAAGATTTTCATGTTCTAAAACTACTGTTCAGGAAACCCAGCGATGTTCACCTTTCTTTTCAAAAACCAGTTGCATCATTTGCAAAAATGAAACCAACAACCTTGTAACCACCAAATGATTTTAGGGTTTTTTTCAGATGAATTTAGGATGACTCAAAGAATCTGTTAAGAATTGCACTCCTTTTTTCAACTGTTCAGGTACCTCCTAGAACAGAGCAGGACCATGTGTTTCTTCTCAGCAGGATCAATTTATTTCCATGATCTCCTGGTGTCCTGCAATATTGTTTCCTCACATACTTCAACAATCATCCACAGGGCACACTGGGCATCCCCTTCCACCTCAACTTCTCTTAGAAGCATACAGGAGGAATACAAGATAAGTTTCTGTGCTTACAAGGACATCTATCACAAGCAGTCAGATAGAGGGGGAAATAAGAAGAGGTCATGGAAAAAAGAGGCAGAATAACATTATGGTTAATTAGTCAGTATGAACCTTGATAGCGCTATTGTGTTCTTGTTTGTATTAAGTTTCTCCATTATCTCAGCCACTATATCCTTTTAGGTTACACTTGGATGAAAAGGCCTTTAACTTTGCAGTCTAAGTGCCCACAGCCTTAAATTCTTCTCTAGAGCTAAACATTAGTAAGGGGAAATGATATAAAAAAACAAAAACAGAACAAAGAAAACCTGGAAAGCATGGTGGAGAAACTAGAGAAAACTCTAAAACAGGAGTAAAAAACATAGTATTGTTTATAAAGGATTGTCAGCAGAGCAAATAAGAGAAGGGGAAAGTACTGTATGTAGCATGATTACCAGTAAGAACAGGTAGAGGTCACCCAAAAACACTTCACACAAACACATTTTCATCTAGATGAAGTAAGAAAGAGAAAAGGCTCAACAAATCTTGAAAACTCTTCTTGCTGGCAACTAATCTTGCTTGTACAACTCTCAAGACATGGCACATACAGCTAGAGAGAGATGATGAGCCTAAAACTTGGACGTACACCCTTGTTCTGCTTTAAAAGCTGAGCAGAATTTGTAAGTTTGTATGTTTTCTGCAGAGTGTTTAAACTTCGGGTTTGAAAAGTTGAAAAGTGTCTGCCCCCACCCTACTCTCTCTTCTTCCCCCTTAGTGACTCCAGCCACCTTCTTCATTTCTCTCCCATCCTGGGCTATTAGGAGCTGGGTCAATGCTGCTGAGAGAGAATGTTACCACTGCTGAGAATGCTATTGCTCCTTAAGGTGAGGAAAGATTCACTGGGACATGGGGAGACTGAGAATTCTGAACCTTGAAGATTTATGAGGACTGGAACCGAAGCCGGATGACTGCTGTGATTTCAGAGAGAAGCTACAATGAAGATAATAATGAAGATGTCTTGGACATTTATCTCAATAAAGTGTTAAAGCAGTATGACGAAATTTGGTCTGTCTGTGTATCTTCTGGGGCTGGTTTCTCCTGATGTGAGGTGGAGGCAGTGAATGAAAATGTCTTGGTGACTTTCTTACCCAAGTGGTTCAGTTGTTTTGCTGCCTACAGATTCATCAAAAGTTTTTTTTAACCGTTCCTTTATGTCTGATGTTTTCACTAAAAGCTCTTAGTTGAAACACAGTTGGGGGCTCTAACCCATGATATTGGTGGCAACCCATAATACAGCAACACTATGGCTACACCGCCACACTCATTCACTCCAAAAGTCACAAAGCATTACCACTCACTCTGTGTAAAAGTTTGAACATTGTGCATAACACTACTTACGGTAGCGCTACGTTAATGTTTTGTACAGAACAGAATTGCGGAAAGAAACAGAACAGTGATCTAATTAGCCAACTGAAGTGTGTATATTTT
>VZRI01000226.1:7052-17338 GCA_013397515.1 Upupa epops
TACAATATTGTATATATTTTATATATTTATACAATGTTCTAAATATTGTATCTGCTGTAAGTATCCAGATATCTAAGAAATCCAAATCACAAGATGACTTTTTGTTCTTGTTTCTCACCATTTATCTATGGGAATTGAATCATAGTTTGAATTAGCTTCCATTTTTTCACAAGAAGTACTCTTCTAAGAAGCAAAAATTAGAAATATATTAAAAATAAACAGGACATGTTTTTTCCTAGATGTGTTCTTTGGTTTTAAGGTTTGTTCTTGTAGTGTTTTTTAGAAACTTTAATTGTTAGCCTATTGAGAATGTTTAAATGTAATATTAGTGAGAGATCCTGATTCTAAAGTACTAGAGTGCATGTGTCCTCTGTCAGGAAGCACAGATTCTTTCACAACCAGTGTAATTTTCTTTTTAAGCATCTGAAGAAAAGGTCTGTGTAGAAAGGACTATGTAATTCAGACTCTAAATGCATGGTAAACAGTTGTCACATCATTTCTGCTCATCTACTATCAGCAAATCTGTTGAAAGATTATTGTCTACCTGTCTTGCACAGCATAAATTGTCATACTGGCAAAACCTGCATATTTAAATGCTGAAATGTCTGTCATAGTAATTAACAAACAGTAATTAGATCAGTAATACTGCCTATATATTCATTTAGCCAATGAACATCCAAATCCAGCAAAACACTTACATGTAATCTCATTGAAGTAGATATAATTGAAGTTATATATCCTTAAGTGCTTTTTTGGATTAAGGCCTACTTTATTTTCCCAAAGAAAATAGTGTTCGGCTCCTGGCTCTTACACACTTTTATGCTCATAAAAATAAACACAAACTGAATATGTGAATAATGAAGAGGTCACTACTCCCAACCATTTGTGAAGCTGGGTCTTCCCACTTTTCACATATGACTTGGGTCATGAAATACATGATAGACAGCCAAGAAGCTCAGAAGACTTCCATGAGACAGGTGCTGGTGGGAGAATAGACTATTATTTCAAAGAAAGCGAGATACAGATGAACTGAATGAACATAGCTTGAGGTATATACAAGTTATGACAAGAGTCACTGTTGTAATTCCTTGTTTTGGATGCCTTGTAACAGTTAAGAGCCAGCAAGTCTTTTTTTAAGTGCTTTCCTGAAAGAAAATAATTGGACCTAGCTCAGGAAGAGCTATGCCCTGGAAATCTAAAACAACAAAAAAAATAACACACACACTTTTTCTTGAAAGCAACACTCTGTGTGTGATGCTATCAGAAGTAGGGATGAGTATCCTTTCTAGTCAGAGACTCCACAACCTCTCTGGGCAGCCTGTGCCAGTACTCTGTAACTCTCACAATGAATCAGTTTTTCCTTACGTTTAGATAGAACCTCCTATGTTCTGGTTTATGCCCATTACCCCTTGTCCTATTGCTGTGCACCACCAAGAAGTGCCTCGTCCCACCATACTAACACTCACTCTAGATACTTACAAGCATTTGTGAGATCTTGCCTCTGACTCCTTCCCTCCAGGATAAGCAGCCCCAGTTCTCTCAGCCTCTCCTCATAAGGAAGATGCTGCAGCCCCCTGATCATCTTAGTCGCTCTGTGCTGGACTTTCTGCAGTAGCTCCGTGTCCCTCTTGAAATGCGGAGCCCAAAACTGGACATAGTATTCCAGATGCAGCCTAATCCCTAACCAGGGCAGAGTAGAGTCAGAGGAGAATCTTCCTTGGCTGACATGTCATGCTCTTCTCAATGTACCCTAGAGGACCATTGGCATTCCAGGAAACAAAGGCACGTTTCTGGCTTATGGTCAGCCTGTGGTCCAACAGCACTCCTAGGTTCTTTTCCACAGAGCTGTTCTCAAGCAGGTCATTCCCTAGGTACACTAGGTATACTGGTACACTTGTTCCTCCCTAGGTGCACCACCCTCACTTGCCCTTGTTGAACCTCATCAAATTTCTCTCTGCCTTACTCTTCAGCCTATCCAGGTCACATTGGATGGCAGCACAGCTCTCTGGTGCGTCAGCCACTCTTCCCCGCTTCGTGTCATCAGCAAACTTGCTGAGGATACATTCTGTCATCCCATCCAGGTCACTGATGACACTGGAATAGGATTGGACCCAGTACTGACCCCTGAGGAACACCACTAGGCACAGGCCTCCAACCTGACTCTGCCCCACTGACCACAACTCTCTAAGTTCTGTCCTTTAACCGGCTCCCAACCCACCTCACTATCCAATCACCCTATCCATCCTATTTAGGTTTGGTCATAAGGATGTAATGGGAGATGCTGTCAAAAGCCTTGCTGAAGTTGCAATAGTGCTAGTACAATTGTTCTTGAGAGTTTTCTCCTTTGCACCTAAATCTCTTCTTTTTTATGTACATGGCATAAGAATGTAATGTGGATACTAAAAGAAAGTGCTTGGGACCTCTGAAAGTTTATTTTTCCAGCTCTATATTCTTAAAACATCTGTTTGGTATGTACAAGGACCTCTGTCTGCATTGTTGGAACTGTAGACATTGCAGGAGGATAAAAGTATGGG
This sequence comes from Upupa epops, assembly GCA_013397515.1. Taxonomy (NCBI): domain Eukaryota; kingdom Metazoa; phylum Chordata; class Aves; order Bucerotiformes; family Upupidae; genus Upupa; species Upupa epops. The sequence goes on from VZRI01000226.1 coordinate 9,587, forward strand.
GAAGACACATATAACAAATACCCATGACTGTCTCCAAGGTGTGTTTATCTCAAGTGCTTTGCATCTAATTAATTAAAGGTAACTGCTTTGATGCATGCAAGACACTGTATAAAATGTTAGTGCTCCCTCCATCTCATTTGAACTTATCACTTTGCTTAAAAGCAGCAAGACCTTCCACCTACATACCATTCTATTAAGCTGTTCTGCTAGCGTGCCAGTCTATTCCTGTCCTTGTCCATTTGTTCATCTTTGACTCATACACTAGTGGCTTTATTATAGCTGTATGGTTGCTACATTCCTTTTGGACTGCCACATGTCACATACCCTGCTCCAAGGACAGGGAATTTGTAATTTGTAATACTGTCTTTCTCAGTAGCATCCATTAACATTTCCAGATGTAGGAGCAGGAGCATTACAATTTTCTAAAAAAAATTTAGGATGAAATATAAATCAAAGCTCATGTCATTGAGGAATTTCTAACATGACTAAATCCAGATTTAAGAGCATTCTACAGCAGTGCTGGAATCAAAACTAATGGCAGTGCTCAGCCTGGATTAGAGGCACAGTGCTGTCAGGATATCACTCCTGTATTCATGAATCCACTAGCAAAACCCATCCTAAAGAGCTGGCAGTACTGAATCCATGGCAGCTGCTGCAATGCATATTTAATGCAGCCCTAGGATATAGTTTCAAACAGTCTGTTCTGATGGAAGGAAGCTTGCAAAATGGGCAGAATTGTTGGTAGTCAAATATTTAAGATTAATTAAGTTTATAAAGGCATACACATTGCTGCAAAATTGTGTGAATAGAGGAAGGATTCCCAAATAGATAGGAACAAAGAGATTCCAGTGGAAATTAATGTGATTTTAATTCTCCACATACAGAGAGGAAAGGATAAATTGTTTGCTTAAGCAGTTTTGGGTAATGTTCAGCATCAACAACAAAATGACTAAAGAAACTTCTAGTCAGGTATTTCAGAGCTAAGGAGGTAAACTAAAGGTACTGGAGGAAGCCAGGACTTAATCAGTATTTGGGTGGTGGAGAGATGGTTCTGAAGGAAGGTGAAGGTTTCTCAAAGAAACACTAGTAAGTACAGGATACAACATCTATGTTGAGACCTTCTTTACTAGCAGGTTGAAGAGAACAAAAATGACTGTTCAATGCATCTTTTCTACATACTGGCAGCCCTTGCCATATAACAGGAAGAGGGTTTAATCCTTTAGCTGTGATTTTGACTTCCACAAGGGAGGATGTTGCTGGAACATGCATTTAGTATTTTCTTATATTGTAACATGTGCATGTTTGATTAGCTGAAAACAAGCTGCCATAATAACAAATTGTCCAGGGGAAATATTTGAAAATAAGTCATAGAAAAGGAGAAAAGCTGATCAAAATAATTGTCATGCCTGTTGTGCTGTGCATTTGGCTTTCTTTAGCAGTACTGTGTAGCAGCAGCAGAGAACCTTCAGGCAGGGCAGTGATTATGCTGTGTATACTTCTTTCTGGTTTTGTGAAGTATGTAGAAAAAACATAAAGCATAGCTACAGGAAAGATCAAAATTTTAAAATCTAATCTATCTCACCTTAAGCTTTGTTCTGTCAGTGTGTTTTTACAATACTCTCTCTCATTGCATATAAATTATGTAAATGTGGGCATTATATTCCCAATGCCCACAGTGGAAAACCTGCTTCATGTGTGAAATTTAACTGAGGAGAGGCAGAAATTTATTTTGAAATACAGATCCTCCTCCACCCATTTTAGTATATGTATTAAATTAATGAGGTTTTATAAATTTCAAGTCATTGTCTATATAAAGAACTCCTAATTTCAGGACCTGTTTCTTGAAAAGATTTGAATTTAGTTTTACATTCAAATATAAATCATAGAACTATAGAATGCTTTATGTTGGAAAGGATGTCAAAGATCATCTAGTTTTAGTCCCACTGCCATGGACAGGGGCACCTCTCACTACACCAGGCTGCTCAAAGCCCCATCCAACCTGATCTTGAGCACATCCGGGGGGGGGTCATCTACATCTTTCCTAGACAACCTGTTACAGCGTCTCAACAACCTCATAGTGAGGAAATTTTTCCAAATTTCTACTCTAAATCCTCATTCAGTTTGAAGCCATTACCTCTTATTCTGTCACTACAAACCGTTGTAGAAAGTTCCTTCCTTGAACCCCTCTCCACTCCAGGGCTTTGTCCCATGATATCCTACCAAGCAGATGCCTGAATAGGTCAGTCTGCTCTCATGAATTCCAAGGTGCTAAGTTTGCTGTGCCCTCTCCTTGCTGCCTTAAGGATCTGGAATTCCACCATTTCATGCTCACTGCAGCCAAGCTTGTCCTTAAACTTCACGTCAGCCACCAGCCCCTCCTTGTTGGTAAGAACAATGTCCAGCATTGCATCTTTTCTTGTTGGTTCTCCTACCACTTGGAGAAGGAAATTCTAATAAATACATTCTGGAAACTTCCTTGTTGGTGGTGCCTTGCTTTTCTGTCCTTTAAGCAGATATCAGCATGGTTGAAGTCCACAATGAAGACCAGTGCCTGAATGTGAAGCCACTACCACCTTCCCATGTCTTCCTGATCAGGTGGCCTGCAGCAGACCCCACTGTAATACTGCCTTTCCCTTCCTTCTCTTTAATCCTCACTCATAAAATAATCATTATTTGCCTGAAAAACAGGTTATGACTGCATCTAAAATACATGATATGTTATTAAATTAGAGGCCTTTGAGAGATATAAATAACATTGAGATTTGTTTAATGCATTCTTTACAAAATAAATTATCATGACTAGGGAGAGCATCACAATCTTAAGTTAAATGACTTTGTACTAACACACTTAACAATACCAACATAGGACTTTGTTTTCTCAGTCAGTGTTCCACCCTATCTTTAATAAAACCCAACCCTGTCTGTGAGAATGTGTGGTAAAAATAGAAGGAAATAATCTAAGAAAAATAATTTGTTGTAGTAAACCTATGTTCTTCTTGGTGGTAACAATGCTTTCTACTTTTTTGTAGTGACATGGTTTTCTTCTTCAAAGGCAAGCAGCCCAGTTCTGAAAGAATCTCTTTTGCACAGGTATTTCTAACCAGTGTAACTGCAGGAATTATACTGGTCTGTCAGGAAACTCTTTAGTGCTGCACATAATTTCAACAGGCTCCAAAACATCTGGAACAGTGAAGTACGAAGGCTGGCTAATCATAGATTCATGGATTCATAGAATGGTTCCGGTTGGAAGGCTCCTTGAAGACCACGTAGTTGTAAAACCCCTGCCATGAGCAGGGACACCCCCCACTAGACCAGGCTGCTCAAGGCCCATCCAATCTGGCCTTCAACACTTCCAGGGAGGAGGCAGCCACAACCTCCCCGGATAACCTGTTCCAGTGTCTCACCACATTCATCATTAAGAACTTCCTCCTGACTTCCAGTCTAAACCTCCCCTCTTCCAGCTTGAAACCATGCCCCCTGATCCTACCACTACAAGCCCTTGGAAATAGCCCCTCCACAGCTTTTCTGTAGCCCCCTTCAGGTACTGGAAGGCTGCTAGAAGATCTTTGCAGAGTGTCTTCCTCTCCAGGCTGAACAACTCTCACATCCTGTCCCCATAAGAGAGGTGCTCCAGCCCTCCAATCATCCTTGTGGCCCTCCTCAGCACATGTTCCAACAGTTCAGTATCTTTCCTGTGTTGAGGGCTCCAGAACTGGATGCAGTACTGCAGTTGGGGTCTCACAAGAACAGAATAGAGGGGAAGGATCACCTGCCTTGACCTAGTGGTCATACTTCTCTTGATGCAGCCCAGAACATGGTCAGCTTTCTGGGCTGCAAGCAAACACTGCCAACTTACATTGAGTTTTTTGTTGACCAACTCCCCAAGTCCTTCTCCTCAAGGCTGCTCTCAATCTGTTCACCGCCCAACCTGTATTTGTGCCAGGGATTGCCTCAATCCAGGTGCAGGTCCTTGCTCTTGACCTTGTTGAATGTCATGAGGTTGGCACTGGCCCTCTCAAGCCTGAACAGGTCCCTCTGGATGGCTTCCCTTACCTCCAGCGTGTCCACCACACCATACAGCTTGGTGTCATCAGCAAACTTGCTGAGGGTGCACTCAATGCCACTGTCCATTATCCAGCAAGTGGTCTGTTCATCCAGTCCTTTTCCAGTGTGGTGACCAGGATTTTGTGTAGGACAGTGTTGAATGCTTTACACCAGTCCAGGGAGATGACATTGGTTGCTCTTCCCCTGTCCACTTGTGCTGTAACACCATCAAACAAGGCCATCAAGGTAGTTAGGTGTGATTAGCCTCTGATGAAGCCCTGTTGGTTACGTCACTTCTTCATTTTCCAGATGCCTCAGCAGGGCTTTTAGGAGGATCTTCTCCATGATCTTGGAAGCTCAGAGGTGAGGATGACTGACCTAGAGTTTCCAGGATCTTCCTTGTTTCATTTTTTTTCCCCTTTTCCAGTCAACAGGAACTTCACCAGGCTGCCATGATATTTCAAATATGATGTCTGGTGTCTTGGCAACCTCATTCACCAGGTCCCTCAGGACCCGTGGGTGAATTTCATCAGGCCCCATGGTCTTGTGCACATTTAGGTTTTTCAGATGGCCTTGAACCTAATCCTCACTGAAAATCGTTGGATCCCCTTCACCTTGTTTCTATCTTTGCCTACTGGGACTTGGGTGGAGTGGCTAGAGCCTTTGCCGCTGAAGACTGTGAAAAAGAAGTCATTAAGCACCTCAGCCTTCTCCATATCACCTGTGACCACATCTCCATTTCCCTCCAGAAAGTCCCTGTGTCATTCCTAGCCTTCCTTTTGTTACTGATGTATGCAAAGAAGCCCTTCTTGTTTCCCTTTATGCCTCTGGCCAGATTTAATTCTCTCTCTGCTCTTGCTTTTCTAATCTGTGTCCTGGCTGAATGGGCAAGTCCTTTGTCCTCCTCCCAGTCAGCCTGTCCCTATTTCCTCTGCCTATAAACTTTCTTCTTGTGCCCAAGTAAGTGCAAGAACACTTTGTTAATCCATGCTGGCCTCTTGGCATTCTAGCCTGTCTTCTAGTAGGTATCTTTTAAATAAAAGTTCTGAGAATTCTGGAAAAACTGAAATGATAGGTAACAGTCTTTAACTGTGCTATTCTGAATATGGCTAATGATTGCTGCTGTTCACTCCCTCTGGATTGTGAAACAAAGAAATTATGCATCAAAACAAACTGCTGTAATTTTGCCACACAAAAAGACAAACGTGTGTAATACATGCCTGCTGTAACAAACCTATGTATGCATATTTATTTTTTATTAGCAAATTTATATTCACACATTTATAAAAAAGCTAATTTGACATAAGAAAAATTGTAAGAAAGATGACAGACTGCACAAGCCTAACCCCCCAAACAAAGAAACCCAAACCAAAAAGACAACTAGATTGAAGGAATTAAACTTTTCTTCTTTACAAGGCAGCTTTGAGTAATTCTTTACTCTTGTCTTATTGACAACTATGTAGTTACCTTGCTCACAGAGACTGCATACTGAGCAGTATCTGCCCTATTTATATGAGCAGATTCGTCTTAATTAATGATACTTGAGCTGGTTGTATAATGAAACTTAGAGTGAAAAGAGAAAACTGTTCTTCTGCAGAGAATATAATCCCTAGTTAATGGATAGAATCTTATTAATAGTTGTGAATGAACAGCAATATGTATTTTTGATGCCATCTCCCAGCCTAAGATTCCGTTAAAAGGCACTCCCCACCACAGGGAGCGTTAAGTATGGGCCTCTTGTTGTGTTCATAGGACTGAGTCATGTTTAAATGCTCCCAAATGACTAATTGATTTGGAAGGAAGTTATATTAGGATTTGGTCCAGTTACTTCACATGTGTCCCCTTTTGTTGTTAACCACAGAAAGTTATCTCATAAACGGTGTCCCTGCCAAAGACCATTCAGATTTAGCAGAAAGAGTCTCTTCCTAAAAATGCAAGTAATTTTTTCATGTACCTACAATAACAAGCTGAATTGCTTGCAGGAGAGAAAACCAGAGAAGTTTATTTATTTATTTTGCATGAAAGGCTTAGAACAATTCTGCTGCGTAGTTCTGACCTTTTCATATACAGAACTAAGAGGTAAGGGAAATCGGGGTTTCTGTCAGCTATTACAATCCACTATTTCTCTCCTTTTTCTTGTGGTCAATACTTTGCTTTTCACTAAAGCCTTGCTGGGGATATTTTTATTTCAGTTAGGCCATAAAGACCCTCACTTGCCACTGCCAATGTGTACCCAATAAGAAATAGATTAGCTCCAATGGCAGGATCCAGGCAGAAGTTCAACTTTTAAGCCTTATAGAAAACTAGCATCGTGCAATACATGGCTCAGCTGCACTTCACTGTCAATATGTTTTATTCAAGGTTTGCTTTCTCCTTTTCTTGGAAACCTTTTTAAATGCACAGATAGAATATTTTTCTGCTAAAGACAACATGTTTCTGGCTTGTTGTAGGATGAGATGACAGGAAAGGGCAGAGGAAAATTACAATGTTGAGAGGTAAAATATTAGAAGTGAAAAAGATCTATTAAGCACATTAATCTGATTTGCAAAATTAAATTAAGCAATTTTTTAGGCCCAACTGGAGTATTATTTATTTGGACTGATCTGTAGGAGCTCAGGTAATGAGTAAGCTCACCTGTGCCACCTAAGAAACACTGATAAAGTTCTTATGAGTTATGATTTCAAAAGTAGAATTAGTTTAAAATACTGAGGAAAAGGGAGTGTGTCATGTAAAATGCCTTCGGGGTCTAGTGGTCACTTCTTTGGGTGAAAGCAATGGCTTAACTTCATAATGTAATTAAAACTGGTTTTGTAAGAAAACGGAATGAATATATACACAGAGATAAACTCTTGAAAGAGATTATTGTTTCTATGACTGTTGTAATCTGAAGCCCTCCCTTCCTGAATCTGTGACACTGTAATTAAGGAGAATTAATTACCATGGAGGCCTTGTTAAGACTAATTCTGGTGAGAAAATGGATAGTCTTCTAAAACCTAAGCTTATTCATGAAAAATATCATGGACAATAAACAAGAAGAAAGATTTATGCAAGGCTGGAATGTCAAAGTATCAAAGCTTTAGCATGCAAAGAGGTTGAGAATTCTCACGATTTGAGAAAAATTAAATCTGTGGGACCAAAGACTTGATTTTTTTTCCTCCCTCTTATTTCATATTTTGGGAATAATATAATATTTTATTATTTCTGGGAACGATGTGAGAATCCTAACAGAGGAACACAGATATATGAAAGGTTCTATGCAGATAAACTGTAAAAAATGTATTTCCTATAGGATATAATCAGCCGATAGATTATTTCCCATAGAATGTATTCAGTCCATAAACTATGACATGTAGAAGAAGATACATGGCTAAGGGATTAAGGAACTGTCATAGTATGCTATTCTAAAAGTACTATAGTGCAAATCAAAAAACCAAAATTGAGAATGTAAAGAACAATGGATCTTTATGGAAGTTGTGATTTGGGAGAGCCAAAGTCTTGCTTCCATGGACAAATCTAAGGAATGCTGCCAGTTTTAGTGAAGAAAAGACAAGCTATGCAAATGCAGTGATCACAGAATGGGTATGAGAAGCAGAATAAACAGATTTGAGTGCATCACAGGCCTACCAAAAATGGCAGGTTTGCTGATGACACAAAGTTGGGTGGTGTCAGCAACACCCCAGCAGACTGTGCTGCCATTCAGTAAGACCT
>VZRI01000226.1:20248-57557 GCA_013397515.1 Upupa epops
TATCCTGCAGCCAGTTCATGATCTACCTCACTACCCAATATACATATGTGAGTTCCTACAAACCATTTTGGCCTCTATATGCTGTCCTAAGAGAATGAAGAAATAAGAGGAAGATTTCAGTAATCCCCATTAGTTGATGGATAGTTATTTCCATAGTATTTGATTGAGGGAAATATTATGCAGTGGCATTAAATCAGTCTATTCTGTTTTGAGTAGTTACTGTTTGTAGAACTACACTTCGGTGCCCATTGGTACATGATTTTTCATCCTGGCTTATATTTTACTTCACGTGCTAAATGGCTTGTTCTATATTTTGGCCAAAAATGTACTGGGAATGCAGGAAGTCTTCTTCATGGAGTTAAAGATCTGTATAGCTTTGTTGGGTTTTTTGCACTCTTGTCACATTATGACAAGATTTTGTAGAATTTCTGTTAAGAGAGATGGCTCTAAATGTGTCCATTGCTGAGTGTTTGTTGGGTTAGAATGATTTGTTCTAACTAAATTTTATTTTCCCAGCATTTTCCTGAGTTTGTGAAATAATGACAGGATTGTTTTGGTACACAACATTGATATTACAAGGTCTTATAGCAAGACAGAACTTGGTGTATTAGCTGAATTCTCTATTTTTTGAATAATTTTTAGAGATATGATTTTTTGCTAACATTCTCTAGACAGAAGGAGTTCTCATAGCAAAGATATCACAGAATGGCAGAGGGTGCAGAGGGTGGAAGTTACTTATGGCGATCACCTAGTCCAACCTCCCTGGTAAGAGCAGGTTGCACAGGATTACAACCACAAATCACATTCATATGCAAACTTTATTTACTATTCCTTATGAGAATGAGCATTTCTATTCCTGTTCATAGTCAGTTTGTTCATCCTTAATTTATTTATGAAGATGCAGGACTAGATCATCTGCAGCATCTGTGAAGTAAAAATAATTACTTTCCAATTACATGACTACTAAATAGTGTGCTGCTGTTGTAGTTTGAGACTGGTGTGGGTTTTGGAAGTGGGAAGTGGATCACTAGTGCAACACTTCTAAAAATTTTTTCAAAGACAGCAGCTTCCTCTGGCTCCAGTTACTCTCCTGCCTCTGGAAGATTGAACCAATTATAATCTCAGTGAATAACCATATTTTGGGGAAGCCAAAACCCATGGAACAAACCTCATGTTTACTTTGGTTCTTTGTTCTGGGAGAAGCCATGCAGTCACTGGACTGATCATGCTGTGGCACCCTTTTAGCATGGTGACCACAGAGATCAACAGAGGAGAAGAGATCCTGACAAACCACGGTGAAGTGCATAGAGGAAAATAATCCTGTCTGTAACCTGTAGAGCATGACATGCTGGTGCACGGGAGTGGTCCTGAGGACATGGAGCAGGCAACTTACCCTTTAACGAACCATTGGCTCTGCGGAAGAGTGATGGAGTGTTTTTTTACAAAATTAGGTTCTCCTAATTCTGGACTGTGTTGTGTCATTGTAGGCAGTAAAGTGGGCAAGTCCCTTTTATTGCTTAGTTGGCAATTTAATACAAAAGAAAATGTTGTGGCTTACAGAATTAAGATACTGTTTGGTTTGTAGGTTTTTTTTTTGTCTGATACACTGAAGTAGCCAAGTTGGCTGAAAAGTTAAATCTTCTAAGCTTTAGTCTCTTTTCTTTCTGGAAATATGAATACATGGGTTCATTGACTATTATGTGTTGAATAGTGACTCTTAAGCAATGAATTCATCAAATGTTTGACTATTAACATGGCATATGCTTTTGGGGTTTGGTTTTTTTTTAGACTTACTGATTTGTAAAAGACTATGGTGAAGGACTAATAACAGAGAGATTTTTTAGACATTTTATTATCTTCTTTCTCTTTATTCTATTTTCTGTTTAAAGAAATTTTATTTTCTAGTGCTGAGGCTGTGAGCTGGAAATGGCTGAAGAGAAAGTCTTGCATATTAGTCACTTCAGAATGCAGCTAACTGGTGCAAGCATGTAGTCCTGGAGTTTGGTGAATGAAGTGTATCCACTTGACACTGAATCACCTTAGCTCAATAGTGCAACAAAATGGTCAGACAATCTCAAACATAGGGTACAAGTTTGCCCACCCATGTTCAAGATAATTGAACTCAAATGGAAACATGTACACAGTTTCAGGTGTTAGGTTCAGCTGTGAGGTTAATTAAAGCCTGTTTTCTAAAAAGGGATAGAAAATTGATTGCTCATTTAGCTTAGGAACATGAAGCAGAGTGGGATCAGAGTGCTGGCTATGATTAGGTGAAAGAATACAGAGGTAGATAAAACAAGGAAAGAAAAGAGATGAGCTACTTAATCTAAAGGACAGAGAAGAATAAATGCATGAAAACTAGTCATGAATAAAGTTTAAGTTGGAAATTAGAAGATTCCTTGCCATTGAAGGAGTCAGGTTTTTGAATAGCCTTTTAATTAGAGTATCAGGGGGAAGAAATTAGCAAGGAGATTTTATGATATGGTACTGGTAGCAGGGGATTTGGAGTGGTGAATAGTAGGTCCACTTCAGACTCACTTCCTACATGTTCTGTGATCTTTTCTGAGAGGCTAAGCAAAAAGCTGGTTTCCTTTTCAAATGTCAGAAGTGAAAATCATGGCATTACTCAAAATTACCTGACAGTACTTTCGTACAGAGTTCCTGCAAAAGGTTTTTTGAAGAAACTAGCCATAAATATCTCTATTAAGCTGTTGGCATTGCAGTACAGCTAGGTTCAATATATAGAAAAGAACTGGGTATAACACAAGAAAACATCTTTGGACTAGACAGATTTTTCAGCAAAAATCATGAAGATAAAGCCAGTCTGTTTTCATGTGGCCAAAACATAAATAAGAAAATTTTGCAGTAAGCTTCTCCAAACTGTAGGGATCAAAAAGGTGGAGGGGAAGCAGAGCAGGGGAGGATAGGTGCCTGAGGGCAAAGTAGAGTAAGAGATTATTTAGATTACTTAACACTATATCACGGGATATATTAAAAGGAGTAATGATGCCTTGTTCCTTTTTCTCCAGCCTCTTCTAATATTACTTTTATAGGAGAGGTAGTAAAATACAATGAGTTTGAGAAATATAGAGTGTACACAGGTCTTACAGGTGAAAGTATGTCCTAGTATGGGTTAAAACAGAACTAATTCCATTCAGTGATTTTATGTTTTATCTCAGTCTTTCTAAAAAACTGCACTTTCTACAATTAATGGCAAATTAGTGCAGGCAGTGTCTGCGTCTACAAGAGGTAACACTTGAGGTTTACTGTTACTACCAGGATTGCTATTCAGAAAGACTCTTGCTTAGGCTTGCTCCTATGGAGGCCAAGGTCACTGCTAAGCCTTGTGTATCACTTTTGTGAGAGGCTACATCTGTGGGAAGGAGTGAGCAGGACAGCGGAATCCTAAATTGACTAACATATGTCATATTTGGTATAAAGATGAGGGACAACAAGGGTCAGTATTCTGCTCTTGGGCTCTTCTCTCTTTGCCCTTCTTCCCTCGTGCTCCTTCTTCAATTGCTGGTGTCTGTGTAGGACTTTGCCTGCTCTGCCTTCAACCTGCCTTCCTGAATCCATCTCCTGCATCTGGNGGCTTGCTCCTATGGAGGCCAAGGTCACTGCTAAGCCTTGTGTATCACTTTTGTGAGAGGCTACATCTGTGGGAAGGAGTGAGCAGGACAGCGGAATCCTAAATTGACTAACATATGTCATATTTGGTATAAAGATGAGGGACAACAAGGGTCAGTATTCTGCTCTTGGGCTCTTCTCTCTTTGCCCTTCTTCCCTCGTGCTCCTTCTTCAATTGCTGGTGTCTGTGTAGGACTTTGCCTGCTCTGCCTTCAACCTGCCTTCCTGAATCCATCTCCTGCATCTGGTCCCTATTTTACATTGAGTCCAGACTGGAATTTTTTCCAACATCTGCATCACCAGTGGTGATGTCTAGTACTGGTTTTATGTATCTTTCATATTACCATTATTTTCATTAAAGCCATTTTAGTTTGCCAATCCATAAGCCTCTCACCCTTATTCCCTTTCTCTTCCCCTTTTGGGGAGGGAGAGGTGCTAATAAACAGCATCTGTCATTCACCTTGTGGCCTCAACCGATGAAAGAATAGTACATTGCTAGTAGTCTGCGTCCTTTCGCATCTAAATCAATGCTATGCTATCCCAAATGGATATTTCAGCTATTCTTTAGGTTTACAAGTGCACACAAGAAAGCTGCAAAAAGGATGCATTGTATGATTTATATGTCACTAGTTAAAACTTGTTTGTATTTGTATTTTAAATATGGATTTAGTTATATTTAGCTGATACAAAGACTATGCCACTGAGTCTAGTAATTGAGGTTGTGTAAGTGTTCAGGGTAGGACAGGTTTTAAAAGGAATAAACATCTATACTGTTCTTCAGAACTCACTATTAGATTGACCCAGAGAGGCCACAGCAGACCCTGTCATGAGATGCTTCTGATTTAGTTTGAAGCCATGACAGGCACTGTGAGAATAAGCACAGCACAAGTTCAGAATTCAGTGTGAATTCTGAATACCTCTTCTGACCACCACCTAGTTTCTGCTTTCAAGCCAAACTGCAGCTCCAAACATGAGTACTCACCTCTGTTCTTGTGGTGTGGGAGCAAAAGGTGCTCATTACAAGCTGAAACTACTGCCTGCCACCTCCCTGAAATAAAAGTCAAAGAAAGGAAACTTGTACACTAGGCTGCAGTCTCAGCTGTAATGGAATTCCAGTGCCGCCTCTCAGCTGAAAATGAATTTGAGAGAGTGTTTGCCAGCTCTGCTGCCTTTGCGTGTTTGTGTAAACAAATAGCACGGACCAGAAGTGCATGTCTGGTCTATGCGGATTCTTATCAGAATCCAGTCCTTAATGTTAGTTTGAATCACAATAAGGTAAGAAAATATGGTAATACTTGGGTGTAAGTTCTATCAAGTTGTAGACAGTATTACTGAAGCACCTATCACAAGTGCATCTAGACAACTGAAGTAGAAGCATTTTTTCTGAAATGCCTTCATAAGGCACGCACACAAAAATATAGTTGTATCATAAATATTTATCTTTTAATAGCACCAGTGACCTTGATGGTGGGATTAATGAGCACCTGAGGTTAATGGAATCAGCTCCACCCAATCATTAATTCAGAGCCAGTGCCCTAGACTTTGATCATTAGTGCTTTAAAAACAAAATCAATTTTACATGGTTTGGGGCACCTTTTGACCAGCAACATCAACAATACAGCTTCCTAATTTTGAAAATTACCTTCTTAATAGATTTTTCTCTTTTTCTTCCTTACATTGCCCACCATTGTATAAAGTGTGAGTAGAAAATGCCAAATTCAGTACACTGTGTTTTGAAATGCCTGGTTTATTAATTCCTGAGGTACAGACAATGCAGCATAACAGTTTTTTTACATGGAATACTTTCAGATTCCAAAGCCTTACAAATCACAGTTCTTAATGGTTTTGAAAATATTTTCTTAACATTTTAGACACTTTTTTTTTAATAATGCTTGAGTTCAACGTAGTATTAAATCTGTTGGTCAGTACATGATGGGTAAGTGTCCACATACACGTGTGCTAATGGCTGTTTTTACAAACAAATCTTGAATTTTGGGGGGCTTTGGAAATACTGAGCTAAATGTCAGAAAGATTCCAGTAACTTCAGGTATTTCACTGCAGACCACAGGGTCCTAATTTTTCCGACAGAATGCATATAGACACTTCCTTCTGAGTTGAATGCTAAAAATGTAATATACATTGTAATGAAGCATTACTATTGCCATTCACATTTCAGACAATACAGCCTGAGGCGGAGCAGACAGAAGTGATGCCACAGTGTTGCTTTGGTATGGGATAACACACTCGAAAGAAATGCTGGTAACTCCTGCATTGTGTAGAGTAAATACTTTCCCATCTGTGTCAGAATATGTTGTATGTAAACTCAAATACAGCACTTGATTTCTATGGTGATGTGGATGCTAAGCTTCCCTGGAAGAAGATAAGAGACCTGTAATTAAACAACCTGCTACATGCAGATCTGATTATGAAGTGCATGAGTTAAAGGAAATTATTCTAGATGAGGAAATTAACTCAAGCACACAGTATTAGTAAGAACAGTCCCATTTTTGAAGTGGAGCATGCAAACAGGATACTCCCATCTTTTGTGTCCTAGTGCCAGAGGGTATCTGATCCTACCTGCAGGAATACACACCGCAGTGACAGCAGGAATCTCACAGAAATCCTAAATCTAAAACCTGTTATTTAGATACAGTTTACAATAAAATCTAACACATATAAAGTATCTTTACTGTTTATGTATACATGTGCACATAGACACATACAGTCAAAATACAAGAAAGGCATTCTCAAGACTTAACATCTTGCAACTACCATGTTACCAAAAGATATCACTTCTAGCGGTCATTTGTTTCATTTAAAACAGTTTACTGTAGAATAAATATTTTCTGAACTCCCCATATTTTATTAAAAGACTAGGAGTGGAGTCCTATTTCATTGAATACAGCAGCAAAAAATCCTTTATTTTCTGTATTAAATGTGAGTTTTCTATTTGATTAAAAAATTCCACCCTAACCACAATCCCAGAATTTAAAGAGAAGAGACCAAGAAAATTAACTTATATCTGCATGTTTCAGTGTCAAAGCATACATTCTAAGAAATTAGAAATGTTTCTATTGTATTTGAAAATATTTCATTTCTATGCAATGTTATTTTGCATAGTTAAGCATGTCTAACTTAGATTTGTGGTTTGCTTGAAAAATCTGTAGATCTTGCATTTCTCCATTACATTTTATCTTTAACCTCCTCTACATTTTACCGTAAGCATGAATCTTAGCTTCTAACACAGCACTGCTTCTGCCCAGTATAATTTGAAATAACTAAAATTTCAGTTGAAGTCTGTTTGATTTTTTCAATTTCACCTTATAAATACTTGAACAATTACTCAAGTTGAGCGACAGTTACTGTCTCTTGCACTGTGAATAAATTTTTAAAGAGTTTTTGATTATAGAGTATAAAACTCCTGCACAACCCCATGAAAACACTGCCCATTTAACTCAGCAGAGCTTTATTAAAGCTGGGGTTTTTTTACAGCACTGTTAATTTTCATCGATGTTTCTCTATGGGACTTTCTTTACTGTTTAAAATACCGCTGGAAATCTTATTCTAATAACTGCTTGGCCCTTCATAGTGAAACGAAGGGGAGCTTGGCGAGGCTATAAAATGGTTAGACTGGAGAACACAGCTCCGGGCTGTGCAGCAGCCTTCTGCCCTGTGTTCTGCAGCCCCATAAACAACATGCTAACGAGCCCCAGATAATGGCTGTGGATGCTCGGTAATTCCTCTCGCCGCCCTAGAGCTGAAATGCTTAAAATGTGGTGGTTTACAGAAAAAAAAAAAAAAGGTCTTGCTAGGGGAAGACAAATAATTTTCTATTTGATCTACACCACCTTTTTTAATAACATTTTATGGTATCACACAGAGGAGAAAACAAAATGAATTCAGCAAATGCAGAAATCGATGGAGAAGCTGGTATTTCCTCCGGTGACTAAAATCAATTACCTCTTCAGAAGAGAGGTGTTCCTTTGAAACAAAACGGCCCCTCCTCGCCCCCTCCGCGCCCCCTCCGCCGTTCCCGGGCTGTAGGTGTCACTGCAGACATGGCTGTGGGTCAGGTGCGGGATGTCGCTGTCATGCACCGCGCTGTCCCCGCTGTCGCAGGAGCTCACGGTGCGCGGGGCGGGCGGCGGCACTGGCAGCAGAAGGTGACATCTGGTGACTAATGGGCTCAGATGTGAAGCCGTTCCCACAGTTCCGCGGATTGCAGCTGCTCTGCCGCCGCCGAGATGCTGCAGACGGGGGGCGGGGGAGGGGGGGAATATGGCTCGGAAAAAATCAGTCTCTCCTGATTTCGGAAGAGGCGTAACATGGCCCCGGCCGCAGACATTTTCCCAGCCCAGGACTCGTGATAAATGCCAAGGCGGCAGAGGCGAGCACGGCGCATTACCGTGTCTGCCGTTTTGCTTGTCTAAACCCATCAACTTTAAACGAAATGGCTCCACCTCACGAAACAAAGATGGACCATTTCCAGGCACAGTCCGGCCTCTGTTCCTGTTAGCAGGGAGGGTTCTGTCAGACGCCCCTGTCCCAGAGGCCCCCCGCGCTCCATCCGTGTCGCCGCGTCGCCTTCCAAGCGGAGCCAGAGCTCTCGCTGTTTCCTCGGGAACAGGGTCGGGGGAGTGGAAACCCATCCTTCATCTGAACTGCCTGAAACAAAGAGCAAGCCGGAATGCAGGGCTGCTGTACTGCGTGTTTGATCCGCTGATCGAATATGATTTATTTGTCGAGTTGTTAGCCATGGCAGGGAGAAACCACAGCGCTGCAGATGGCAGTAAATACTGCTATTAGCAGATGACAGCGCAAACCGTACAGTGGGAAGCACAGGTAAATCCATAGCTGTAAGTCAGTGTTCACAGCAAAGATTTTGAAGGGACTTTCGGGTCTGTACACGGGAGAGGGTAAGGGGAAGAGAGGGAGGGAGGAGCATTGTTTAGTCCGAGTGCCCGTCCACTACAGGTAAACCCGTGTGTTTGGTGTTGCGGAGGCACTGAGAAGAGCTGAAGGCAGAAAGGCAAAGCAAGGACCTAAGGAGAGATACCTTTTCCTGTGCGTGCACAGAAAATCACATCATTTTCCATCATGCAAACCTCTGGTGTGACGGAGGGAGGGAGGGAGGGAGGATAGTCACATGCATCAGCCTCATAAAATCTGCAAAAGCACTGTTCCTAATTCAGCAGTCGGCTGCTCCCAGACCTCACGCAGAGAATTACAACGAAATTCTGTTTGCAGACTGACATCCCTAATGCTGCTGTGTCCTTATGTTGACTTCGGTTAACTGTCAGCCCTTATAAAGTGCACAGTACCACAGCTGCAGCTGTGGAAAAGAAAAACCTCAGAGCAGTTACTTTGAGGGAGATACTTGAGAGAAACATAAATAGAAGAAGCAGGAGGAAAGGGAAGAAAATTTGCTTCTGTATCCACACAGTATGAGACTCAAAACAGAGATCATTCAACCCTTGCTTTCAGTGTATTTCTTGGTTTTGGTATTGGCTGATAAAATATTTAACAGCCATTTTAGCATTCAGCATAGCAATAACCAAAGAACACCCAAGCTCACAGCCTCCACTGCAACAGAATTCCAGTGGCATGAAGTTTTCTTTTTACTCTTCCCGTATGATGTGCCGTCTAGCCTGGCTCCAGGTTGTAGTGTAGATTAAAATAATAATAATAAAAATGTCCCATTACAGCATAACCTGTATATCCTGTTACTGGCTCTTCTCAATGTCATCTGGTGATAGGATAAGGGGCAATGGGTGCAAGCTGAAACATAGGAGGTTCCATATAAATATCAGAAGGAACTTCTTCACAGGGAGGGTACCAGAGCATTGGAACAGGCTGCCCAGAGGGTTGTGGAGTCTCCTTCCCTGGAGACATTCAAGACCCACCTGGATCTGTTTCTGTGCATCTTGGTCTAGGTGACCAATCCTTAATGATTCTGTGATTCTGGCAATTATAAATTGAAAGATTACACTGCCACATGGGTCAGGTTGTTGTATTTGCTTCTTTTAAAAACACAAGTAAGGTAAAGGTTACATAATCTGTGTTTCTGATTAGGATGTATATCTCTGATTAGGGTGGAATTAAATTTTTCCACGTGTACATAAACCAAAATAAACAATTAAGCACACATCCTTACATAAATAATCAACATAAATAACAATAACAAAATTGGTGGCACAAATTATCATGGGAAGGTTATCATGGGAAGTTGGGCAGACAGATGTAGAAAATTGCTGTTGTTATTAATTTGTCTCAGATCTGGAACTGAATGTAGTATACCTATGTTCCAGCCCGTGGATTACTGCTACTAAATGTAAGATCACTGAAAATTGTTCTCCCACATAGAAAATTAGGGAAATAATACTCATGACATTTCATACAGATGTGCAGTGTATTATTTGTTTAGATAATGATATAACAATGGGAGTTGTGTGAAGTTGTTTATTTTTTCTTTTGAAACTGCTAAATACTAGCAACTCCCATTCTGATCAAGCAGTGGCTTTTCAATGTCTTTGGAGGGTTGGCTCTCACGGACTTTTTGAAAGAGGAGGCAGTATTAGTTCTTGAGATTTATAGTAGAGCTGCCATGGATCATGTTGGTTTTCTTTATGTGCCAGCTGCCAAGAATAAGGAAATGGCACCGTCAGCTGCTGTTACTAAACAAGAAACCTGTGGTTTGGCGAGGCTCACAGACTGCCAATCAAGCAACAAGCCTCTTAAATTTACAAATGATTATATCCTTATGAATTTTGTATTTCTAGGTTTCTGTACTGAATGGGTCTCTGATGCTTTCAGTAAAGGTAGAACTGAGTTAATATTCTTCTTTAAGATTGTCTCATCTTTTTCCTAGATGCTGTTATACATTGCATAGTGTCCACAAATTCAGCTTTTCACACAGAGTTTACTTATGCCAGATTATTGATATTGAGATGATTACCTTTTTTCCCTCCTTTAATTATAAATTCTAGCCATTACTCAGAATTCCTCAGCTCTAATGCCCTAAATCATTAGCACTTGTTTGCTCTGGAGCAGGGGCTTGGAACGGAGGGAATAAGTGTTGAAAATTGCTAGTTGAAAGAACAGAAGAAAAGAGAGAAGCACTGAGGAAAGCCAATATGAGATGTGGGACAGGTAGTGTGAGGGGGTTGCCTTATAGAAACCCTTTAGGAAAAGGAGTACACACAGACCGGTAGGGTAGTAAAAGCAAGGTTTTTTTATGGTACAGTATTGCTTAGGTAGTGACTTTAAGTATCTCCGAGGAAGTTTCATGATAGATCTGTAATTTTTAAGATTTTAAAATTAGCCAGAAGTACCCTTTTCCTGACTTCTAAATGGCATTTTAATGTTATCAGCTAATTGTGTTTGTTGCAAAAAATAGATTCCTAGCACTGGAATGATGATGAACCTTTTTTCCTTATTAAAATTTACAGACTACACCCTTTCCAGTGTATATTAATTGCTTGTCTTTTAATGATAAATAAAGCAGTTTTGTGACAGTTCCTTTCAGTACCAAAGATATATAAGGGGAACTTAAACTATTTGCTCAGCTTCCAAGGCCTTTGTTTTTCCATCTGTAAAATACTGACAAGTTTTGGCAATTCTCATTCTCTTGATGAAATAACAATGAAGTTATTTTAATAGAATGTTTAGAATTACCTTCTTTCTTTAGAAAAGTAATTAGATAGTTTGAGGAGGCACCATGGATCTGTATGTACAATCATTGAATCATTAGGGTTGGAAGAGACCTCCAAGATCACCGAGTTTAACCGTTAACCCAACACCACCATGCCTCATGTTGCCAAGATCTAATCTTCTTTCAGGAACTCTCTAAAGCCCAGATAGTCCTTCTAAAATTGTTTCAAAGGCTTGTTGCAGTATATTAACATAATCTTCAGAGCTTTTTACACGTGCTTGTATGTATTCACCAGGACTTTGACTGGCTGGTCTTGTTGCAGCCATTTGTGAAGTTATTCCTAGCTGTAAGGTAGATCTAGCAGCTTCATGCTGTGTCTTCTAGTACTTGGGTTTTCTGTTACTTTCCCAAGCAATCAAGGGCTAAGGTAGAGTGCTTGTAACCACCGAAGCCACCTGACCTTCCCTGGAAGGGAAGGTATTTTCATTTGAAGTAACTGCCCTTCCTAGGCAAGGCTAAGAAACTTGTTTAGAGGGTGCTAAGCTACTCAGGCTTGAGATTTTTATATTTTGAGGGGCCTGGTAGGTTGATAAAATAAGATGAAAGGATTAGGAATCAATAAGCATTTGTACTGTTCACCGCATGAACCTGGATCTGTAGCATGTGCTTGAGCACATGAAAGGAAGAATTTTCAGGGTTCAGTGTTTTCAGTTGTATGCTGCAGTATTATTTCCATATCTAGATTGCTAATTGCCTACACAACTAAACACTAAGAAAGGGTAAAAATCCAATTTGATTCTCATTACATTTCAAGTAGCAGACCTTGCTAATGGTATTATTGTTGCTAGCACTAACTGGTACCTTTTCTAACTGCATAGGGGTGGCAATCGGGTTTGAGACTTGCTTCAAATTAATGCAAAGGAAACTGTACCATCTTGAGAATTTATTGTGGGAGTGGAAGCTTATATTTACTTTGGATGAGCATACATACATTTTTCAAGAATACTTTCAGAAGTTTGCATTGTTTTCGGGGTTGTGGATACTGAGATTGTGTAGTCAGGTGGTGCTCTGCACTCTTCCACTGAACTGTGCTCTTCCCTGTGAAAGAAAACATTTGCTACACTGAAGGATGTGTTAAGTTCAGATGAAGATAAATTACTTGTAGCTGGTTTCATTTTCTTGCTTTCTGAACAGTGTTACCCTGCTTTAGAGAACCTCTCTACCACTGCTGCTACTGCTACAATTATAGATGTATGTATATGAGCATACAGAGTCTGATATTCTCCTCTTTATTGGAGATGACTTGTAACATGGACTTGCTCTGAGAAGTACCCTTTAGTTTCCTAACTGCAGTCTTGTTTTTAATTCTTGACTGGAGATAGTTATAAGCTACTACAGTAAATGATTTAATGGTGTCAGAAATATTTAGATTATTCTGCAGTTATGAAAGCTGCACTGTGTCTTTCTAGACAAATAAACACAGTGAATAACACTACAACAATAAGAGATTTCCTGTTTACCAAAATATTTAGCTCTGGTGTCTCTGGGGATTTATTTGGAATATCTGTATTTTCACAGCTGCAAAATACAGGTGGTGTGGGCTGTTGTTGAAGGAATGCAAAGGCAGAAAAATGAAGTCGGCAGTCACACAACTAATTGGCAATCATTAGTGAGTTGATCTTTTGCACCAATTGTTGGTTTAAGGCTTGAAAAGTCTATCATTATCCCTGACAGGAAAAATTAGCCTGGTGAGATTTCCAGCTCTCAGTTGACTAATTAACTTCTCTAGTGCTGATAGACTTCCACCAGCTACACCTAGGAAATACAGCCATGGTAAGAGACCTCAGATACTGGTTCATTTCTAGGTAGTCTCTCTTGGG
Source organism: Upupa epops (assembly GCA_013397515.1). Lineage (NCBI taxonomy): Eukaryota > Metazoa > Chordata > Aves > Bucerotiformes > Upupidae > Upupa > Upupa epops. Next base: position 33,410 of record VZRI01000226.1, read on the forward strand.
TACTGCAGTGTCAGGAGATAAGTGAGCATAGTCTGAGTTGGAGGTGTTATGAAAGCACTCTCTTGGTTGTTGTAGAGAAGCAAGTGCTCGTACCTGTGCTAATATACTTTACCAGAATTTCAAAAACTGACCTCTTCACTAGGGAGCTACCAAGTTCTAACTTAGATGTTATATACTGCATTGTGGATGCTTTGGATTTGAATTTGTCTTGCAAGAACTATTAAGTCCATGGTACTGTTAGAGCAAAATCCTTAAAAATAATATATCTGCAAACCTGCAGTGTTTGTGTTTTTTCAAAAGCTTAAAGTAGATTTGAACTATTTGACTAATTTTGAAAATTACCTTTCTAATTTTATAACAACAACATTAATAATTAAAATAATTAAGATAATAGAGGTAGAAATACTAAAAATTAATTTTCAAGACAATGTGACCATTCCTGTGTTTCTTTAAATCAGTGTGACCAAGTGACTGGTGCTTCATTGCAAGGTTGTAGAAGTCTTCCAGACAAAAGGTGACATTTACTATCTTCACTAAGGATGATCATGCTAATTATGGTAACTAGGAAAATGTTAGATGAAGAACACCGTATGACACACAATATGAAGATGTGAGGCTTCATTTAGTTGTAGCTTACTAAGGTGAGACTGAAACAAAGAAATATTTTTAGTATTATGAAGGTATATGCTTTTCACTCTGATATCTCTCATAGCATTTGAACCCTCATGTGGCTTTGTATTCTAATTTGTTACCATCACAGACTTTCTCTGATAACCTAGTGAGTTGCTGTTATTAATTTTTTTCTTTAATTTGACCACATCTGGGTGTTCTTTAGGAGTGTGAAATTAATAATGTGCAAGTTTTTTGATACTGTGACACCGCATTTTTCCATAACTGATCACCCTGTCAGTATATTGTAAAGTAAATTTCTTCAGTGGAAAAAAGCTGGAGTGTGATAATTCAAGCTCCAGGAGTATACTTTTAACTGATCAGAAGTTGCTACTATTGCTCTTCAGAGTCAGTATGATTATTTGATGTCAAACACGCCCCATGTTCTTGATAGGTTAAATGTGTCATATTACCTCAGAACCAAAGGCAGATTGCAATGAATGAAAGGGATTTCCCTTAAAGGACTTCAGTTGGTGAGCAGTTGAGAGTATTTTTTGCACTTTGACTTACAAAGCTTGTTAATCAAAGGCCTATTCATGCACACTTTAGCATAATTAAAGCAAAGGAAATGAAGGGTCTGGACCCAATGGCACAACCACTCCATTGCAGAGTCGGTCCTTCTTCTTTCATCTGCAAAGCAGAGAGCAGGGCCAGACCAGTCATGCTGTTTTGAATACCAAAGTATTCAAACCTATGAAACTTCTAGTGTACATGTAAATTTTCCATTAATAAGAACCAGCACTGGGGTGCATGTGCTTTTCTGATCTGGAATTTAAAGAGTTGAAGGTTCTTCAGTGCAATCTAAATAGATCTTTCCTGCTCAAGAACATTTTTGTTCATTGTGTACATTTTTTTTCCCTTAATAATGCATCATTTCAGTCCTATACCTCAGCAGTGTTCTTTGTCCACTCTGTTTTTTTAAGCTTAGTGATTTGTCCATACATGTCGTGTATTTTCAGAAATCTTTACTGTGTGTATTTCACTTGCAATTATTTTACTTGCAATTGTTTCTCTCGATTTGTCCTGCTGTCCTCTGAGTGTTTATTGCTTAGCATATGTTGAGATAGCCGATTTATTTGATTTGGATGCTCCTTTTATAAGTTGTGGGTAAGAATTCTTGTGTTGAATCCTACTTTGGTTATTTGGATGAAACCAGGATCAGGCTTTTAGCAGTTTACATATTTATATCAGGATCAGGCCTTTAGCAGTTTACATACTATATACTTGATACCCTGTAATCATCAGTAAGCAACATGTTCGAGGATTGGTCACATATCAAAAGCTTTTCAGACAAACATAATATGTCACAGCAGACGTCGTACCTTAGATAACTGCAAATGTTAATACCAGGAGTTTCTGTATTCCAGCCGTGAGCATGTCATTTTTAGTAAACATGCCTGAGACACCTCTGTAAAAATCTTAGCATTTTCTCATTTGTAAAATGATATTTAAATAATTTGATTCACAGGAAAGCTAGTTAATGCTGTGCCAAATACTGAACGTTTAAAAATTTCTATACTTTGTACACTATTATTTAATACATGAAGAATATTTATAATATTGAATACATGAATACATGAAGAAATACAATATGCCTTTTAATAGTGTCTCACGCAGTACCAATCAATTCCATTCTAATCTATCCCTCCTCCCAATTAATTAATTTCTTTCTCTGTGTGCTGTTATAAAATTACCTAATTACCTGTAAACAAAAGGAAACATGTTTCTGGGTTTTTAATGGCACAGTTTAATTTTGACTAATCTTATTAAATAATAATATTAATGAGACTTAACTGGCCTCACACAAAGAGAGAGAGTGCACTATAAAAACCATGAATACTTTTAACTAGTGTAAAACAGCTTGAGCCATTTTCATTTCCACTGTGTATTATATATTTTTTTTGAACAAGAAAATTAGGCACAGGAGAATTAATTTCAACTTCATTGCTATAAATTATTAATTCCTTGTGACTGGAGTTATTTACATACTGAACAGTATTTAGACACAGAGCAATTGGAAAGGTGTAGCCTCTTTAAACTTTCAGAAGCTAGAAGAACAGGCTGTTGCCAGTTTGTGGGTTTTGTTTCGTTGGAGGTTTTTTGTTTTGTGGAGTTTTTTTTTTTAGGGTTTATTTGATTTTGCAGTCACATTTCCCTCAGTTTTCCCATGTGGGTATGTACATTCTTACATGTACTCTTGCAAAGGTAGTCTTGTATCTTCATTATTCACTGCTTTTATACCTACCTCTTTAGTTCCCAGTCACACTATAGCAGTTTTGTGTATAAACTATGTATTGAATGTGATCTTTTGGGCCACCAATATCTAAAATGTAATGCCTCAAATTTGCTTGCTTTCCTGCAGCTCTGCTTCCATAAGATTCAGCTTCATTTGCTACTATTTAGATTTTTAAATATCTGACTCATCTCTGCTCTAGTTTTGGTTTTTGTTTTTTTTTTTTTTTTCCCTTAATGTAGTCTGAGCTTTCTCCTTTCTGTACCCCTTTTATTCCTATTCTTGGCCATGACTGTCTGGGATGGTTCACCCTTCTCAAATTACTTCCATAACTTGATCAGTCTTTAGGAGAAGCAGATGTGTGTAGATCTTTGTTTGAAATCCTTTTTTTGTAGTTCTTTGTATTACTAAAAGAAATTGCAGGTCTATTTATCTCTGTTTATCTATGCCTCTGGTTACAGTTAGAGCTATGTTTTTCATAATTTGTGGCTTAAAATTACAGCTTCCTACATCAGTCTGTCTTTCATATCTTTCCTGATGTACTTGGTCATTTATTTCTAGCTTTTATTTTCTTTTCTCTAGTTTTGTAAACATTTTTGCTCACCAAGGGATTTTGGCTTCATTTCTAGAGCCAGTGAGAAGTAATCACATTGTCAATCGCCAATGCTGTAGGAAGGTACATAAAGGCCAGGTCTTACCTGCTGGACTTATGCCATAGTCTTCAAGACTGGTTATAAAAGTGCTGAGACATTAGTGATGATAGTATTAAAGTATTTTATGATATATGAAAGTGTCTGGGACCTCTGATAAAAAGATTTCAAAAGCTATTCAAAATCTGTCCTAAATTGCAGAAGAAAGAACAGAGATTTGCATGTTATTTCTTCCTTAATGCCTAATGGATTAGCGTTATGATGATGAGTATCCAAGGAATTAAAAACAATATGCTACGTTTGGCAAATTGTTGCCCAGAACAGTAATCCATCATTGCTTTGCACAAAAGATGCTTGATCTGTGAGGAAGACCTCAGAGATATTACTGTCTTCAGGAAAATGTCTGTTGCTACTATTAATACAAAAGCAGGCTAAGGTATGGCTGTTGAGTAGGCATCAAAACAAGATCTAACTAAAAATTTTAATGAGATTCAGTGTGTTTGCTAGTTACTGTGATGCCTGACTCTTCTGTCCTTTCCCAGAGCCTGCAACAAGCTGATGGAGTGGTCAACAAGTCAAAATATGAAATGTTGCAAAGGTTACAATACTGCAGGACGCCACTGTGTTTCTTATCTGTATTACAAATAGGGTATCTTGTTCTTGTAGTGAGAGTCATAACAAGGACTGTAATGAATACAATTTATATCTGTTCCTCTCACACTGAAGCTGAAACCATATGACAGGTGAATTTGTACTAATGAGGGACCAAGGAGCTTTTATTTATGTGAGCAATTGTTCCTCATTCATATAGTTGTGTTTATATTGGTAATTATTAAAGAAAACAAAAGAATAATTAGATGGACTTCTAAACTGGAGATTAAGGAGCTTTCCTATCTTAAAAGATCAAAAAAGCTTGGCAAACTTTGCATCATTCTGAGCAATTTTTTTCTTAATATCTATGATTAGTATTATGGGCTTAGGTTCAGAAAACCCAGATCCTGGATGCAAAACTTGTGTACAATTTAGTGAACTTTATTTGAAACCCACTAATGTTGGTGAAAGATTTGGGAAAAGTATACACACAACTTCAGAGTTCTTCTAGACATGAATTGGTTGCTGAGGAAACTATTACTGAACATCTGTGGGATGACAGGATTGGATTAGGAGTCTCTGACAGCCTGGGCAATAGAAGATTATTAGAATGAAAAAAAACGCTATTCAAGGAGAACATCCTCAACCTGTTGTTTCTAAAAGAGCGAGATGCATGGGTAGAACAAAAAGAGATAGTGGACATCATATAAGGACTAAAATATTTCTGAGATTCTGGTTAGTGAGAGATTATATTCATTCACATGAAGCATTTTTGCCATCACCACAGCAGTACCCTTGGGCAATCTGAGGTGACCAGAGCAGCTGACAAAGAAACCTGCTGGTAGGTCTCTGAAGAGTTGCTGGATCTGAGCTCTCAAGATATTACCCCCTTAAAGCTACAACATTATTTTGCCTCTCTTTCTCCTTGCAATTTATGGAAAATTACGTCTGAAAGGTTGATAAATTTCTGTGTTTGATCTTTATGGTAACTGCAAAACAATGAAGCATTGTAAGTTTACTCAGCAACTCTCACAGCTCTGCTGAAGCCATTTGTTTCTGAAGTGAAGCAGCATTTCTTTCTGTCCAGAATGTTTGTCAAATTTCATGGTTTCCAAGGCAATGAGCGATGGTCATACCTGCCATGTGAGTAAGCACCTTTTAATCAGGTAAACAAAAGTACAGAAATAATGTCATGAGACTTTATTTTTAAAGGCCTTATGTTATCTTTAGTGCTGTTATCTGGCTACTGTCCCCCAGTAAAATTAAAAATCATTGCCTAATGCACCGAAAAAGCAAAGAATAAAAGCAAAAGTGGAATCAGGCAGCCATCAAAGTTTCCCATGGTCACATAGCAGTTAAGGGGCTGAACCAGAAGTATAATCCATGTCCTGTGATTTCCTGGTGTTTTCTATGTGTGCTAATGTTGACTAAAAGATTCTGATTACACCAAATTATACTGCTGAAGATTTTTTCATGGTGTCTGTTTTATAATTTTTAAAGATATAGTGCATTTTCTTGCTTTCTTGTCATTTGTGGTAAAAATAGCACTAAGACATGTAAAAGCAAGAATTAAACTACAATGCTTAATTGCATAAGCATTTTGTATAAATAGATATGACCATAAATACAAAATAAAATAACTATTAGAAAGTTAATACTTCTAGCAAATATTATGTCAATATTCAGATTGCAGGCTTTTCGTGTCATTCAGTGTTGGCTGGTTTTTGTACATGCCACTTGAGTAAGTCACCTTATGTATCAAGGAATGCAGCCTACCTAGCCGAGGGAAAGATCCTCTGCTTAGAGACTGTTATGGATGGAATGTTAGATAGAAAGGGTGATGGTAAAAAAAGATGGAAATATATTTTATTCTGATTTATGGCAGAATCATTACACAGTGACAACATGAAAAGGTTATGAGAGTGACTTCATTAGAGTTGCATAAGCATTTATGTTAATAGCAGAAATATCAAAAGGCATTGAAAGTATTTTTGTTAACACACTACTTTTGGTGAAGAGGAGAGGTATCAGGAACACACATAGATCAACTTCGGTTATTCCTGGGCATGCGTTGTACATTTTTGACTGTGCCATTCACAGGAGCGAAGATGGATGATATACAAGCAGGATGATACACTCTCTGCTGACTTTTATTCTGCAATTTTTCTGAAAGCTGTAGTATACCAAAATTTTTGGTCTTTATCTCCCACAGCTCACAAGCTGATTTTCCATGGTTATATGTAAAGTCCTTTGTACTGCCATCAAAAATCTTGTAACCAATCAGGATGTATATCATACAGAATATCTAAAGACCAGTGGAGGGAATCTTTCCAGTTACTTCAGTAAGACTGTAAATCACTCTTTAAAGCATAAAGGGAAGATCTGAAGGCAGACGTCTATAAGCAATCTCTGTAACCAACTACTAAAGGTAGTTGAATTTTGTTAGCCTTTTATGCGACTTTTATACTTTCCTCTCCCTTTCCTCTTACCTAATCCTTCTCTCCTCCGAGTTTGATTTCAACCCCAAATCTTTTACACCATGTTTTATATAGTATTCTCTAATTGAAAGTAAAATGTCCAAGCTCTTCAGTTATTCAAGGGTACTCAGTAGGTGTACATGTCCTTGCAGTTTACAATCCCTGAATGGCAAAGTATAAGTTCTTAAGATTAAATCAGATAAACTAGTTTTCTACCATAATTGAACTAGTGAGAAGCCCTTAGAATTGTGCAGTTTGTTATTTACCTAGTTGGTTGACTAATTCTTTGGTATTGCATTGAGTGAAGGAGAAGTACCAATGTGATCTTATTGGTCTTAAGTCACAAATGAAACAGCTTCCATAAAGACTTTTCAGGTAATAATACTTGTTTCCTGCTGTTGTAGGTATGAAAGCAGTAGTAGGAAGGTATCCTTATACAAAAGGGCTGCTTTATTGGGTTACCGTTGCTGTAAATGTTTCCTAATTATCTCTGTTATGGTAGAAATATGAAAAAGCATAAATTGAATGCTTTGCATAATTTATAAATGCTGAATGTTTCCTAATTAGTTCTGTTAGGTTAATGATACCATAGCTTCATTTTTCCATGACCCTGAGCAATGACCTTTACTCTCCCCATTTTTAACACTTTCTTTTAGTTCAAAAACTTGTGACCTTCCTCATCTTAAATGATCTTTGGTAGGGAAGGCTTTGGAAAATGTTACAAATCCCTTCTCCCCTCTTCTTTTGAAAGTAAAGAATTGGCCTGCTTTATGCAGGCAGAATAAAAGCCTGATTTATACAGATCCTCTGAAGAATTCTGGTTAAGTGCATTCCTTCAGTGTTTTCATAGAAACTGATGTGATCTGCATTAGCAGAAGATGTGTAAATGGTGAGGTGGGGGAGAAGAAAACCTTTCTCAAAAGGATTCTAAAATAACATTTTGCATCCTTGAGTAATTCCCAGCTCTCCTTGGCAACCATTCATTTCTTCCGAATACAGAAATTTGCAATATGAAAGTGGATTGGCTTGCTTTTCCCATGGGGTTCTGTATCTCTTCATCCACTGCCTAGGGTAAAAAGCAATGCATACGTTTACAATATAAATGTGATTTAATCGACCTCCCTGTCAGTGAGAAATGGCAAGCATATCAAACAAGCCCACGATGTTAGGAAGAAAAAAGTCATAAATTATTCTATTGATGAGTTTCTGAGCAGCATTTTGGACTACTAGATGATTCTATGCAAAGCTGTTCCTTGAAACAATAATTAAGATAATTCTGTGTGACAAGGAGAAAAATGTTCAGCTTTGTATGACATGCGCTTTATGTTTAGAAAGCTGAATGCTCACAGTATTGATCAGAATTTCCCTCTAGCTGCTGCATTGAAAAGCTAAAATTAATTGAATGATTTGCCATCTGTATTTATTTATTTTATCCTTATTTATTCTATCCTATCCAGAGTCACTTGGCTTCTAAATCAGAAAGATGATAGGGTCCTTTATGGGTGGGCCTCTGTGCATATGTGAACAGCTTTTTGAGCTGGGAATACACAGCAATGTTGAAAAAAGAGATTTTGAAATACTTTATGTATGCATTTATTTATTATTTTGCTATCTGTTGTTTGAAAGATGTTTGAATTGTCCTGACAAGATAAGCAGAAGTATTCTTCAGTGAGGAAATGCTCATAGAATCATTATGTTATTTAGTTTACCTAAAAGAGCCTCCTACTGGAACTTTTTAGTATTTGTAGGCACAGACTCGTTTTCTTTATGTACATTATTTCTTTAAAAGGTATGAAAGGTGGAGAAAGGCTTTTTGCACATGGGACAAACCCTTACATCTGTTTGATTATAGGTGCCCCTCCTCTCCCAGTAATGGGCTTATTATTGTTCTACCTGATTATCTGAATATCTGATGGCCACCCCCACCCACCCCCCCCTTAATGCAATGTGGATTAAGCCCATAACTTCATGCTGGGATTTTGAGTCCCCGGCACATCCTTGCAAAGTACCTTGTGTCAGCGTAGGATTACTGAAGAGACCACACAATATTAAATTTGCGTATATCCAAAAGATACTATGACTGAATTTTCAGGCCACATCCTTTTCCTGACTTTCAGTAGTTATTATAGTTTCAAATACTAAGCATCGCATACATCTTATCACTATTAAAATGACATAGAAGTAGTTGGTGGATGGCTTCATTTTATATCATTTTCTTCAGACCAAATAGTTAGCATTTTATTTTCTTTTAGTCTACTTCACCTTTTTTTGATAGTGAAAATCGCTCATGTTGACCTGTATCCTCCATATCAGTGCTTAATTTGTGCTTAATTTATTTTGGATTTTCTCTTTTTTCCTTCTGAGGAACTTACAATTATTTACAATCTCATTCTCAGTGTCGGTTGTTTCACATCTGCCTGTTAAAACCAGTCAGAATCTAGTGGATTTTTCCAATTAATTTCTTACATTTTAATGTTTTGACCTGATGAGACATGTTTCTTTCAAATGCCTTTGACAGAATGTGTAAGTTTTGAACTTTACACTTGGATTCTTTGCTCTAGAATGCTTTAAATTACTACCTTTCTGCCCTTCTTACAAAGAAATTATAGTTCCTGCCTCCTAGAGGACAGTCATACTGTCTCCTTCATTGACCTCATTTTCTTAATTCACTTGAAAATTTCTTGTGGTTGGGCTTAGCTTCTTGTATATCTTTGCTTTCTTCCTCTACAGTATGTTTTGTTCTCCCAGAACTTTGATATATCGTCTTCCAAGTCTTCCTTTGTACTTGATGTTTTACCTCTTAAAGTTCTTTACAGCAAGGTTGATATCTCTAGTATCCTGACAAGACTCTGGTTTAAGTAATTACATTGTGTCTTTCTAAATTATTCTTACCATTTCAATTGAACATGATGGTCCTTATCTCCCTGCCTTTCACTACTGTGTGTGTGAGACCAAGCAGTTCATGTGCTTGAGCCTGTGGCTTTGCTACTATATTTTCCTGCCTTTTGGATGAAGGGAAAATTTACGGTACTATATATAATTATTTTAGCAAGTAAGTTGTACCTCCTTTATGCATTACTTTTACTGACTTAAAGGCTGTTTTTATTCTATGATTCTATCATTCTAATAGGCTTAATGGCCTGTTTGTCCTACACAACACTTCTGCAATATTACAGTACTTTTGGTGTTTTCTTTCCCCTCTCCTGTCATGGGCATTGATCTCTATTTTTCCCTGTCTATTCACCTCATATTTTTGTTCGTGTATATCTTGCACTTGTATCTGGGCAGAAACAACCCCAGGTACCAGTATAGGTTGGGGACTGACCTGTTGGAGAGCAGCGTAGGAGAAAGGGACTGGGGGTCTTAGTGGACAGCAGGATGGCTATGAACCAGCAATGTGCTCTTGTGGCCAAGAGGGCCAACAGCATTTTGAAGTGTATCAGAAGAGGGGTGGTTAGCATATTGAAGAGGTTCTTCTCCTCACCTACTCTGCACTAGTGAGACTGCATCTGGAGTATTTGTGTCCAGTTCTGAGCCCCTCAGTTCAAATTGACCTGCTGGAGAGTGTTCAGCGTAGAGCAACAAAGATGAGGAAAGTCTGAGAGATCTGGGCCTCTAGCTTGGAGAAGAAGAGGCTGAGGGTTGACCTCATTAATGTCTATAAATATGTGAGGGGTGGGTGTCAGGAGGATGGAGCCTGGCTCTTCTCAAGGTCATCTAATGATAGGACAAGGGGCAATGGATGCAAGCTGGAGGTTCCATATAAATATCAGAAGGAACTTCTTCACAGTGAGGGTAACAGAGCATTGGAACAGGCTGGCCAGGGGTGTTTTGGAGTCTCCTACTCGGAGACATTAAAAACTCACCTGGATATGTTCCTGTGTGACTTAGGCCAAGTCTAAGGTCTAAGTCTAAGGATCACTTAGACCTGCTGTGGCAGGGGGATTGGACTATATGATCTTTCGAGTTCCTTTCCAATCCCTAATGATTTTATGATTCTGTGTGTATAATATTGTGCCCTACTTCATATATCTAAGCTAGCAGACCAAACTGTCAGGGCTCTGTGCAGACTCCAGTAGGCATAAAGTCAGGTTTTTTTGATCTGTGTGTACAATCCAAGGTGACTGCAGCTGGGTGAAGTGATCCAGATATCTTGAATCTCAGGTAATGTTTGCTTTTGACCACCTCAATACAAGAAAGGGATTGAGGTGGTGCTGAAATGAGTCCACGGAAGGGTAACAAAGTTTGTGAAGGGTCTGAAGAACAAGCCATATGATTAGTGGCTGAAGGAGCTGGGGCTTTTTAATCTGAAGAAAATGACTCTGAGTGTAGACCTTATTGCTATGTAATATTATCTGAAAGGAGGCTGTAAAAATGTGGGGGTTGTTCTCTTCTCCCAAGTAACAAGCGACAGGACAAGAGGAAATGGTGTCAAGTTGAACCAGGGGAAGTTTAGGTTAGACATGAGGAGAAACTTCTTTATTGAAAGAGTCATCAAGCATTGGAACAGGCTGCTCAGGGTAGTGGTTGAATTGCCATCCCTAGACATATTTTAAAATTGTGTAGATGTGGTCCTTAAGGACATGGTTTAGTGGTGGGCTTGGAGGAGCTAGATTAACAGTTGGACTCAATAATCTTAAAGGTCTTTTCCAACCTAAATTATTTGATTATTTTGTTCTCTCCACAGCACCTGCATTGCACAATGAAGAGGAAGGGATCTGTCTCGTGTATCGTCCTGTTCTTTCTAGTTCAGTTCTGAATTACATGTCTTGGTGCAGAAATGGATGCTGTAATGTCTCATATTATTTGGTAGCAACTAACAGCTGGTGCTGAATGTATTTGTTCCTAAACTCTTTGGAGGATGGGAGAAGAAGTACTCTGATGAAGATCATAAGCAGGTTTCTCTGTTTTGTTAGTGAATTGGCCTCTCCAGAAGGAAGGTGTCAGCCATGCTCTTGAGTGGGAGTCACAGCAAATGAAATAGTGTGAAAGAGCCTCTTTCCCTGAGTTTTCAATATATTTCTTAAAGGAAAGTTTTCTTCTAAAATGTAGTATGTCAAAAATGAATAGATGAATCTTGATATAAAATAATGTTGAAATGATATGCAGAATGAATTGTGCATATGCATATGCTTGTGTTGTGCACTGGGATGAACATACGGAGAAATCTTCAGAGCTGGGCTATTGTGTAAGCTTTTGTCTGGTTACTTGGTATAACCTTTATGAGTCATGCTAGGGCCAATGAAATGATGAGGCTAGCTAGGTGTGAAGCAGCATAAACTTCTGGGACATCAGGAACAAATGTTTTTTATCCCTCCAAACATATTTATTTTTGCTTAAACAATACAGGCTGTAGAAAATGCACGGTGCTGAGGAGGTGGTTACTGCTCTGATAGGTACGTGATTATGGCATGATGTAAAATGTAGCATAATCAATGAAAAGATTCATATAGCGATTAAGTGCCTGAAAACCAAAACCACAGTAATCAGAACATTTATATCTCACAAAAACTTGCACATAGAATTTAGGGGTCCTATTGTTCTGGTGTTCTTTAAATCAGTGCCTATTAGCTATTTGTGGCCATTGATATTTATTGTACAGTTTATTTCAGCCTTCACTCTTACTCAGCTGAGGAAAAAACACACAACACCAATAAAAAGAAGACTGTATTAGTTCTTCCCATTAATGTCAGCAGATCCTGTTGCAAAGAGTTTAATCTAGGGAGTGGATCACAAAGAGTGCTCAAAGGCAAGGTTTATAATCAAGGAGAAGCAATAATATATCTGTCATAACCATAGAAACAGTGTGGTTGAACTATAGGCATGAGAGTATTCATGTGACTTTGATGCAGATCTATGTGACAGTTTGGCTATACACTGTGTGACTGATTCAACAATAATAATTGAAGACTTACAGAGATGCAAAGCAGCATGAGGGAGAGCATAGCAAGTAGAAATTAAATACGTGGTGGAGAGATACATGTTTTTCTGGCTAACTGGTTTATTTACATATTCAAATCTAGATGTAGAACTGTCTCTTATTCAGTGAATTAGTTGTAGCCAACGATAATGGGCTTTCCCCTGCCCTTCCCCCAGCTGTGGTACAGGGAAGGCAAGGCTATGCTGTTACAGTAATTTATTGTGTTTCCTTTCATTTTCATGAAAACAGTGCTAAAAAGAGAAAGAGCTTAGAAATCAGCATTAAGTTGTAGGACAGCTATCTACTTAAACAAAAAATCACTGAAGCTTTTCTAAAAAATACAGTTAGAAACCTGGTGTATTGTTGATGCTGCTGTGAGCAGATGGACTATAAGCCTATTCACTGCCAAGCCTCCCTAAACCCACACACAGGGCATGGCTGCATAGCAGGATGTTTGAGCAGCAGCAGCTTGCTAACTCCCTCCAGCAGTTTGTTGGGGTTTTTCTCGGGATATATACATATATATGTGTGTGTGTGTATATGTTTGTGTGGGGAAAAATATACAAACTTTCCTTATGAAAATCTAATAGTAACAGTAACCTCATACTTAACATCACATGAGTAAGCTGTCACTGTACTGATATTATTGACTGATGATGCAAACTGTGGCTCAAATTCTGATTGTCACAGTATAGACAGCATTCACTGCCTTGGGCACCCTCTTCTTCAGGGCAGGACTGGGTTGCAGACCTGAGCACCACAAGGAGGGCACAGGAGAAAGCGTTTGTTCTTACCATACGGTAGCCACCCTATGTTTCTAAAAGCAGAATAGTGTTTCTAAACTGGTAAACTGTGGCACTTGAAGGTGAATAAGGTTTATTCACAGTGGCTGTCAGGAAAAGCCACAAAGATATTATATTAAGTCTTTTTATGATATAAAGTAAAAGTATAATTCACGTGCCACTACCCTTGAGACCAAGAAGCTGTTGGCCTGTTGCTGCATGCAAATAGAATTTTAGCTTTCTGTCTGTGGAGTGTATTTATTCTAACTCTTATAAGTAATGTAAGACTGTTGTGGGAAATTCCTTTAAATAAGAATACTTTGAAGCAGAAGATTTGTTCTAGAATAGTAATTTTTCACTAGCAATTCATAAGAACAGCAATACCTCCTATGACTTGGGACACCTCTGTTGAAACAACTGCTGAAAATATGCCAGGCTGTGTCACTAAGTGCTGAGTCTGGCACAAAGAAACATAGGGCTTAAAAATAATCTCATTATAGCAGCAGTTCATGACCTTCATTTTGGATGGCAGTAGGCTGACTGAGCCAGTTCTAAATTTCCCCTTAGACTGTAGTGTGCTAAGTCTTCTCTGGTAAGTCAAGTGATGCCAACATTTTACTTAGAACTCTGATGCAAAGCATATTATTTCTACTCGTAAGTAATGTTATCTTGTGTTAAAATTTAAGTACTGCGGTGTTGACTTTCTTGCATATTTCTGGTTTATATACTTTTAATCTCAATTTGGCTAGCAGATAAACATTTTCTCTGAAATTTTCTGCAAGATGCAAATGTGGGACAGAATGAAAACCAATGATATGCAGTAAAATTCTGGGAAAACATGAGAGGGATTTCAGAAAGGATATTTCGGTTAAGATGTAAGCAAGGAAGAGTGTAACAGCCATTAATATCAATACACCTTATTCAACTGCCAGACTGAGGGAATTTTGAACATTGCAGTCAGTTGTATTGAAAACCAGTGTTTTGGTAGTCTGAAGTGGCCCCTTAATTTTTAACCTTGGTTAATATTTCTAAATGTAAAAAGAATTACTCTTAGCTAGTGTTTTTATTTTGATTAAACCTTTAAAAATATTTAATGCTCTTAAGGTAATTTAAAATGTTCTTATATTTTAATAGCTTATTGTAGCAGTTATTCTGCATAGTAATTAAGGTAGGCATAATTTACCATTCTTTAATATAACAAAAATAATCTTAATAATTTTAAATTAAGACATATAACTTGCTAATCTATTTATATTACCTTTCTCTAATCAGGATTTACATGCCAATGTACATACACATCTAGTCAGAATATCTCCAAGTCTGCAAATTCGTCTCCTGAAATGCACAGGACATTCTCCCTTTTGGAAGAAAAGGGTTACTGCACATTTTGAACCTTCAGGAGTGGGTTTACACTCACACAGTGTTTCAGTGAGCTTTCTGTCTAGATCTCCAGCAAATGGAGATAATGTTTGCTAAATGGAGAAAAGTCTGTCCCTGGGCTGTTGGCTGTCACGAAAGATACTGCACTTCCTGCAATTCTCTTCACAGAAACAGGTTGTGTGCTGCAGCCTCCTGCAGGAGGGAGACCTCTAGGGACAAAGGAAAGAATTATTTTTCTAGAAGGTATTATTTTGGGACTGTTTACAGACTTGGGAAGGTGACATGGAGGCTTTTTTTCAGGATAACGCGTTTTGAGGTTTTTCTTTGATCTTAACATATTTTGGCATTTCTGCCCCTTTATTTTCAAAATTATACCTCAAAAACAGGGGAATCTACACTTAAACTACTACTTGCATCTTAGTCACCATTGAATTCTGTTCTCACATGGCTTTTGCTTCTTTTTTTTACTTCTTTTCTCCCTTCTTTAAACTACTATCATAAAAATTCTCCTGAAGCTTCAGAGTGCTTGCTTTCATAAATGCAGTTAAAGTTCTGAAAACAAGTCTGCTAATCTACAGGCATTTAAACTGATTCTAGATGCCCCTCTGATAGTTAGAGACTTCATAAAAGGGAAAAGTACAGCTGGAAGGGAAAATTTGCCTTAGTGGCCACTGAAAGGGCAAAGCAGAGATACTGTATCCCTCAATAGTCCAGCCGAGAGATTAATAGTCGAGACAAAAATAGAGAAACACAATTGTTCTAACTTTATTTTCCCTATTAGAAAAAATAAGGGCAGGTGAGACCTTCATAACCCTGATTCCCACACAGGTTTGTATCTCCATATCAGATTTGTGTGACTTAAAGCACATGGAATCCTTAGTAGTAAAACTAAGTGGCGAATAGCTTATTTGATATATTTCTGCAGTTCCTTCTCTATTTGTGCAGAAAGTTTCTATCGGATGACAGTTTCTCTCAACTTATATATTATTCAAATTTACTCAACCATTTTTTTCCCTTTTTTTTTAACATGCTGATTTCTTGCAACAAGAAGTCTGAGGGCAATCAGGGGAAACTTTACAGGGTGACTGGTTAAGAGATCAGGAGCATGAAGAGTATTCTCTTATATCTCTCTAAGTGTATGCAACAATGACAGAAGCAGCAGGAAGACCCATCAGATTAATACCTGGTTTCAGTCTTGGTGCCTCCAGCAGGACTTCGGGTATTTTGACTGTGGGTCAGTTTACACAACACCAGGCTTGCTGGTGATAGATGGGTTACACCTGTCTCAAAGGGGAAAACAGATTTTAGCACAGGAGTTGTCATGGCTCATTGAGAGAACTTTAAATTAGATTTTTAAAAGGAAAAGAGATAAAACCAAACTCATGGGAGATAAGTGCATCAGTATTTGTGGGAGGGTATGCTAGCAGTGTCATCTGGTCTGCCATCACAGTGGATGTAGGGGATGGAGTGCCAAGTGATAGCAAAACACAAGGGATATAGATGGACTAGAAAACATGGATGAGCCTAGGAATGGTCAAGTAATAACTAGGATTTCTTCCTCCACAAAGCTGATGGTATAAATAGCCTGACTCAAGCATACCTACACCAGTGCCCACAGAATGGTTTTTAAACAAGAGAAGCCTGAAGTACAGCAGGATAATGATTATGTAGTTGCCATCACAGATACATGGTGAGATAATTCACAGAATTACTTCAGAAGGCATAGGCCAGGGAGGAGACGTGGTGGAGTGGCCCCGTATGCTAGGAAATTCTTTGAGTGCCTTGAGTGTAAATATGGCAATGATAAGGTTGAATGTTTATGGATAGGAACCAGGAGGAAAGACAACAGGGCAGGTTTTATGGTGAGAGTCTGTTACAGACCACACAACCAGGATGATGAGATAGATAAAATATTCTATAAACAGCTAGGAGAATTCTCACAATTGGAAGCCCTGGTTCTTGTGGGGGACTTCAACTTGCCAGATGTCTTCTGGAAATGTAAGAAAGCAGATGGGAAACAATTTAGGAGGTTTCTGGCATATGTGGAAGACAACTTCATGACACTGCTGGTGAGTGAGCTAAGGAAGACTCCCTGCTAGGTCTGCTCTTTGTGAGCAGAGAAGGACTTGTGGGTGACAAGAAGGTTGGAGGCTATATTAGGCACAGTGCCCACGAAATTGCTTGAACTTGGGAAGAAGAAGGAAAATCCATGGCCTGTGCAGGAAGGGCAGGCCACTCAGGAAAGATCCTAGAAAACTACATGACTATTCAGGGAGAAAATTAGAAGGGACAAAGCCAAACTAGAACCGAATCTGACTACTATGAAAAGATAGTTTAAAAATGTTTTTATACATGCATTAACAACAAAAGGAGGACTAAGTTGAATCACCATCTTCTACTGGATTCATGGGGAAACAGTGACCAAGGATGAGGAAAAGGCTGAAGTTCTGAATGCTGCCTTTGCCTCAGTCTTTTATACTAACACCAATTGTTCTCTGAGAGCCTAAGCTCCTGGGGAAAGGAGAGCAGTATGAAGCTGTGATAATCCAAGAAGAAATGGTCAGTGACCTCTTACACCACTCAGACATGCACAAGTCTATGCAGCTGGATGGGACCCAAGGGTACTGACAGCTAGTGGAAGTGCTCACCAGACCACTTTCTATCATTTTTATCAGCAGCCTGGCCAATTGGGGAGGTCCCAGTGGGCTAGAGAGTCATAAGGAGAATCCTGGGAGCTAAGGGCCTGTCAATCTGGTATTGATGCTGGGAAAGTTTTTGGAGCAGGCCATTTTGAGTACTATCATGAGGTACTTGCAGGAGAATCAGGTGACCAGGCATGGTCAGCATGGGTTTATGATACATAGGTACTGCTTGACTAACCTGATCTTCTTCTATGACAATGTGACCTTTTTAATAAATAAAGTAAGGCCTGGGGATGTTGTCTCTCTAAACTTTAGTAGAGCCTTTGACACTGTTTCCCAGTCTTCTCCTGCAGAAACTGGCTTGGATGAGTTGTACTCTTTGCTGAGAGAAATGGAGATGTTTAGCTTGGAGAAAAGGGCAAGAACACCTCTCACTGGACCAGGTTGTACAGAACCCCATTCAGCCTGGTCTTGAATGCTTTTTGGAGGGAGCATCCACAGTTTCTTTAGGCAACCTGTAGTGGTGCCCCACCACCTCCTTATAGCAAGGAATTTGCAAGATCCAATCGAAATCTGCTGCCTTTAAGCTTGAAGCCACTCTCCCCTGGCCTATCACTAGGGTCCCCTCACAAGAAGTCCCTCTCCAGCTTTCCTGTAGCCTCCTTCAGGTTCTGGAAGGCTGCTATAACATGCTTCTGGAGCCTTCTCTTCTCAAGGCAGAACATTCACAAATCCCTCAGCCTGTCCTCACACGAGACATGATCCAGCCCTCTGATATCCCTGTGGCCCTTCTCTGGACTTGCTCCAGCAGTTCCCTGTTCTTGTATTGGGGACTCCAGAACTGTATGCATTTTTGTGGCTATTAAATTGGATTGTCTGTGTAGATTTCTTTTTATGTATGGAAAACAAACAAATTGCCTTTAGCTTGGCATCCTTTTTTTTGTCCATTTTTTGTGTGCTCAGCTTGGAAGGTGGAAAGCTTTGCCCTCAGGAACCTGTTTGCCGCCTCACCAGTTCTTAGCTGATGAGACAGATTCTTGTGTGAAAAAGGAACGTCTTTTAGCAGAGCCCATCTTAGTCTGTTGTGCATTTACTGCTGAGGTGAAGAAATTTGTACTGCATACTCAAGATATATTGCTCCAATTAAAGTGGGGACAAATTAGTACTCCTTGTTTCTATGAGACATGTAGAGCTAAGAAAGAATTGACAGAAATGTTATGAAATAAGTTAAGGGTGTAGTTTAACATGTCCAGCCTATGCCACAAGAAATTTTTTTGGATTTTACTTGACTTATGCCTTCTGATTTTCCTCAGAAAAGAAGCAGTTTCCATAGTAACAGCCATATTACACATTACACGGTTCTATACTTACGATACCTCCGAGATAGACCAGCATTGCAAAGAAATATACTTCTCAATATGTCATGCAAAAACCCTGTATTTACTAATAAGAAAAATCTTATTTTCAGCAAAGTGAGGCATTTGTTTGAGGTTTCTAGGCTGTAGTTCATTTGTTTATACTTTACTTTTCAATCCCTCCTTCATTTATTATAGGTGATACTTACGTTGTTACCTATTAAGATGCCTGGAATTTCCCATTGGGGGTTTTTGTCTTCAGATGCTAAAAACTTCATCAAATATTACCTGTTTCACGTCATACTTTCTGCTCAGAATCTCTGCCTTGTGCAGAGTCCTTTAGGAATATCTGAAAGTGAGCTATTTCTGAGAATTATTCTGTGCGTGTTATCTTTTTTTCCTAGGTTAATAGCTCAGTGGATCTTTTCTGAAGATTTCTATTTCCCTTCTGGGCAAAAACCTAATGTAGGATGTGCATTTTGCTGTGTGCCCATTATATAAATATTATATAAATATCTGCAATCTCTTAGTGTCCATGCTGTCAATTTCTGGCTTTTGAATGCTTCTGTGATATCTTGGTAGCATGCTACTATCACACACATGTATTTATTAAGTGCAGAAGTGCATAGGTATACATACAGATTTAGTGCACATATTTATGCACTTAATTAGGATGCAGTGGTGGTTTGAAGAATGCCAGATACTATTTCATTCATGTCAGAGGAGTAAGAGATCAGATGCAGGTATTAGAGTAATTGGAAAATGAAGATAACTCTAGCTCTTAAGAATTCCACCAATCAATGAAAAAATCCAAAGTGGTAAAGAGCTCAGTAGTCCAAGCATGTTAATTTGCAACCTGTTCAGAAGCTGCCATGGGGACTGTTAATACCTCAGACATTTCCTAATGAATCTTAAAAACAATGTGCACTCAGTTACCGCAGCTGAATTCTGTACTGTGATTCATTCCTGTCAGAAAATGTACTGAGGCGCTATTCCTGAACCCAGTGCTGTTCGGTGCATGCAGAATTACTTTTGTGGTTCTTGGTATAACA
This sequence comes from Upupa epops, assembly GCA_013397515.1. Lineage (NCBI taxonomy): Eukaryota > Metazoa > Chordata > Aves > Bucerotiformes > Upupidae > Upupa > Upupa epops. The sequence continues at coordinate 53,161 of VZRI01000226.1, forward strand.
CACCAAGGAATTTTCTGATGATATCTTAGTGTTTCAATATTATACTTTCATGCTTTTTGTTTTTGTATGCATGCTACGAGCTCCATGGGTATATTGCTATGCTACAAAACAATGCAGTGTCTCAAGACACCTTTGTTAGCTCTAGAGTATTCCTATGGCATTTTTGGTAGAGAACTCCATCACTGTTAAGCATAGTTAATTTGTCTGAGCCACAGCACTGCACAAATAAAGATCCTGACACCTGTACTCTCATTTATTGGCAGCTTGGAATATTGTATAGACCAGCATTGTTTACCAATATTGTATAGATATGCATTGTTTACCAGAATTATTCTGGATGTGTGATTCTTCTGGAATCCTAAAGCGGCATAAATCTGCCTGTGAGTCTCTCAGCTGTTTCACCTCTTTCTGTTTTCTGAAGCAAATACATGCAGGGTTGTAAAGGTCATGTTAGTACATAAGTGACAAGTGAACTGTTACCTTCTGCAGCCTCTACCATGCTTCCTTCTCAACTGCTAGTTTGATTTGTCACTGGAGTAGTCTCCTCCAGTCATGTCCTTGCATGACTACAGCTTGTGCTTTGTCATCCCACTTCATAGTGCAGATCTAAAGGGCTTAGTTCATACCAGTGAACTGCCATTCCTAACCTGTCAGGCAGCAAACAACTAAAACTCAGTAATTCATGAATTTCTGGAGCACCAAAGACAACAAAAGGCATATCTGTAGACGGGCAAAAGCTATGTTATACTATCACTGTAACACTTTATTTTGACAAGCTATTGGATTTGTGGTTGGGTTTTTTAGCTCACAATTTTGATATCTCTCTAACTATAACTCTGGTGTTATTGATTGTGTAGTGGGTAACGACAAGTTTGCTATGAGCGATTTCCAGTGCACGGGAACGAAGAAGTGACACAGCTGTGTCTGTCTGAACAAGGGGCATCTCTTGCTTTTCTCAAGCTAAGACTTCTCAGAGTAAAACACAGCCGCACAGAGTAGCCAATGTACCTTATTTAGCTTATTGAACTAATTTTCTACTTTTCCTTGCAATTCCTCTTTTGTGCTGGGAAGCAGTGCATTGGATATGAGCAGAAAAATAAACGTAAAAGGTCAGTCAGTAGATTTTAGGATTGAAACAGGAAACCTGAGTGTAGTTGAATGTAGTGTTCTTTGCAATGAATTATAGTTTTCACAGACTAACAGAATGTTAGGGATTGGAAGGGACCTTGAAAGATCATTTAGTCCAATCCCCCTGCCAGAGCAGGATCACCTAGATCAAGTTGCACTGGAACATTTCTAGGTGCATTTGAAATATCTCCAGAGAATAGGATCTTTGAGGAAAGCCTGTAAGGGCTGCAGAGTGAAGTAAGTAGTATGTCTAGTTATTTCATTTTGCTGCCATCTGTCTTAGACTTTATCCATGTGTTGTCTCCTCCTTCAAATTTGTTATTTAACCCCACATAAAAAGGCATACTTGTAGCTGAAGGTAGAAGTCAGTGCTCGTGGCTGCAGCAAGACAATTAATTATAAGAGTAGATGTAATCTTTTAAAAGTGAGAGCAATTAATCAGTAGAACAGTGTACCTACAGCTGTAGTGGGTTGTCTGTCACTTGCAATCTTTCAATTTACATTGGATGTGTTTCTAGTAGATACACTTAGCACAGAGCTTGGTGCAGAGTTGACTAGATTAGAAACCATGGCCTGGGTATACCAAGTCATCCTGTGAGATTAAAATCTGTGAGCCTCTTGGGAAAAGATCCTCTAGCTAGTATTTCTCTTTGCTGATTGTTTCCCTAATTGACAGTTATTTTAATCATACCTAATGTCAATACTCTCAACTAAAACTGTCTGAAAGTGTAGCTTCATTAATCTGGCTGAAAATAGGTAGATGTATTAAATGAACAGTATCTAATATTAAAGAATGGATATAATGTGTTATCAAAGATGCAGTTTTTAATACAAATTAGATCAGCATAGGCATATCTTTGTGTCCCTACAGGCTTAATGTGATCAAAATGAGGCTTTTTCTTCACATAGCAAGAATTCTGTTGTGAACTGAACACATGTCATGATGTGTATACCTAAATAATTTAGGAGGAAGATTCATAGCTAGCTATTAAATTCTGGATGGATTAACTAGATTGCAAAATCCCTGAGTTACTGACCTTTGCAAAGACAGGAAGATACACAGAGGAGATGAAACTCTAAGTTGGTGTTTCTGCATGAAAATTCAGTCATGGACTTTAATGGCTCTTTGGCTTGCAGTATGATTATGATTTTTCTCTTAACCAGGCACCTTATTTTATGAATACTGCTATCAAAAATATTGTCCTGATTTATATCAAAAGTAGATATATCCTATACAATATTTGCATCTACCTGAGCAAATTATTATCATTATGTAGTCATGTAATTACTGTTTTTCTTTAATGCTTTTGTAGGGACATTTGTACATAATATTTATTTTTAATAAGTTGAATCTGTTCCTGCCACCTTATTTTGTCTTTACACGTGAGTTTACGTAAGAAAGCAAAAGCACACTATTACTTATAATGTATCCACACATGATAGTAAGGACAGCACTGCAAATGTCAAATAAAAAGATAATAAAAAGTCAATAATAATAAAATAATACAATGTCAAATAAAAAGATTCTGTGCCTGATATAAACCAAACCCTCTGTGTTGCCTTTAGGTAATGTGATGCCATTTTTCAGCATATGTTACCAGAAAGGGAGTAATAATGAATCCCTGTGCAAATCAACCCTACAATCTTGAATGGAAAAAAGGACGAGACAATTTACAAATATCTCTTAGATAATTTTTTTCTAAGTACACTAGAAAATGTTTCCATTTATAATCTCAGATCCATTTCTAGTCCCTGATTGTAAATAGTATCATCCTTTCAGCTTCCAGCAGTTTTACTGCAGTGTAATACATAATCATGCTTTTTCTCAAGAAAAGTCAGGAAAGAAGAGGGAAAACAAACAGAGATAATGAAGTAAATGTTTTGTGTTTTAATTTATTTTGCATCTGGCCAATCTTCCTTTACCAAAGCAAAGCTTGGTTGCAGTTTTAAGAGCTTAGAAGATTTGCTTCCCTCTTTTCTTCTTGAGAAACATTTGTACATTTGTTCATCTTTGGAGGAAAATACCAGTGCCATAATTTGTATGGTTCCAAATGTAAAACTCTTGAAAACTTTATAATGCAAATATTATGAAAGAAACATAAGGCAAACATGAATGCTTATTTTTTGCTAATGGAAAGAATATACCATCTTTTCTGTGAAATGGAAACAGGTTCTAAATTATATGCCAAGTGAGTAGCTACCATCTTTTACTGACATGTTATTCTTACTGCACATAGTAACTCTGAAGTTTTGTGTTTCCAAAAAACTTTTGGCACACATTCTTGTCATGCAAGCTGTATGTTTGTAACTTACGACAGAGTTTTAGAAGCTTTTCACAAAGCATTTAAAGATTGTCACTACGCAGTTGGTAGAAGGAACAAACCTAGTTCTGATCCCATAGTGCACCACACGGAAAAGTTTAATGCAGTCTTATTTCCTAAACTATTCTTCTATGCAATGGATCTGCCTAATACAATCAATATTAGCTGGTCCCTAGCAGTATTTATTAACAGTTTCATGCCTGAAACATTTTAGTACCTTAGATATGTGTGCTGCTGGTTGTGTGGGTCTAACACACACCTATTGCCCAAACTCAGAACAACATTCCTTAAACTCACAGCTTGTAATAGCAGCTGCAGGTAAATGAAGTGGTAGTAATCAGTGAGGCAAAACAGTAACGGTAAATGTCTACAGTCTATGGTAGTAGACAAAAAGGTTTTCAACAACACCAGTCCCAAAACAGATCCCTGAGGAACATCATTCATAACTTATCCCCACATGCATATTGAGACTGATCACAATTAGTTGAGTGCCACTATCCAGCCAATTATCTTTCTCCACCAAGTGGTCCAGCAGTCAAAGCCATATTTCTCTATTTTAGAGACAAGTATGTCATATGTGACAGTGTAATAAACAGAATCATTAGGGATAGGAAGGGACCTCGAAAGATCATCTAGTCCAATCCCGCTGCCACAGCAGGACCACCTAGACTGAGTCGCACAGAAACAGATCCAGGTGGGTCCTGAATGTCTCCAGAGAAGGAGACTCCACAACGCCCCTGGGCAGCCTGTTCCAATGCTCCGTTACCCTCACTGGGAAGAAGTTCCTTCTGATATTTATATGGACCCTCCTATGTTCCAGTTTGCACCCATTGCCCCTTGTCCTGTGTCTAGATGACATTGAGAAGAGCCTGGCTCCATCCTCCTGACACCCACCCCTCACATATTTATAGACATTAATGAGGTCACCGCTCAGCCTCCTCTTCTCCA